>CM043698.1:25842500-26442500 GCA_023935145.1 Bretschneidera sinensis | reverse complement strand
TAACTATAGAACAGTTAGGAAATGAAAATTATAGTTGGTAATGAAAATTATAGTCGGTAATGAACAAAAACAACTTTAATATAATACAGTTGGGGGGAAATTGGAAACTATGACAGAGTAACTAACCAAGCCGATTCCTTCCCTGTATTTTGACATCATTTTAATTTTGAACTAAATCTCATAACAATTAGCCCACTAATCTTTACACAGTTGTTACCATACGACTTTGAAAGGGTAAATTCTGTCACTTGTGTATGCCTACCATTAGAAGATTATGTATAATGCCTTGTGTTCCTTAAATTCCTTGCATTGGATATGCAACTCAGCTCAACTTAATTCAGCCTTAATCCCAAAATAGTTGGGGCCAACTACATGAATCATCTTCTTCTATTTTGCCTACCGTTCTCTGGTTTTTGCTTGGGTAATGAGTCTTTTCCCACCATTTCATCCCATGTCATTTTAGGTTGACCCTCCCCCTCTTAGTCTCTTACCCTGGATATGCCAAGCCTAGAAATGTTCTGGTAATGATTTTTTTTGGATGGCTCTAAAGTATAGAAGGTATATAAGCATGGACTGTTTGCGGCAACTTTTTAGTTTTCTCCCTTCATGCCCTGTGTTTTCAGCAACTATAAGAAATGGAATGTTACGCCCATTGGTTTGTTGGCAGATTAATTAACCAAGCAGCTTCCTTTTTTATTTCTCTATGTAATTTAAATTATTCAGAATAAGTCTCAAGTATTATTGCATGGTGTAAGTATAAATATAATAGCTAAGCTCATTTTATATTTTGCGTGACTAGCCCACATCTACCATCCACTACAATCTATTCTCTGCTACTTTCATGAAATGGTAATGCTTATTACGTGTGAATTGTTTGAGTCTGATAGTCTGTTAGCAATATATATCCTTTAGTATAGCTAAAATGCTTTTATAGTTTATAATGTTGTACGGACTGTGGTGGTAGAATAGGAGAGTGTGGATTGGTTGCCATGGATAGACTAATTAAGAAATAAATCTAGATTAAGTTTTTTTGTTTATTTGTAAAGCTCATAACAGTCTTTTTTCCCCTTTACATAGCAGATAACTAGCACTACAGTGGTTCAAGACCCCCAAGTCCAGTTCACCCATGACATGATAGGCTATCAATCATTCCTTTCTCTTGCCAGATTGGCTGCAACTGCTTAGTTGCAGCTTTTATTTCTTGGATCAGATTCACTTAAATTTCACTTTTTTAAGGTATCATGCAGGATGCAGGTTATGCTTCATTTACTTGCATACACATATAGGGCTCCTGACGAATTAGTCCATTTGATTATTTACTTCTTAAATATCTATCATATAAAATTTTTCTTGTGCATGTTTGTTGAGATGTATATAAGTATCACTACAATTTACAGCAAAGTCATAGTAGCCGGATAAGTTCAACTGATGTGTATTTGCTACCTGCGCTTCATGGGCAGGGTTATAGGCGCATGAATTGGTTGAGTAACATTGTAGCTTTTTCAATCATGAGCATATAGTCTCATTTTGCTTAGTATAAAGTTTTAAGCCTCATATATTTGCCTTATGGATCATTTGGATTAAAGATTTTGAAATATACGGATCATTTGATAGTGTGGAATTGAAACTTGGAATTGGAATTGAAGTAGAATTATACATTTTTTTTTTCAATTTTAAAACTGTTCAAAAAATCATGATTCTTTTTTAATTTTGATTCCAAACCTCAATTTTATACTATCTAACATAGCATTAGGTATTTTGCAATTTCAAGAATTCATTATACTTGAATGGAATGAATTCATGCACTTGGATGTTATTACAAAGCCTCTAACTTTTGATTACGTAATAATTTTTAACTAGAGGTAAAAATGTATATTCAGGATTCTAAGTGCAACATTTTATTTTGAGCTATTATCGTGAAAAACTTTTATGTTTTGTTACGTATTTCAATGTCTTTTCTATATCTTCAATTTGATAAACTTTTTTTATAAGTTCCAATTAATTTGATACCAATTTGATACCGGCTCACATGCATGAGGCATATGTGCTATTTTTTTTACATGTGAAAAGACATTCTTGCCTTTCTCTTATTTCTCCCCAAGTCACACCATTTTCTCATTTTCTTTCACAGATAAAAAAAAATCTCTCAAACAAAATCTCCAAATCTGCCTAATACTTGAAACCCAATTCCATCTTCAACCTTCATCCCCTCTGTCTCATGCTCTAATTAATGAATTCAATTCGTATTAAGTTATTAGTTGAGACCCATTGCTACAAGTTTTAAGCTGTTTTAATGATGAAGAAACCGATTAAAGATTTTCGTAACTATATGGAATTCAGAGGAAGACGTGTACACAAGAAAAAAGTAAAGGAAAAGAAATTTTAGATACCCAAAATTCAAAACAAGAAGAAAACAATGACGCATTGGTTTGAAAATTCAGAATAAAAAACGAAATCAATCCCAACTAAAATCACAAATACAACTAGTAATACAAAGCCAAAACAATTTATTTAAACATAAAAAAATTTGAAAAACGGAAACATAAAACAAATGTTTCACGATACGTAACAAAACAACATATTAAAACGAGAACCCAAAATCAATATTTCTAACCTAACAGCTAGGGTTTTGCGATTTAGAGAGAGGAGATGAAACGAAAAAGATGGAGAGAAAGAAAGAGACACTTAGATTCAATGAAGGTGGAGAGAGAATTATGGCAAAACGAAACAATAAGAAAGAGAGAGCATGAGATGAAGAACAAAGATGGAGAGATGGGGTACTGTCATCATGATGAGGTTCGGGATTTTAGTTGAAGGGAATGAGAGGGGGGGTGATTTTTGGGGAAATAATATAAGGGCAAAAATGATTTTCTATCCTGAATCTGAGTCTTGCCATATTGTCTTTGATAATGCCAGAATCTGCACCAAGGATTTAAATTATTTTATTTTATTTTTGTTGAATATTTGACTTGTTATTGTGACCGCACAAGACATTAACAAAAGCATTGTTATTTCTCTTTTAGGGGCAAAAGATTTAAGTATGACAGAAACTTCATTAGTTCATGAGAAATTGTACGTATCTTCATGAACCCTTGGCTTTCCAAGTGCAAGGATACATATTTTCCTAGTGCCACAGCTTCAGGTTGGCGTCTGATTATTTCAAACACGGTGAATAAGATAAATGGCAACTTAAAGAAACTGGAGAGAGAGGCTGCATCATTTCCAATCATTCAAAAAATGATTAGTTTGAGTTCCAGTTTGAAGGCTGATTACTGAAGCCTCACTTGCAATAGGGCATTTGCAGATGCTTTTTCTGTTTTTCTTTTTGAAAACAGATGTTTCTAAAATGAAAAAAAAAAATAGTTCTTTTGTTGTTTTTCTGATTGAAAATATGTTTGGGACAATTATAAATTTATAACCATGACACAATTTTAAGAGAACAAAAAAGCTCCTAGCTTGCTCAATGCCATCAGTAGTAGTTTTCCCTTTGGAGATGCATAAAACCATAAGATTAGGAATGTGACAAGCCAGTAGCCAGAGTACATTCTACAGCTTATCTACCAAAATGGCAAATCACAATATCAAATTCTTGAGGTGCAATTTTCATATTTGACCAGAAGAATGACGTTCTTGATCGCTACTTTCCACATTAGAGGACTCTAGTTTCTTATTTTCATCGCAAATGTCAGCGCTAAATGAAGTAGACTTTTCCTTGGCCAGCTTCTTAGCCATCCTCCTCTGCTTCAGTTTGTTCTTAGTACCACAACTAGATTCTTCTCCTGAACACCAAATCAGCAACCATACTATGTCACGCAATGGATTTTTTTTACAAACAAGATGTTTTGTAATAAAACGAGAAAACATTTGATTGTCGCAGAAGCTAACCTTGATTTTCAGTTGTAGCAGCACAATCCTCATGGGCATTTCGTCGAACAGATTGAGATTCATTTTCAACTACGTTACAACCATCATCACCACTGCCATCATTGCTTGTTGTTGTTGGGGGTAACAAAGGCCCAATAAGATTACCACGTAGAGATGATTCTTCCTTGAGCTTCTTCTTGCGGAGCCTCTTCCTTTGAGCTCTACTCAGCTTTTGAAGCTCAGATTCACCACCATCATCATCGTCGTCGCTAGTTGAGGAACCAGTCTTCACAAAATCCTCTGCGTTGATTAAATTCAAACCCCTCATTTCCCTAAATGGGTATAATCCATTTTATCAAACAACTCAAAAACTATAAATTAATGTTGATAATCAAACCTGGGTTTATGAGTTCCACATCAAATAAATCACCTTGCGTGGTCACTGGTTTGTCATCATCCTCTGGCTAAACCGATTTCATATAGTAATACAATGAGAATGTTACGGAGCCAGAAAAAAACAAAAACAAAAACAAAACCAAGAAAGAGAGAATATACTTGAGTCGGTGATGGTGGAGGATAAAGCGTGTCGAGAACAGCCTCATGGAACTTTCGTCTTCTTTCTTCCCGGCGCATTGATATTTATTGAACTTTCTACAGTATTTTCGTTTCTTTTGGCGTTGTTTAAAAAAACTGATCCTTTTGGTGATGCCTCTTGGCTCTTTAGCTTGGTGAATTGCAAGCTAATTTGTTAGTGCAAGGTTGAGGATACATTGACTAGTTGACCGCTGCTGATAATGCTCAATCGCAAAGCATATAGGCCTTTCTCTCCTTTTCGTTCCCCAAGAAACGGCGTCGCTTTGGTTTTCACAATTGGTCCGAATTGCCTTCATCTCATATTAATATTATATCCTTTACGAACCCATTGCCACTAAATTATTTGTGAGATGGAATTTGGACTGCAGATTTTGGCTTCCTATGAATTGAAATCTGTTAAACTTTTTCTCAGGTAGATTTCTCCTTCATTTCATTTACCTTTCTTCTCCTCCATGCCGATAATTAGGTATCAAATATGCTACTCTTGAGGATCAATTTACTGCGCTCGCTATTGGATGATATCATAGTATATATGATGGGATTAATAAACTCTTTTATTGCCAGCAACAAAGGTGTCTACAACCAATTTTATAAATGTGAGGATCACAAAGGCTCCTTAGAAATCCACCTTTTGAACATGGCAAAGCATTCCTTGGACTTGTTCTCAGGGATGGATCCAAGTTGTGAGCAGTGGGTCGTCTGCCCTTATTTAATATTCGAAAAGTATTATAATAATATATGTATTATTAAAATTATCTCAATTAATGTAAATAAATTATCCCCATATATATTAAAATTTTATCTAAATTTAATGTAAAATTTTCATGTATTTCAAAAAATTTGAATTCGGAATGTAATTGCTCATAAATTGTTTCACGTATAAAACTTTTTGTTTTATTAAAAAACATAAAAAAAATTCTCAAAAAAGTTTATGTGCAAATTATCTAGTTTTTTGCGACGAATATTATCAATAATCGAACCACCATCACGTGCTGTAAATATGAGAAAGGATTTAGCTTAAATCTGTATTTTTCGGTTAGTATTATCGAAAACCATCACTACTGTCGAATCGAAAATAATTATATCTACCGAATTTTTAAATTGCAGTGGTTTGATTCCATCACAATCAATTATACATGTCACACACATCATCGATAATGTATGATTCTCGATCATTGAATTTTAGAAAAAAAAAATAATAATAAATAAATACTTAAAAAACCCTACTTTAATAATCAAAGATATTATGGTAAAAAAACTTAGAGCACGAAGTTAGGGCAAGTTAACATTTCTTTTAATAATATATTTACGTATATATGTGGCTTCGTTTAAAATAATTTTTGGATCCGCCGTATAACCCTTCCCTGCACAAAATATACTAAACCAAAAACCATTCCCTGCTATTCTTGACTAGGCGATTAGTAGAAAAATTAGCACTCTTGCCTCTACAGTTGCAAATGTGAAGTTGTCTCGATATTACTCATGTACCTGCAATAAGTAGTGGTTAATCAGAAATTTGAAGTAGCCCTATGGAGAACTCCAAATTTGAGGCTGTAGGTGATAAAGACTTACCCAGCAACTTGACCATCAACCAGCCATGGCCGCCAGTTATCAACCATAGTGAAATTCAGAGTCTTAATCCACCATTCTGTTCCCTCCCAAGTATGGAACACATGTCATGATCGCCACTGCGTTCATCATTTATTTATATTGATACATTTGTCGGAGATATCTTTGAGGGGCATTTGTCTGAAGATGTGAAGGTAGAAGTGCACTTGGGCTCCAGGATGTGTACAATGTTTTACTCTTTCAGTGCACTATAAAAGCAAAAAAAAAGGTTACTGATCTAAAGGACAATGCAGACAATAATTTTAGAAAAAATGTAATGGAAAAACAGGTTAACCTTCTTACCTTAGAGATTGCTTTGAGATCCCTTGCACACTTTATTGATAAAGTAATTTATATTTTGGATTGTGTTAATGGCTCTAATACATAAATATAACGTAGTGGCTTAAAACATCATCATCACTTTCGGATGAAAAGAGGCTTTAATCCTAGCTTTTCTGGGTGAAATGTTGGAGTGGGAAGTGCATATATCTGAACATTTATAGAGAATTGGCACTTATGCATTTTATATATAAAAGATTAAAAAAAAAATGTCCCAAGTTGCATAAATTAATTATAATAAAAATGCTCTACCAACCATATAGTTGAACACTCATTAGGATTTTCCTTTTTTATTGCCAGTATAAGCTATCTAATTGCCAAACTTCCCCTGTTTGAGCTTTGCCAGCCTTTATCTGCTTTCGTCAATTGGATATGGTAACAAGTTAACATAGTTACATCAGCCTGACTGAAACTTCCAACTTTTTCTTTCTGTTAAAAAAATAGAACTGCAATAAATGGTAACTCACTATGACCAGTCACCACCAATTATTCTTTTTTTTCTTTCTTACACTAGTAATTTTATTCTTTCACCTGGTTATTCTACCTTATCAGCATTGAGTAGAGCCACCTGCACTTTTTTTTAAGAAGAAAAAGAAAATGTCAATGGCCAAAGCATTTTACATTTATGATTTTCAGATAGGAGTTTGGGGCAGCTAGACAACTCAAGTGCTGATCGTCAAGAAGTTTTCGTTGGTAATTTGTGCAATTTATTATTTTCATTAATAAAATTATTGTAGAGAGTGAACCGCGAGTAGCTCTATTAGTAATTCTTGGGAAGTCTCACTGATAATGTGGGTGTTTGTTTTGAATTTCCCAATTTGCGGTAGATGTATAAATTTTTTGGTGATTCTGACTTTCATAACAAATAACTTACTTAACTGTCCTGGGAAACATAGCCCCATTAGCATCTGCCAATAAGGCTAAAACCAGGAAGGGGAGAGGGGAAGCATAAACTGCAATATCATTACATAAAATTTCTTCCTTCGCAAGTGCATCTGCACATTGGTTGCCTTCTCTCAGGATGTGATCCTATAGCTCCTAAATGCCTGAAGCAGCAACCTGCAAGAGTCAACAATGGGGCTGAAACGATGAGAGTCATTTAACCCATTAGTAACCATGTCAACGGCCACTTTACAATCAACTTCCACCCAAATTCTTTCAACTCCCACACTTGAAGGGGAATATGATGTTCCAGGGAAGTCTGTGTGGACAAATGTCTAAAGAGGTACAATTGGAAAAGAACAAGCTTGGAAAATCTTGTTGGAAGAAATCGTCAGGATGGATACCAAGAGACAACCATGCTTCATGAGCATACTGGCAATCTCTAATTAAACCCTAGCCCGCAAAGATTTAGAGCCATTTATAACCAATTAAGCTTGGAGACGAGCTATATTTTTTTCTCTAGACTTTCTAATGCCAAGACCACCCATTACCGAAAAGAAAGGATGGAAAAAGCATGGTGTGGACTTATATGGTTCTATCATAGGATTTGTACCACAAGTATCCTATGGGATTGGAAGTAAAAACAAAATGCCGGAAGTAGAAATTCTCTCAAGAAATAATGAAAACAAAATGCTCAAGTAGAAACTCTCTTAATAACATTGTGCAAACTGTGTTAAATTGTTTCTGGGTCACCAAAGTCAAGACCAGACAAATGAAAAACACATTCATTATGTGCCAATTAACATTGATACTGTATATTAAGGAATGCTTCATATTAATGTTAGACAAACTTTTGAACAATCCCATCAACAACATATTTAAGGAAAAAGGAAATACTGTGTATAAATATCACAAAATCTCAAAGCTCAAAGACCAGACAAAAGCAGAGATACTGTAAGGAATAACAAAAATCCAAAGAAAAGAGAGGAATTATTGAGAAAGAAAATAGCTGCCCATGTTCATATTCTTGAATTTTGCTTAATTAATACTAGAAAGCAGCTCTCCTTGAAACAGCATAGCTCCTGCTCCTTGGTAAAACGTCAACCTCGACCTTCGTATCTTCTCCAAAATCATAAGGCTTGTCCTCATCAATCCGACCAATTGCAACAGTGTAACTCCTAGGCATCTTATTTGATGGTGATTGCCTGATCACTTGCTGTCTCCGAAGAGAATCCGATTCAAACTTGTTTCCAAAAGTACTCCTAGTAGAGGCAGCCCTCATAAGCTCTCTATAATCTTCATCATTTTTGCTTGATTTTGTTGAGCTCACACTAAAGCTCCTAGGCAAAGTGTTGACTTGACCCGTTGGGCAGCCCAAGGCCGTGCCATACCCGACCCGGTCAGAACATTCTGACATGCTTCTTATGTAAAAATCCCTGGCCTTGATCAGAATCCTAATGGGTGCCTTCATGTATTTCTTAACCTTGCTTTCTTTGCTCTCTTTCTTCTTAATGTTGCTCATCTTGCTGCTTTTTTCTATACACAATTAATTGTACCCTTTTATTAGTTTGCTTTTGTGATCCACAAACAGAGAAAGAAAACAATGGAGAAGAGAAAAAAATGACTGGAAATTACACAATGGATAAGAAGCTATGATTGCGAAAGAGATGGACCTTGATGGGGGGGCTTTGTTAATTGTTATGATGATGGGTTTATGAAGGAAATTTATAAGGACGTACTTCAATACTGATGGGTACATGTAGTTACGGGCCTTGTGGGGTTGCCTTTGAATCATGAGAAAGGGTTTTGTAGGTATGTGTTGAAATTGTCAAAGTAAAGCCGGATTGGAAGTAAAACAAGTGCGATAAGAACAAGAGACAAATTAAAATCCAATTTAATTGTTTTTTTACAAAATACAGGTAGAATATTAGTTTTTCATTATGATGTTGAATCATCAATCATCTTCTTCTTTCTTGCACTCAATTTTTGTCAATTATAATAATTATTGATGACTGTTCAAAGGTTAAAAGAAAATCTTAACAACAATCTAATTAAATAAACAATTATAAAACTTTGGTCATATTGATCAATACTATATGCAGATTAATTAATTTGGTCAATGGATGAGATTATTGAACTCACACTTGACTTGTAATGCTCTTTAGAATTTATTCAATCAAAATCTATCCTCTGCGAATTCTCATATAAAAATAAAAATAATTAAGTATGTTTTAAAGAATTAACAAATACCAAAACATTTTCCAAAATAGTGATATATTTTCGTCAGCAAATAGTCACACTCATATGACAAATTAGTAAAGATATATCTACCATCAATTCCAAAACCCGCTCATAAGCCTCACCCTCCACTCGCTATAGTGATTTCATTAAGGACAAAATTGATAAAACACATGAATTATCATTGGTTACTTTTTAAAAATTACTAAGCAACTTTTCGATAGTAAAAAATTGCGGTTGAATGTGATAGTATGTGTAGTACTACTCTATAACAATATACATTATTAATGTTGATATATGTAACACTGTGTAACTGAAAATAATCACTCAAAATAAAACATTACAAACAACAAAATGCAAATATACAATTGTCAACTAATGGTATGACTTAGATTTTTTTATACCTTTTGTTGATGCACTAACTTGCACGGATGAGTCCATGTAAATCTGCTACCACACGAATGAGCATGCGAGGAAAAAGAACTTAAAAGTGTTGTCGGAGTTTGTTAAACTCCGATAAAGCTCTTTGATGCTTAAGTTAGTGAAATTTTAAAGAAAAATAAATTGGCAGGATTAGAGTTTTTAAGAGTGATTAGAGAGATACATATGTCTTGTCTCTAAACTCTTTTATATATGAGTTTTGGATAACATTTCTAATAAGAGTAGGAGAATCAACAATATATGATTTCGATTTTGTTTCCAATTATGAAGAGATTGTGTTTCCTATTTATATTATGATATGTTTTAGGGTGTCTTGAGGATGAAATTACCTTTGTATTCCGAAGGTGGGTGATTACTTTCTCCTTTAGGTGATTGTTGACTTTTTGACTTGATAGATGCCACTTGTCGCTTGTTGATTGAAGTTTGGTTTTTGGTACACAACATAAAGCCCTACTCTATTAAGCTATGATAACACATCGAACTTGACCATGCGGTGCCCTTACGCTTACTCCTTGCTAGCTAGCCCTCTAATGAGTCTTCATACAAGTTTTTTGAGCTTGCTCATCCCTTTTTGTGAGGCGACATAATAGTGTCACATTGTGGAATGGTTCCCTAACTTCTCCTACATCTTTTTTCTGTTGGAAATTTCATCTTCAAATTGTAGGTTGAGACCATTGCCTTCATGACGTTCAAGAATGGCCTACTAAGAATGGCATTGTAAATGGAGAGGAGTGGAGCTTAAAAACCATGAATTTTGTCATTACTATAACTTGCTTTAACGCATTTTTGATAGAGACAGACAAAGTGACAGCCCCTTTGACTTGGATCGTGGTGCTGGAGAACATGACGCGCGAATGGGTTGGCACTGATAAACACTTATCTTCATCCTTTTCAAAGGCCACGTAGCATAGGATGTCATATAGGCTGCCATTATCCACCAACATCCTCTTGACCTCAAAATTTGCTATAGTCAGGGTCACCACTATAACATTATCTTGCGATGTCTAGATACCTGCAACGTTCTCATCCATGAATGAGATATCATTCTCAATGCAAGGCATCTTACTCGGCACACTCAAGGAACCAACCTGTCGGGCATATGCCTTCTTAGCTTGTATAGATTTTCCCCCAGTTATGGTGTTGATGGTGCCAGTTAGGGTTTGTTCTTATCCTTCCCTTCTAGAGTGTGCTTATGGTGTTCCTCTCCTATCTTGAATTACTCTTCACGGAAAAAATTCTTAAGGTACTCGTAATTGCATAGGGCCTCAATCTTTTCCTAAGCTGGTGGCAATACTAGGTGTCATGGTTGTAATCGCGATGGAACCTTAGCTACTTGGTTTTCCTCACTCGAATCCTTCTGACCTCATCTTTTCCGACCATCGAATGAAATTCTTATCTTGAATTTCCGTAAGTATGTTGTCTTTAGATGTGTTAAGAGGGTATCTTTAGGAACTTCTTTTAGGGGCATGATTGCACCTATTGTCCATGTTGTCAAGATAGGGCCTTTTTCTTTAATCATCCTTGGAACCATTGCGATCTTTTCTATTCTTATCATTCCGATCATTCTATAGCTTTTTTCAAGCAAGCATGCTCTCTTTCGCCTTGATATATTGGTCAGCTCGAGTGAACAAGTCAACTAGCTCAAGAAGAGGTGTTTTTGAGAGACAAAATGTGAACATGAAGTTTTGAACATCGCTAATGAAGGCTTCGAGTGAGACAACGGGGTCTAGGTCTTAGACTTCTAGTGATTCAGCGTTAAACCTGGCGATGAACTCCCTAAAACTCTCACTGTTTTTTTTAGGTTTAAAAGACTAGCTGGAGTTTTCAAGGTCTTGCAGCTGTTGATATAATGCCTCAAAAATCAACATTCGAATTGCTCGAACAAGGTGGTAGACCCAAGGGTGACTCTAGAATACCAAGTCCTTGCTGCTTTCTTCCATGTGGCATGGAATTCTCGGCACATGATAGCATCTGGTGCGAAGTGGAGGATAATGAGTGCTTTAAAGCTCTTTAAGGGTTTCCTACTTAGATTAGAATGTGTGCTAGGGTTTTAGATTAAGGTTTCTTGAGGCTAAAATATATCTCTGAAGTGAATGATTATCCTTGTACCCTTAGATGTTTGTTGATTTTTTAACTTAATAAATACCATGTGTCACTTGTCGATTGGAGACTAATCTTTGGTACACAACATTTTTTCCATCTCTAATATGTGCATCTCTTCAAGACAAGTGCATTTCACTTGCCGATTGGAGACTGGTTTTTGGTACACAACATTTTTTTTTCGATCTCTAATACGTGCATCTCTTCAAGACAAGTGCATTTCACTTTAATATTGTACTTTTTTCAGCAACTATTTTGCACAAAAATAAATATTTACTACAAATTTAACATATCAAGAAACTAAAAGACTGATTCAAATCAAGTTTTTAATTATACATATAAATGCATAAGCATGATCAAGTGAATGGACTCTGTTAAATGAAGAAAGTTGCATTGACTGTGTCAATGCCAAGCTAAGTTAGCTTGCATATCCCCGCTGAGGACTAGAGTCATATCTGCAAATGGCTTTAACAAATTGCTTAAACCAATAGTTACAAGGTAAAAATAAAGAGTGGTGTTTCCTCATACCCAATTTCGTAAAAGTTACCGTTGAATCGTTAAAATTCATAGTGATCGTGAGAAAATTGACTGATAATTTTTTCAAAAATTTTAAAAAAACAAAATTTAAATATCAAAATTACTATTCAATTTCTCCATAATTACTAATGAACTTTTCCGATTCCGTAATATCACCACTAAAAAATAAAGGCACTCGTAGGAAGGACTCCTTCGTTTGAAAAATAAGGTTGCATTGAAATATTTTTTATTTTTCATCTCCATTTTCTTAATACTTTCTTAAACAATTTATACATTTTTAATATAATTTAAAAAACAACATTTCTCTTTTTAACATAATATTAAAAAAGTTGAGAAGCAATTTTTTTTTTGTTTCCCATTTTTTTCCAATAACATGTTGAAATAATAAATATTATTTTTTAAATTATATTAAAAATATATAAATTATTGATGAAAATTTTAAAAATATTTTTCTTAACTAAACGCATCTATAATTTCCACAATAATATGATAAAAACGGAAGTTGGAACCGGCACTATTTCA
The DNA here is from genome assembly GCA_023935145.1 of Bretschneidera sinensis. NCBI lineage: Eukaryota > Viridiplantae > Streptophyta > Magnoliopsida > Brassicales > Akaniaceae > Bretschneidera > Bretschneidera sinensis. Next base: position 26,429,375 of record CM043698.1, on the reverse strand, counting down.
TGACCAAAATGCAAAGCCTAAAGCTGTCATGTGCGGCCCAGATAGAGCAGACTTCAGACTTGCTATTGATGGCCCAATATTTGACGAGCTCAGCTCACCTTTCATAATTAGCATGCATATTGGGCTTCAGCTATGCGCAATGAGTCAATGAGATTGATGACATTTTTTTTAAACCGGTGATCGAGTCCTAAGGGCTTGTTTGTTTTGGACAGAACCATAACATGATTAAAGATGGATTAAAGTGGTACTACATGTATTTTTTTTTTGGATAACGGACCATTACGATTATCCCCACAATCTTTGCACTAGGATCCTGTGGAGAGGATGTAAATCGCAGGATGTATAGCGCAGTGGCAGGACTCAAACCCGATACCTTACGGAGTCACCGCCATCTCGAAAGTTGAATTTACCACTGCGCCATATACCTTAGGGTTGTACTACATGTATTTTTGTTCTTATGTTTAGTTGACAAGGTTAATACTGACAAAATAATCTTTTAATCTTAACCATTTAATTAATGTTATTATTAGTTTAATAATTATTATTATTTTATAATTCTTCTTATTTTTATTTTTATTATTACTTTATTAGTCTTATTGTTAGCAAAACTCCAAAAAAACTTGTTGCAATGCTTATTCACAAAATCACATTTGGTGGGTCATGTGACACCCTATATGCCATAGCATATGCTCATGGGATTCCAATATTAATTTGCATCAAATAACAAGCTTGTATTTTTAATTTATAATGGATTTGTTTTCGTGGACTTAAATCTGTTCATCCAGTCTGGAACCTACTCAAATATTTCATAATTCTGATTTAACCCCAATTTTATAAATAAATTTAATTGTCATCTGATCCAAGGGGTCCATCAAAATTTGTATTTTTTTTATTAAAAAATCAAATCCCACCCAAATTAATTTCACACACCAAACTTTACAGTTTGCACGGTACCTCTTCAACAAAAAAACATATAATTCAGACCTTTGCTTCCCATTCCCATTAATTCACTGATTATTAAATCAGCTTTTTGGTTAAATAGATAATAAAACCCAATGGGAATATTGTAATATATTAGAAAATTAGAGGAGAAAAAATATCCTGAGAGGTACGGTTCAATGATGACATGGCGGTGTTTGATTGGGTTTGAAATGAAAAAAAAAATAAGGGAACTGGGGCAGTAAAGCAAAGCAAAGGCAGTCAAAGCAAAGACCGGATTAGCCAAACACAACCCTGGGCGTACAGTCAAAGAAAAAAAGAAAAACTGTCCTGGTCAAATGCTTAGCTGGTACTTTACCTAAAAATAACTAAAAACACGAGTCCCCATTCTGGGCCCAATCCCACTTTTTGTTTATTTAATTTCATTTATTGAGTAAAAAAGCTATTTTAGTTGTATTTACAGTACTAATTAGTTTTAAAATAAAATATTTTGTTGTGTAAAATTATAAATTAAATTCATGAATTTGGATGTATGTATAAAAAAACTGGGTGTATTCCAAATTTTATTAATTTTCCATTTCAATAAATTGATTGAGATTTAAAATTTTAAAAATGTGAAATACTATATTTTTCTTTGTCTATTCCAATTTCAAATGTTTATAAAAGTTTAAAATTTGCATCAATATTTCGAAGTTAATTTAAAATATAAATATGGGTATTTTAAATTCATAAATTAAAAATAAAATCATAACATGAATAATCAAAATTTATGAGTAATTAAACATGAATTGCTTGTCTGAGAAAGGAAAAAAATTCGTTTAGGCGTAACCAGTGGCATAAGTGTCGTTTATGTAATTTAATACCATTAAATAAAATAAGTTAATAAACAGAAAGCGGTAGATTACGGCTAGAGGTGATATGACTGCACGTGTGGTGCGCAGGCGGAGGGGCTTAATTACCGGCTGCAACCCGTGGCTCCCGGTCACCGCGATATCTAAAAAAATATATATTTATAAAATGATGCTTCCACAAATTCAAGCTTTATGTTTAAAATCCATTTTCTTTGTTTACTTTAAGAAAATATCCCATCCAATTATACATTATCGTAAGTTACAGTATACGTTTTAGTGGTATAATTTTTCTCGTGGAGGATTTTCTAGCAAACAACTACTGCTCCCAAACTAAGAGCTGCAGTAGGGAAGGCTTTGCAGGACATGGCTTTTCTCTCCCCTCCCTCTCTCTCTTCTCTCTTTGGCGGTATGGCCTCTTTTTCTATATTTCATCTCATTAATCTCTCTTAAATCCTCACAATTTCTTGATTTTATTATCTGGGTTCTTTGCCATTTTCTCGAATTCTGTACCACTTATGAGTTCCAAAATGCTAATTGTTTTACCTCCTGTGTGTGCACTGTTGATCTTTGAGTGATCAACCTAATTTCCTCTTTTGTTGCTGTTTTTCTTCGGCATCTTTACTGTTGGGTTGATTATTCAACCCTTTTCGATTCTTTTTTTGAAGCTTGTACAAGAAGTGAGATGGGAGTTTAATTATGCGTTTATGATGAGTGTTGTTATGAGGATAATAAGTCTTTTGACCACGGAAAGAGGTCAGATAAAAGCAAAGGAAAAGGAACAGGAAGAGGATATATGTTTTTGCTTTTTTGCAATAAAGTGAGCATTATTTGTTGCTTGTGATTGTCAATGAGAGAGAACTTGGGTAGACAAAACTTTCGATCTTTCTTCGCTTTTATCCCTTTTCACACCTCTCATGTGCTACCTAGATGTAATATGCCTTGAAGGATGTTTGCCACTTCAGTGAATTAGAGGGATTTCTTTGCTTTCTTGGCTTTGAGAATTTGTGTTCTTTCTCGATTATTCTCTAAAGGGTTATCATTATCAACAATGCCTATGTTTCAGCCATCAAAGAGGGGTGGGGTTATTGGGTATGAAGCTGGTGGTGATGGGCAAGTCCTAGATCTGGACACTGCGGTGAGAGATGGGGTTTTGGGTGGTGTTGGTGGTGGTGTTGTTGGTGCTTCTGTTGGTGAGAAATGGGATCTGAAGAAGATGATTGAGGAGCTTGATTTGCCTGATATCCCTTCAGTGTTTATCTGCCCAATTTCCCTTGAGCCAATGCAAGACCCTGTCACCCTTTGCACTGGCCAAACCTATGAGAGGTCCAACATTCTCAAATGGTTCAATTTGGGGCATTACACTTGCCCCACGACGATGCAAGAGCTTTGGGGTGATACCCTTACCCCTAATAGGACTCTTTACCATTTGATTTACACTTGGTTTTCGCAGAAGTATATGCTCATGAAGAAGAGATCAGAGGATGTGCAGGGGAGGGCTACTGAGCTTCTTGATACACTGAAGAAGGTTAAGGGTCAAGCTAGGGTTCAAGCCTTGAAGGAGCTGGAACAAGTTGTCGTAGCTCATGCCACTGCTAGGAAGACAGTGGTTGATGAAGGTGGTGTTGCCATAATTTCATCGTTGCTAGGTCCATTCACCACTCACGCAGTTGGTTCAGAGGCAATTGCAATTCTTGTAAATTTGGAGCTTGATTCAAAATCCAAAACTAATTTGATGCAGCCGGCAAAGATTTCATTAATGGTGGATATGTTGAACGAAGGGTCCACTCAGACAAAGATCAGTTGTACACGATTGATTGAGAAGTTGATGGAGGAAAAGGATTTTCGATCAGAAATCGTTTCGAGTCATAGTTTATTGGTTGGATTGATGAGACTGGTGAAGGATAAGAGGAACAGCAGCGGAATTTTGCCTGGACTTAGCCTACTTAGATCGATATGTCTGCATAAACAAGTCAGGAGCTTGATAGTTAGCATTGGGGTTGTTCCTCATTTGATTGAATTGCTGCCTTCTTTAGATCCTGATTGTTTGGAATTGGCCCTATTTATCTTGGATGCTTTGTCTTCTATAACAGAGGGAAGAGTAGCATTGAAGGATTGTGCAAACACAATACCGAATACAGTTAGGCTATTGATGAGAGTTTCAGAGAGCTGTACTCAATATGCATTGTCAATTTTATGGTCTGTATGCAAACTTTCTCCTGAGGAATGCTCATCAGTTGCTGTGGAAGCAGGTCTAGCGGCGAAGCTCCTTCTCGTGATCCAAAGTGGTTGCAATCCGGTCCTGAAGCAGCGGTCTGCAGAGCTACTGAAGCTCTGTAGTCTAAATTATACAGATACGATCTTCATTTCCAAGTGCAAGCTTACAAGGACAATCCAATGAGGGGAAAATTTCCACTGTTGTCAAATACAAGGTCCCCTTGATGTTGGGCAAGGGAGTTAATAGGGCCTCCTGGATTCAAGACCACATCTTTTCCCACACAAAACAACCATATGAAATGGGGGACTGAGGTACGAATTTGCTCCCCTGTATATACTCAAGCAGTTCAGTTCCAGAAATTGATTCTGCATACTCGAAAGAAAAAAAATTATAATGTGGATGTTAACACGTCTTGCATGCTGCAGTAAGATTATATGTTAGCTGGTCAATTGACGGTTCTATTGCCAGTGTCTTTTTAAATAAACCCCAGCAGGAAGTAGTGTAAATTGTTAATGTCTATTGAATTTGTATTAGTACGGATGTTGGATAAGAATTCTTGTTTGGGGAGAGAAATTTGTAAACGTTTGAAGGAGCTTGCCATTGTAATCGTAATAGTCAAGGAGATTGCTTTGCTCCACGGTCCCTTCTTCTAAGTTCTATCTCCAAAGTTGTTCCTTTGGGCCTCAGAGGTCTCCGATTTTCCTTTATGTTACTGGAGTCCTTTGGCCTTTAATTGTCAATTCAACGTGTACAATGAAATCAACAATTTCATTTTTTTCATTTGATCTTGTCCTGCATTATGCAATTTGCACTGTGCTTGCTTTTAGATTTTGATATTGTTTGAGATTGCTTGCCGATTCTTATAATTCTTCCATTTTAGTGGTTTATCTTCTCATTCAAAGATGGGTTTCGTTTAAATTATCCATCTTTTGCTTCCAAGATTCACCTATGGAAAAAGAGAGACAGAGATAGAGAGAAGATGAGGGTGTTGCAGGTCCTAGTTTCACTCACTGAATATGCTTAGAGTTACTACTATTTCTAGAGATGACTTAGAGAGTTTAGACGTCTTGGTGGATGGTGTACTTTTGTTTAGCTTATCCTTTTGTGGGAAGAGTTGAGGACAGGTCCCATTGTTACCTCTCACTCAATCACTGTTGTAAAGAAAAGAAAGTTTAGAGTTTCCACTGAATGCTGGCACTGCAGAATTGCCATTTCTAGAACTTCTGAGAGCTTCCACTAACCAGTGATGCAACTAATGCTTCTGCAGAAACATGTGGTCGAAAATTTCTGGATTAAACTAAATTCTAACATAAATAGTAATAGAAAACAACAAGGGAAACTATAAACTGTTTTTTAAAAATAATTTGTCACAAATCTAGTTTTTTAGTAATATAAACCATTTCATAAACAGTTTTTTAAGGACATTTGATCTAGCTTTTGTTTATAAAAAACATTTCATAAACAGTTTTCTTTTGCTCTTTTGTACTGACATATATTTTTGCTCTTATTTCTTCATAATTAATGCAGATCTTATCCTTATAAAAAACAGTATCTGATTTTGTAAGTGGGGTTTTCTAGTCTCCCACATTGTGGAGACAAAAAACACTAGTTGCACTTTGGACACTTTTGTCTTGTAATGCTTTTCTTTTCTACACCAATTTCTTCCTTTCGCTGTATTTGATTCAACAAGAAGAAAGCAACTAAAGATTTTCCCTTTAAACCCTTTTGTTCGGCTTCAAAAAGGGCCCTAGCTAGTCAAGGAGTCCTTGGCCAAGGCATCTTTGAATAACGGTTGAGGCCCAAAACCATGGAAAAAGTTAAACCAGAATTTCTTCTCTTTCAATTATAATGACATCGCTGATCTCTCCCTTTGTGGTTGTGGTGGATATGTTTTGTAGTTATGTTAACGTAGGCCTACTTCAACCGTCAAATCCAGTGGGTCAAGGGGGCTAAATTATTCGAAGACATGTTCCTTCTAAGGCCATATGATTATTATGATTTATTGCCAAAAGCAATAAATTATTGGATTGCAACAAGTTGAATTGAAGGCTTTTCACTACTTTCACTTTTTTTTGTCTTCAATTATTATTTAGAGCAAATTCCTTTCTTTTAGATCCATATGTTCGGCTTGAGTCTATGCAAAACTCAAGTCTAGTTAATTTTCTTTATACATGAGCACCGTCGATCGACTCATTTCATCATAAATTTGTCAATCTAAATTCATCTAATTTACGATGATTGAAAATTCATGTAAATTGCATTACGTTTTTGCCAAGTAAATTTTATTTTTGGTCCATGAAAAATATCACTCATCTAATTTAACGAAATCAAGAGTGAAAAACGTCACTCGTTTAATCTGTCATGGCTTGAACTTCTCGTCATTTGATTATAAATTTTGGAATTTTAATATGTTAACTAAGTTTTAATTTTGAGGATTTGTGTTCAATAATCACTTCGAATTTGACTTCAACTTTTATTACATTAAATTTAACAAAATCGAAAATGAAAGTTTTAATTGGAGCTACAACATTTAAGTAATTTGATCAAAATATGAATACAAAATATAATTACATAATCCGTCTATAAACTCATATTCTTATCATATTATCCACATAAAGTAAAAAAAATAACCAATAAATAATATAAATAGTTCATATATAGATAGGAATTGAACTGAAAAGTCTCAGGATCGTAGGCTTGATGTTTTTAGCAATGAATCAAAGTCTTATTTATTCTTTATTATTCAACCTCTACATGTGAATACTTTAGTATTTTTTTTAGGACTAACAGAAACTTTTTTGAAAATTAGTAATATTGGGAGCCAATCATGCTTTGGTACAATGGTAAAAAAAAGTTTCAGATTTTATTTTTATCACGGTGTGGATTATTTATCCAATTTATATATTATTTATTTATTTCGTTATAGATGAATTATGTTAATATTGTGGATTTCTATATAAATTAGTGTTAGTATAATATTTTTATTGTGATGAGATTGATTATTATTATCGCTTTAATTATAAAAAAAAACCAGCAATAGGTACTAAATAATTGGGTGCTTTTTATTAGTGAAAGAACAAACTCAAAATAAATTTAAATGGAAACTCAAAAAAGAGGAAAAATAAATAACAAAACAAAGATTCCTAGCAGATTTTATTGATCATAGGATTGGGTTTTAAAACTTTCATCATTGAATATTCAATTAAGAAACAATTGTCTTACTAACTGTTAATGTCTCAAAATTAAAGTTTTTGGGTGCTAAGTTTGTTTTTTCTTATGAAAAATAGTTTTGAGATGGAATCGTAAATAATTAAATCATAAAAAAAAATTTATAAATTGATTAAGTCAAAAGAGGATAATATATTTTTGATCTATTCGAAAAAATTTAATTTAATATGATATGTGTACTAAATCGTGATATCACTTTACAAGTGAATTTTATTTTATAATTGTTCATTTTGGGATCAATAATAATTTATTTGTATGAGTTTAAAATCAACTTTTAAATTGTTTTTTAATTTTTAAATTTGATAAAAAAATTAAATTAAATCAAATCTTATTAAATGATAATTAAAACATTAATTAATAATTTATTTAATTTTTTATCAATTTTAAAAAATAAACATAAACTTAAAAACACACCAACAAAACCAATATACCTCGTGGTTTGGATCACGAAAACCTGAAGTTGACCTGTGTGACTCACGTGTCCCCATGATTGCTCATGTGCTTCAGAATGCATGAAAATTGCTGATATATATATATATATATATATATATATATATATATATATATATATATATATATATATATATATATATCTTTTGATTGGTTTTTCTCCTCGTTGTAAAACTATTGAGAAATTATATTTTTTTTATTATTAAAAAATAAAAATAGAATATATAAAAAAAAGTCTCGTTTTACAATTTGATTATGTGAAAATTATCATAAAATTAAAAATTTTTACTAGTACTCATAAGAACTATAATGATAATTAAATATTTAAATATTTTATTTTTATTCAATTAATACTATAATTTTATATAATTGTCAATAAAAAAATTTTATATAACTTTTATAAAATCAAATTTGTGTAACTCTCACAAACAAATTTCGTGTGATTAAAATATTATAGAGTATTGCATCTAGAATCCTTTTGACGTCAGTGCTTATAACAAGAAATAGTAACTGTTTTATAAAATACTACTACAAAGGAGATCAAGTTTAATATTATAAAATAATAGGCCTGCTCAGAGGAGGAGCAAAATTTTCCATGGAAGCAGTAGAGAAGGGAATTCCTGTTTCGTAGTATATCTTTACCACCAACTCCGTCTTGCTTGCTATTGATAGACAGTCCGGGAAGTAATTTTGGTCATAGGCGAACTGACTATCCCTTCTCGAAAAGAAATTATCCGTTTGTAATTTAGTATCCATGAGACCAAACTGAAAATATGGCGCATAGCCGATAGCCCACATAAAATAATCTAGTCTAATTATATAAAAATAATAGCAGTATGATTTATTCAAAATTTGGTTAATCAAACAATTATATTATAAAAAAGAGAGCTAAATTATGCGAGTTATATCAAAGGCGTAAACCGATGGAAGTGTTCTATTATTTTTTATTTTATTTTAATGCAAATGAGTATTTTCAAATTAAAAATCAAAACATAATGCTTTAACGCTAACTATCCCAAAAAAAAACATGTGTGTTTGGTCATTCATGAATAGGGCGAAGAAGAAAGATAAGATTAGGCAGATAAATAGAAAGACATGATATCTTGTCATACCTTTCAAAATCGAACAAAATTATTTGATGTCTCATACCATTTTCTTTTTTGATTATCTTCTTATTATATTTACTATACACATCTAAAAGATAAAAAATATTGGAAAAAAATAGATTTATCTTCAAGTTTTTATCGTTGTGTCTATTTGATCATCAATTTTCAAATGAATATCAATTTATCATTGAATGTTTTATTTCAGTCCAATTGAATATTTTGTCCAGATCCGTTCATTAAAATTGATGTAGGATAATAAAAATGAATAATAGATAATGCACTGATTTAAACGGAATGTTTAATTGGACTGAAACATAATATTCAATAACAAATTGACATTTACTAAAAAATGAAGATCAAACAGACACAATAATAAAATATGTAAAATAATTTTTTTCCAAAATTATTTTATCTTTTCTATTGAAAAATATCTTGAGCTTTTCAACCAACTTGAACAGTTAATAATAATAATGAAATGTATCATAAAAAGTTAAAACTCAAAACTAATACTTGAAAGCGTGATGTTTAAACTTTTTTAATAATAAAAAACCCAATTATCTTTTTAACAATTTGATTTATGTATTACTGACAGCTCTGCCCATTTTGCAGGGATTTGTTGGCACACTCACTTTGAATTTTGAACCTTTCCAGGCACCGTATTTTTCAATGCGTTTCTCCTGTTCAAGGGTGATTAATTAGAAGTCTGATGATAATCACTGGACCTTTCACCCTTCGTCGATTGGTCAAACAACAGGCATTAATGGCAGTATAAATTTGCATGCCAACTCTCTCAGACATATTAATGGATTGTACTGTGTTTCGAAACTTCAGCAACAAAGCTGTGGATAGATAGAATCATTTTATCTGTAGCTCAACTATATAAGAAATACCCACTTAAACTAATTTGTTTTAAATTAATTTAAAATGAGAACCAGATATGGTATTACATGCTTCAAATTGCCTAAAAAAAGTTTATCATTCAGCTTGGTCAAAGATAGAGCAGACAAAGGGCCACGTGTGACAAAAGGCGGCTGGTCTACCTCCACGATTTGCCACCTAGGGCCACGTGTGACAAGAGGCGGCTGGTCTACCTCCACGATTGCCACGTTGTATAGGTGGCTAGACCATGTCTTCAAGCTCTCTCAATTAATTAAAGTAATTTAATCAGTTTCCATTATTATAAGTCTTACAAAGCACTACTATTAAGCCGACGACTGGGAACACAAGACTGATCAGCAACGGAAGATGAATGAGAAGCAATAATGGAAGTAAATTTTAAAACAATAAAATTGGTCAAAATTGAGCACCTTACCGCATTGCATATGTAAGCAGTCACATTAAATACCAACCAACGATTACCAACAAACCCTTGAATTTGTGTTTCCCCTCTTAAATAGCTTAATCTCTCCGTCGTTGCCTTTACTTTGTCCGAATCTTCAACCTCCTAGTCACACTACTCTTCACATTGTACTCTCTCTCTCTCTCTCTATATATATATATATATATAGGATAAAGCGATTTCATCACTCCTAACTTCTCATATTTACTGATAACACAGACAGGAAGATAATTAATAAACTACTCCGTATCACAATGAAACCTTATACATCTTATTCATCTTCATCTTCATCTTCCTCATCATCCGATATGTATTCATTTGAGAATCTCAAAGAAGCAAAGGGGCAAAGGGTACCACAGAAGTACCTTTCATCGCTCCATTCGATACGTAAGCAGCCAATGAAGCTTTGGAAAAAGCCGATAGCACCAATGCCACCAACACCACCAAAAGTGTACAAGGTCGACCCTGGAAACTTCATGGGTTTGGTTCAAAAGCTCACTGGTGCACCTGAATCCCTGTCTCAGCGTCTAAAAAACGAAGCGCCTCCTCGTCTTAGTGTTGCCACACCACCGTTCTTCTCCAGGGACATCATGGCACCCCTTGCGAAAAGGCCGTCGTCTGTTATGTATCAAGACTTCTTATCTGAAATTTCGGATGCAAACACCCAGAAGATATCTGATAGCACAATGACAATGAATTCGTTTGGACTGAATTTGTCGCCTTCTTCTTATAACTGGTGTACTTTCCCTCTTCTGAGTCCAGGAACTCTTTCCATCTTGGAGCAGAGCACAGTTCTTTAGGTCATTAGTACTGTAATAGTCTGTTGTTTCCTCATCTTTTAGGGTGTATTTTGAAGTTCTCTCAGCTATTTTCTTTGTGCTTAAACTGCATAGGCTTTGTTTAGAATTTGATTAAATCCAACTAAAATCACCAAAACTTTAAGTTTTTAACTCTAAAAATTTTAAGTTTTGGAAATTTAATCTTGATTTAATCAAGTACCCAAACAATGCCAAAAGGGTGTAGGAAAATCAAAGCAATATTTGCTTTCTGTTATCATAAGCAATGGTTGAATTGGTTACCTTTCTCTGTCTCGATCACTGCATACGATTTAGGTAAGACAATAAGACTATATGCAATGTATTAATAAAGCAAAAAGATAAAACATTAGGATGGGAGCCAAATGCTTCAACTCTGAAAGATAATCACTATTAGCAACAAAAAAAAAAGAACAATTAACCAGTTTTCAACTTTGCATATTGAGATTCCTGTAAAAACAGCTTGGTTGGATTGATCTCCCAGCAATCAGGCTTACTGATCCAATCATGATTCCAGAACACAAGAAACACTAAACGTAACAAATGCTACTTTAAGTAAGGTAGTTCAATAAAATTTTGATTAAACACTAGATCAAACAAAACCCAGAATAGAAAATGTTTGTCCTGCAAAATTATGGCCTCACAAAATATAAGTTCTAAAATCTTAACACGGTAAGTAGAGTATCTCTCGGAAACTAATAAAATATAACCATATACACACAAATAATGGCACAGCCCAGCACAGATTCAAATTACAAATTTCAGCTGGTTAGTCTCAAACAGGACGGTTTATGAAAATTGACATGAAAGCAGTAAAAAAATCTGTAGTGGACTTCGTTCAATTTCCTAAAATGTATACCTTTTTTTTTTTTTCGTATTAAGTTACATCAGGAAATAGTTTGAAACTTTAGATTCCACTACTATTGATTCCAGTAGTTCCTTAGCTGTGACATATGTAGGAGAAGCTCATCTCTGTCCAAACCACTGACACTACTAGTCATGATCCATGCAGGATGATCTCGGTAGTTCTGTCTGATCAGTTCTTGAAAGTCCCTGATATTCTCACCAGGCCTTTTTCCTTTGCCAGCCTTCATTTTGTCACATTTCGTGAAAACAAAAGCCATTGGTATCTGAAATGCACAATGGAAGGGCATTAAAAATTTGTGAGTAGTGACCAAATTCATCCTTGTAAACATAAATCAAAGAAACAAACACTAACATAAGAAGGTTCAAAATAGAAAGCTGAATACATTGTTGTGCCCAAGCCAATTGGCACAGTCAAGATCTATCTTTTGCAGAGGAACACTTGCATCAATGAGAAGCAGTAACAAGAGTATCTCTATTTAAAAAGTAGCCTTTTGTGAATGCAGACCAATCCATTCGAGCAGCATCTGGAGCTTCAGCAAAACTGCAAATAAGTGAACCACCACCCATTATATGTCAAGGTGTTACAAGGTATCAATAACAAATACAGGTGGTTTGCAAACACAAACAAGGTGAAAAAAGATATTCGATCATTTTGTGTCTTCCCCAAAAACTCTATTTCGGACAATTGCATTGGCTGGAAAAGATCACATTATTTTGACTGAATCATCTATTTCTGGTCTCAGCAAAATGGCAGGATATAATAGTTTCTACACACGCTTAACAGCCTCTCAAAGGATGGTTGGCTACGTTACAAGAAATATAGTTTTAATAGTAGAATGATTAATTGAATGCTCTAATCCATTTCCATAGTTCTATTAGCGAGTCTAACTGGATGTCTAGGTGTTGTAGAAAAATAAGAATTACAGAGAGAAATAAAAATTAAAAATCCAGGAACTAAAGGGAAGCTTGTTTTTGATGTAGAAACAAAAGAAATAGAATCCCTTAGGCAAAGAATTTTCAGGAAGCTTTCTTAAGAATAGTGATAGATGCCAAGGGACTTCCACAGAAATCTTAAATTGCCTATCTGAAAGAAAAGTTAAGGTTGGACTTCCTAACTCGTTCTTCAACAAGTGAATTCGTAGAGAATGAATTCACGAGAATGAGTAAGAAAGTTGAAGAGAGACGAAGAAAAAGGTTGAGAAGAGGATGATTTTAAATATTTGCAACAACAGCCAGATCTCTATTTATGGAATGGAACAGTGCAAAACATGCTGATGTAGAACAGTACGAGATGAAAGTAAAAGTAACAAGAAAATAAAAAAGAAAAATCCCAATTACAGGGAAACAACAAACCCAATCATAGGATGCAATCACTTATGAATAATAATAATCTCTATTCATGGAATGGAACGTTGATAAACACCCTGATGTAGAACGGTAGGATACAAAAGTAAAAGTAACTAGAAAATAAAGAAGAACAGTCTAAATTAGTGGGAAACATCAAACCAAATCATAGAGTGCAATCAATTATCAATAATAATAATATTAATAATAATAATCTCTTTATTCATTAATTGTTAGCCCATTAGATAGACATCTTAGAAACCCTAGTAAAACCCAAATAAGGAAACTAAATAAAACCTAAATATTTTAAATCCCTAAAATCTAATACTCATAATAGTTCTGTCAAAATTGTAATAATAAAATCACTCACCAATTGTAGTAAAACACAAATGTATTTCTTAACCCAATAACAGAACATTCTGTGCATATACATAAACAGCTCAAGATTTAGTGTACAAAATCCAACAAGTCAAGCAAAATTATAAGAAAAAAGAACACACTCAAATGTCAGTATATTACTATTGCAAATTTTCTACGCTATTTCTGCTGGAATTTATAACAATACACAGCAATGACTATTGAATATCAAAATAACGCTAACACTACTTAACTAACTAAGGCCAGTTCTGATAAATTAAATAGAGGATGAGCATTAAGCATCAACATAACATTAAAAGCTATTTAATAAGAAGAAATTAAGCTTACCCATAACCAGCCAAATCCACAATATACCAGCTTTTGTTCACCAAGAAGTGATTCATAAGCTGGGTCTTCCCTGCAAAAATTACATACAAATAATCACCCTCAAAATAAGCCAAAACAACAAACCAAAAGCAAATTAAATTCTACTGTCCAATCACAATGTTGGACCCGGGCAGTATCATGTCTTCGGTAGAACGGCACGGTCCGCACGAGCCGGGCCGCGTCGGAGATTGAACGATTCGTGGTCTTTGCAGCCGAAGCTGAGACATGGTGATTCGGGTTTGGGTATTTGCGGGTTGAATGAAAAAAGTGGGGTTATAAAGAGCGTGAATGGAGGTGGTTTCGGAGATGGAGATGATAAGTGGTAATTGAAATTGAGAGTTAACAGGCCATTCCGAAGTAGCATGTTTAGTTCTTGGGGTTTAAGGGATTGTCAAAGCCCAAGCTTAAGCCAATGATTTTAAATTTTTAGTTTTTTAAATTAATTTTGTATGGATCCAATGATTGATTTTACTTTGAGAGTGAAAATTGTTATGGACAAAAATTTAGGATATGTTTGAATGTAGTTTTTAATTTTCAGTTTTTGAAAATTATTTTTAAAAATAAAAATAGAAATCAGTTTTTTTTTATATTTTTAAAAAATATCATGTTTAGATAATTGTATCCCGAAAACTGTTTTGAAAAACAAAAAACTATGAAAATTTGTGTTAATAATTTTATTTTAAAAATAGAAAACTTACTATTTGGATAAATCTTTTTGTAACTGTTTTCAGTTTTAACTTTAAATTTGAAATATACATTAATTTTATTTTTTAATTTTACTAAATATATTTTTCTAGCACACATCCAAAAACATTTTTCGGATCAACCTTAGGGAGTTTCAAAACTTCATCATCTATGATATGTCATTCTTTTACAATAATTTATTTTTTACTTCTTATTTTTTTTTCTCTTATTTGATACAAAATCTCAAATATAATAATATAAGTTGTTTACTAGAATACAATCAGCTTAAAACACGTAATATTAACTAAAAAAATAAATCGAATATTATAAGAAATAAAATTTTAAAAAAAAGAATGTATTCAATTGCAACAATTTTTATTATCTGTACCTTTTTTCAAATAAAATAGTCTTAATAATTGTAATTATGTGGAATATATATAATCTTCTATAAATCCTTTAAAACTTTAAAATAATAAAACACAATTTATATACGACTTAAAATAAAGAACACAATCAAGTTATGTAATAAACTAATTTAAATTACATATAAAAAAATTGAATATCAAACATGATTTCACCAAAGGGTTTCATCATGGATCGTAAGCATGTTTATGTCTTTATATATTTTTTTTAGTGAAACCAATTTTATATACTATATGATCATGAAATGTTATTTTTGTTTGCTCTTTTGCATAAGGATTTGAGTATCTATGTCATTTTTCTTACAATTTTTTATTTTCACTTATTTGATAGAAAATATCTCACACACAATATCGTAAGCACTAATTGAAACACTTTAGATTTAAATCTTATAATATTTTTTTTATATATAATCAAATTAAATTTCATAAGATTTTTACCCAAATCCTTGTTTATATTACTAGTTCTTGTACTTGAATCTTTATTTCTCTATGTAAACCGACGTTCAAATCCAAGAGAGGGTGAATTGGGTTTTAAAAACTTTTGTAAATTAATTTGCAAGTTTTTTTTAAAACAGTTAAATACACAAAACACCCAATCAACTAATATGCTTGAAAGTAATGAGTTTAAGAAAGAGAAAGTACAAACTCTATTTATAGTAGTTTGACAATATCGGATTCTTTCTAACCCTATATCCACTCTCTTCAAGTAACCTCATTGAATTAATCCACTAAAACTTTAGTCGTACAACTTCATGGGTGTTGCACAAACCTTACAACCGATCTCTTCCTCATGAAAGTTAATCTCTTCCTCGCGGAAATTACTCTCTTCCTCACGGAAGTTACAATGAAGTGTTTAATCCTAAACACTCTAAAAGTTATGCCAACTCTTTCCCTTTAAAATAAATGAAATTTGCTTTAAAGTAAATTTTATATACTATAGGATCATGAAATATTATTTTTGTTTGCTTTTTTGCATAAGAATTTGAGTATCTATGTCATTTTCTTACAGTTTTTATTGTTTATTTTAACTTATTTGATAGAAAAAATCTCACACACAATATCGTAAGCGCTAATTGAAACACTTTAGATTTAAATCCTATAATATTTTTTTTTATATAAAATCAAATTAAATTTCATAAGATTTTTACCTAAATCCTTGTTTGTATTACTAGTTCTTGTACTTGAATCTTTATTTCTCTATGTAAACCGACGTTCAAATCCAAGAGGGTTGAATTGGGTTTTAAAAACTTTTATAAATTAATTTGCAAGTTTTTTTTAAAACAATTAAATACACAAAACACTCAATCAAATAATAGGCTTGAAAGTAAAGAATTTAAGGAAGAGAAAATGCAAACTCCGTTTATAGTAGTTCGGCAATATTAGATTCCTTATGACCCTACGTCCACTTTTTTCAAGGAACTTCCTTAAAGTAATCCACTAAAATTTTAGTCATACAACTTCACGAGTGTTGCACAAACCTTACAACTGATCTCTTCCTCACGGAAGTTAATCTCTTCTTCACATAAGTTACAATGAAGTGTTTAATCCTAAACACTCTAAGAGTTATACCAACTTTTTCCCTTTACAAAAAATGAAATTTGCTTTAGTAAATGGTAGAGAGATAGCAATAAGTGCTTTTACAAATGAACAATATCTCTCTTTCAAGAACAAGCTTGAAGAATAGCTCAACAATAAATTTTTCTAAACTTTTTGAGAATTAATGAGCTATCTTGTAAATTGAATGTGTTCTCTTCTTCTTTTTAAATGCTCATTGAAGTGGGTTTATATAGTCTTGAATCAATATAGCCGTTTGACACTGACTTGGTAGGTTTGGGGCATTAAATGCCCAAGTCCCGCGTCTCAAACGGTCATATTTTTGAATTACGAGTCAATCAGGTCCTTGTACCAGTCGATTGGGTCAAGTGAGAAAGTTTCACTTTTAGGCCAAAAGAGAGTACCAATCGACGGGGTCCTAAGCACCAGTCGACTGGGAACTTTATGTCCCAGTTACCAGTCGACTGGATCCTCAACAATAGTCGACTGGGAACTTTCTGTCCCATATCCCAGTCGACTGGTATATAGAGTTAGTCGACTGGGTTGTCCTTCAACCCAATTTTTCATGTTTCAAAATTGTTTTTGACTTAGAAACTTTTGTATGGTTAGTTTTGTCAAAGCCTTTTTGCATATTGAGCCACATATCAAATTATATAATTGAACATGAGAGATTTACAATTGTTTCAATTACCTTAATGCTTATTCTAGATCTTCTGTCTTGTCTTGGAGTCTAAATCGAGTTGAGTTCCTGCATTTTGTTTCTATGCTGAATGCTTTTGCCGCTTAAACACTTAGATAAAACTGTCAGTGCAATTAGAGTAATGTTTTGTCATTATTAAAATCAAATATGGGTCAACACTCTAGATATAATTGTGGTAAATGACACCTATTATGGTATATTGATAGGTATAATTGAAAAATAGGAATGGTTAATGAAAATAATAGAGAGGGTACAAATTTTGTAACAAAAACAATGGTTGGGTGCAGATTTTGTAACAAAAGTTATGGTATTAAATAAATATTGTATAAACAAATCGGATGAAGGCTTTTTAGGTGGCCATTACTAGAACTACTAGCGAAAAATCTTCCATTTGATCTAACATTTCGGTGCCTAAAAAACATTCGGGTGCACAAATGGGTAGTTATAGAAACAAATGAAGTAAAAAAAAATTAAATAAATAAATCTTATAGTTGGTCTAACATTTTGGTGCCTAACAAACATGTCAAACACATTTTTCTTCTTCACTTGGTATCATTTTTCTTTGCCACAATTTATGTGTTTTGACTTTTGTGTGTTTGTCCCAACAATAAATTTTTGTCTTGCAGGAAAGTGATCAGATTAAATAGTAGGAACTTGAATTCCTGCGAGTGATGTGATCAAATTCTAATTCATATATAAGCAATGATTGGAGACGTCCCGTTGCATGACTTGTAAGTGACAAAATCTAACCCAAATTCTTTGTTATAACTAGTTTGCAAAAGCTGAAGACATTTTTATCATAACACTAACTTGTGATAATATGTTACACATAGCCATGTATTCATGGTTTGCAATTGGTCACATAACTTCATTTTTCCACATCTCCAACAAACTTGTAGAAATGGGCCACAAAATCTCATTTTTGTTACCAACCAAAACAGAATACAAATTTGAGCCTTTCAATCTCCACCCATATATCATTACCTTCATTCCAATCAATGTTCCCCATGTCAATGGCCAACCTCTAGGCACCGAGACTACAAACAATGTCCCTTTCTCATTGTATCACATCCCCATGACTGCCATGGATCTCATTACACATGCCATTGAAGTTTCTCTTTTTGACCTGAAACCTTATATTGTTTTCTTTGATTTCACTCTCTGGTTACCATAATTGTCACATAGGTTAAGGTTCAAGTCCATACATTATTGCACCATAAGCCCTGCAACTATTGGCTATCTGATAAACCCATAAAGGAAAAATCTAACAAAAAGTGATCTGATGGAGCCTCCGCAGGGTTTCCCTCATTCATCGATCAAGTTACATGGTCACGAAGCAAAAGTATTAGCTGTTGCAACTTTAAAAGAATACGGGAATGAAATTCATTTATGAAGAGACAATTAGTCTATCTTGGCAAGTGTGATTCAATTTGTTTCAAGACATGTATGGAGATTGAAGGGACCTTACTATGATTATATTCAGAGCCAATTTTGAAAGCAAGTAATCATGGTTGGAAAAATAGTGCCAGAGGCACCAAGATTAATATTAGAAGAATGGGAAAAAAGTTGTTCAAAAGCTTCAAAGCCAAAACTGTGATATTCTGTGCATTTGAGAATGAATGTTTTCTAAAAAATGCTCAATTCTAGGAATTGTTATTGGGTTTTGAACTTAAAGGTTTGTCTTTCTTTGCTTCCTTGAAAGCATCAGTGAAAGTTGAAACAATCGAGTCTGTATTACCAAAAGGGTTCAAAGAGAGAGTTAAAGGAAGATAGTATATTCATGGAGGTTGGGTTCAACAAGAGTTGATCTTGAAACACCCTTCCACATTGTGGTTATGGGTCCTTATCAGAAGTTATGGTGAGTGAGTGTCAATTGGTTATGTTGCCTCATGTTGGGGATCAAGTAATCAATGTTAGATGATGGGTGGAGATCTCAGAGTAGGAGTTGAGATGGAGAAGGGCAAAGAAGACGGGCTTTTTACAAGGGATATTTGTAAGGCAGTGTAACGACCCATCCCAGGTTGGGCACCCCTGGACGGTGTCATCACATTTTGAAAATCCAAGCATGACACATATATGCAACAATAAATATAATACTACCAGATTTTTTTTTTCCTTTAACAGGAGAGGTAAATAAATCTGATATTCACTTAAACATAAAATACATAAATGCATGAATATTTACAATAAAATTTTTTACAAGTCTTTAACTCGAATGTCTGACGATATTAACACGTACTTGGCTTATAGAAAAAGATCTCGACTGATTCTCAACCCACCAGACTATTTATCTTGACTGCTACCTGAAATTATTGAACAGTGAGGAGTGAGCTTCACAAGCTCAGAGAATTAAATTTACTGAAAGTATTCCAAATTCCATCAATAATCATTTAATATTAAAATTTATTTTTCGTATAACCTGATGACAACTTTCTACTATCAATCTCTTCTTCTCAATCATTGGTTCACCTTAAGACTATCAATTATTTCCTAATTACCTCGTAATGAGGTTCATATCAAAAAGTCCATCATTTAGATAAGTCTTATCACTGTCATTTTATATGAAACTCAACCTTCTATAATTAAATTCACAAAAAGTATCACATCTCAGCATCTCGAAAATCTCATCATTATAGCTGTCTTTTTTTTTTGAGACCCAGCCATCTATAATTTAATTCACAAATAATATACCACATCTCAGCATTTCAAATAATGCAACGATAATTAAAACAGATGCAAATGCATGAATGATTATGATGGGAACGTCTTCCCACCTGTCGACATGTTATTATTATCTTAGACCGGCTGCCCTCCCGGTTCTTTTATTCTCATCAGACCGACTGCCTTCCCGGTTAATTCCAGCATATACCGGCTGTCACTGTTTTCACTTTTCATCCCAGCATATACCGGCTGTCACGGTTTTCACTTTTCCTCCCAGCATATACCGGCTGTCACGGTTTTTATTTTTCATCCCAGCATATACCGGCTATCACGGTTATTTCATTAGACCGGCTGCCTTCCCAGTTCTTTCGGTTATATTATTTAATGCATATGTGCATGAACAATGATATGAAACAGTAATATAAACAGAAATATAAAAACAATATAAAGCTTTCAACCACTTAATTTGACTATCCTAATTATCCACAAATTTTATCTAACAAAGTTTCTTTAAAATTTAACATCCAATCATCCAGATTTTTATCAAATTATAAAATTTCCACAAGATTCTTCTCCCCCTAAATCACATCAAATAATCCATTAAAGTCTGACCAGATCCACTAAATTTCATCTTAAATTGTCCATTCGAATTGTCAAATTCCACTAAAATTCATCTTAAATCATCTATAAAAATTTAGCAAGATCCACTAAAATTCATCTCGTCCTAATTCGTGTTAAAACATCGGTATGTCTCATCAATAATTTATTAATTGCTTTTTATCCTCAAATAAACTTATAATTTTCAAAAATATTACTTCTCACCTAGAAATATTTCTACAAGACCAAATTTTCTATCATTCTCATAAATCACTTTTTCATCGATCACCCAAGCATACTTAAATAATTAAACTTAATATTGTCACGAAATAATTGATTTTTTATTTAGACTACTAAGAGTAAATCCAACTCACCACGTAGTACTTTAAAGCTACTCGTGGGCCACCTCTTTGCCTTTCCCGATCTTCCTCGAATTTTCTCCCGATTGTTGACTACCAACACCTGACATAATATTGGAATTTAAATTTCTTATCATTTCTTCTTTTCTCCATAAACTACACAGTTTGAAAATTTTCTATTTTAACCTCCTGAAACTTTCATAAATGATAAAATAACATTACCTTATTACCTTCTGCTATTTTGATAGCTTCCCGAAATATTTTCGAAAATACTCTCAAAATCTTGTTCCTTCTACCTTTCTTTAAATTCCCAAGTGTTTTAAGAACACAGATGAAATATTTAGAACTAATCAAAAATTCTTTCGCGTTCCCTTCATAAACCTCGTACACATTATATAGGAGAGCTTGGCTGCAAATTTCAGCAGCTCCCTCCTTCAATAGTCTCCATGAGATACCGAACAAACATAATGATAAAAAAAAACATCATCATTATGTTTTGTTCTCCACTTCCCATTAAACAACAAAAACCAATATATCAATTATTCCACTTAGAATTGTTCTCTCGGTGGCAGTAGGTATGCTGCCCCGAGTTACTGTTCCAAGTTGACTTTTTTTATTTTTTTTTTTATTTTTTTACTTTTCAACCTTGGTCTCCAGAAATCTTCATTCAGCCATTCAGGGATTTAACTCTTTGTCATATTGATAAAAATATACACTTACCCAACTTTTTAAAATATAAATATTACAATTCTACCCACCTTAAAAAATTTCGTCCCCGAAATTTCCTTGTTGAAATCAAGTAAAGAGTTGGGGATAATTGTAACGACCCATCCCAGGTTGGCCACCCCTGGACGGTGTCATCACATTTTGAAAATCCAAGCACGACACATATATGCAACAATAAATATAATACTACCAGATTTTTTTTTTTTTTTTTTACAGGAGAGGTAAACATGTCTGATATTCACTTAAACATAAAATACATAAATGCATGAATATTTACAATAAAATTTTTACAAGTCTTTAACTCGATTGTCTGAGGATATTAACACGTACTTGGCTTACAGAAAAAAGATCTCGACTGATTCTCAACCCACCAGACTATTTATCTTGACTGCTACCTGAAATTATTGAACAGTGAGGAGTGAGCTTCACAAGCTCAGCGAATTAAATTTACTAAAAGTATTCCAAATTCCATCAATAATCCTTTAATATTAAAAATTATTTATCGCATAACCTGATGACAACTTTCTACTATCAATCTCTTCTTCTCAATCATTGGTTCACCTTAAGACTATCAATTTTTTTTTTCCTAATTTCCTCGTAATGAGGTTCATATCAAAAAGTCCATCATTTAGATAATTCTTATCACTGTCTTTTTTTATGAAACTCAACCTTCTATAATTAAATTCACAAAAAGTATCACATCTCAACATCTCGAAAATCTCATCATTATAGCTGTCTCTTTTTATGAGACCCAACCATCTATAATTTAATTCACAATTAATATACCACAACTCAGCATCTCAAATAATGCAATGATAATTAAAACAGATGCATATGCATGAATGATTATGATGGGAACGTCTTCCCACCTGTCGACAGGTTATTATTATCTTAGACCGGCTGCCCTCCTGGTTCTTTTATTCTCATCAGACCGGCTGCCTTCCCGGTTAATTCCAGCATATACCGGCTGTCACGGTTTTCATTTTTCATCCCAGCATATACCGGCTGTCACGGTTTTTATTTTTTCATCCCAGCATATACCGGCTGTCACGGTTATTTCATTAGACCGGCTGCCTTCCCGATTCTTTCGGTTATATTATTTAATGCATATGTACATGACCAATGATATGAAACAGTAATATAAAAAAAATATAAAGATTCAAAACTACTTAATTTGACTATTCTAATTATCCACAAATTTTATCTAACAAAGTTTCTTTAAAATTTCTTACATTCAATCATCCAGATTTTTATTCAAATTATAAAAATTCCACAGGATTCTTCTCTACCCAAATCACATCAAATAATTCATTAAAGTCTGTCCAGATCCACTAAATTTCATCTCAACTTGTCCATCAGAATTTGTCGAAATCCACTAAAATTCATCTTAAATCATCCATAAAAATTTAACAAGATCCACTAAAATTCATCTCGTCATAATTCGTATTAAAACATCTATAGATCTCATCAATAATTTATTTATTGCTTTTATCCTCAAATAAACTTATGATTTTCAAAAATATCATTTCTCACCAAAATATTTCTACCTGGTCAAATTTCCTATCATACCCATAAATCAATTTTTCATCTATCACCCTAGCATACTTTAATAATTAATTTTAATAATATCACCAAATAATTGATTTTTATTTAGACTACTAAGAGTAAATCCAACTCACCACGTAGTACTTTAAAGCTACTCGTGGGCCACCTCTTTGCCTTTCCCGATCTTCCTCGAATTTTCTCCTGATTGTTGACTACCAACACCTGACATAATATTGGAATTTAAATTTCTTATTATTTCTTCTTTTCTCCATAAACTACACAGTTTGAAAATTTTCTATTTTAACCTCCGAAACTTTCATAAATGATAAAATAACATTACCTTATTACCTTCTGCTATTTTGATAGCTTCCAAAAATATTTTTGAAAATACTCTCAAAATCTTGTTCCTTCTACCTTTCTATAAATTTCCAAGTGTTTTAAGAACACAGATGAAATATTTGGAACTAATCAAAAATTCTTTCGCGTTCCCTTCATAAACCTCTCGTACTCAATATATAAGAGAGCTTGGCTGCAAAATTTCAGCAGCTCCCTCCTTCAATAATCTCCATGATTTGGAAATAATGGCATAATAATTACAAAAACATCATGATGGCTAAAGAAAACATCATGATTAGAAAACATAATCATTATATTGTTTTTCTTTTTCTTTTTCTTTATCCTCCACTTCCACACTAAACAACAAACATTTAGATAAAACAATTACACCCAAAAATTGCTTTCTTGGTGGCTGCCCCGAGTACTGTTCAAAGTTGACTTTTTTTTTTTTTTTTTTTTTTTTTTTGCTTTTCAACCTTGGTCTCCAGAAATCTTCATTCAGCCATTCATGGATTTAACTCTTTGTCATATTGATAAAAATATACACTTACCCAACTTTTTAAAATACGGATATTACAATAATCCTTCCTCATTATTGCTTCATGTTCCCACGTGACTTCTTCAACATCTTTATTGCGCCATAATACTTGAATCAAAGGAATAACTTTATTGCGTAAGACTTGCTCTTT
The DNA here is from genome assembly GCA_023935145.1 of Bretschneidera sinensis. NCBI lineage: Eukaryota > Viridiplantae > Streptophyta > Magnoliopsida > Brassicales > Akaniaceae > Bretschneidera > Bretschneidera sinensis. Next base: position 26,405,204 of record CM043698.1, on the reverse strand, counting down.
TCTGTCTAGGATTCCAACTAGGGCTAGCATAATAGTCAAGTCCTTCTGAATTTCTATCGCTTGATTCGTGATATCATGGGACTCATCGTGTAAGTACTTCCTCAGTAGTGACACATGAAAAACATTATGTAATTGCCTTAATTCCAGAGGCAAATTCAAACGATATGCTACGGGTCCAATTCTTTCGATCACCTCATAGGGCCCCATAAATCTCGGGCTCAACTTTCCCTTCTTCTTAAATCTCAACACTCCCTTCCACAGAGATATCTTCTAGAATACCCAATCACCAACTTGGAATTCAAGAGGTCGTCTTCTTTTGTCAGCATATCCTTTCTGTCTGCTCTGAGCTGCTCTGAGATTCTCCCTAACCAGTTTGATTCTTTCAGTAGTCAAGTCTATCATTTCTGGGCCATATATCTTTCTCTCTCCAACTTCTTCCCAGCTTACTGGAGTTCTACACCTTCTTCCATACAAAGCTTCGAAGGGTGCCATCCCAATACTAGTTTGATACTGATTATTGTATGCAAACTCTATCAAAGGCAAGTAAGCATCCCAGCTTACTGAGAAGCTCAATACACTTGCCCTCAGCATATCTTCTAGTATTCTGATGATTCTCTCTGTCTGTCCATCTGTTTGTGGGTGAAAAGCTGTACTAAACTGTAATTGCATACCCATAGCTTCTTGAAAACCCCTCCAAAAACTAGAAGTAAATCTAGAATCTCTATCATACACAATAGTCATGGGCACTCCATGTAATTTCACTATCTCTGCCACATACAACTCAGCCAACTTTTCTGGACTCCAGGTAGTTTTAATAGGAAGAAAATGTGAAGATTTAGAAAGTCTATCCACTATAACCCACACAGCATCATGCCCTCTCTGGGTACGGGGAAAGCCAGAGACAAAATCCATACTTACATTTTCCCATGGCCACTCAGGTATCGAAAGAGGTTGTAATAAACCTGCTGGATGCTTATTCTCATATTTTACCTGTTGACAAGTCAAACATCTAGCAATGTATTCTGCTACATCCCTCTTCATCCCTGACCACCAATAATTATGTTTTAGCCCCCTGTATATCTTATTATTTCCCGGGTGCATGGAATATATCGAATCATGAGCCTCCTTTAGTATTTCTTTTCTCATCTCTTCATCATTGGGAACACAAATTCTTTGTCCCGATACTACCATACCATCTTCTCTGATTCTAAACTCGGTTGGCTTCCCGCTCAACACCTCCTGCCTGATTTTCTCTATTCTCTCATCTTTACTCTGTAGCTGTAATAAACGATCAATAATAGGAGATTGAACTATCATATTTGCCATTAATACTCCTTTATCACTGACACTCAATTGCATCCTCATTCCTCTTAATTCTATCATCAGGCTAGTATCATGACTCCCAAAAGCAGCTAATTTCCCTGTAGCTTTTCTACTCAATGCGTCTGCTACTACATTAGCCTTTCCTGGATGATAATGAATTGTACAATCATAATCACAAATTAATTCCATCCATCTCCTCTGCCTTAAATTCAACTCTTTATGGGTTGGTAAATGCGTCAAACTTTTATGATCAGTAAAAATTTCACACTTGGCTCCATATAAATGGTGTCTCAAAATCTTCAAAGCAAAGACTATGGCAGCCAATTCTAAATCATGGGTCGGGTAATTTCTCTCATGATTCTTCAATTGCCTAGATGCATAAGCTATAACTTTCCCATGTTGTATCAACACACATCCCAACCCCTGATGCGACGCATCACTATAGACCACAAATCCTTCATCACCAGATGGAAGCACTAATACTGGGGCAGTAGTCAGTTTTTCTTTCAACAGTTGAAAACTTCTCTCACACTCCTCTGACCACTTAAACTTTTCATCTTTCCTGGTCAATTTAGTCAAAGGTCTAGCAATCATAGAATTTTTTTGAATAAATCTCCTATAATAACCAGCCAATCCCAAAAAGCTTCTAATTTCAGTTACATTCGTGGGTCTCTCCCAAGTCAACACTGCTTCTACTTTTTGTGGGTCAACTGCTATTCCCTCTCCCGACACAACATGCCCCAAGAAGGATATTTCATTCAACCAAAATTCACATTTAGAGAATTTCGCATATAATTTCTCCTTCCTCAGAATCTCCAACACTATCTCTAAATGTCGCATATGCTCCTCTTCATTCTTAGAATATACTAAAATATCATCAATAAACACAATTACAAATCTGTCCAAGAATGGTTTAAACACCCGATTCATAAGATCCATAAATGCCGCAGGAGCATTGGTCAACCTAAAAGGCATCACTAAGAACTCATAATGACCATAGCGTGTCCTAAAAGCAGTTTTAGGCACGTCCCCTTCTTTTATCCTCAATTGATGATATCCTGACCTTAGGTCTATCTTAGAGAACACTCTAGCTCCCTGTAATTGTTCGAATAGGTCATCTATCCTGGGTAAAGGATATCTATTTTTGATTGTGATCTTATTTAATTGTCTATAATCAATACACAACCTCAATGTCCCATCCTTCTTCTTGACAAATAACACAGGGGCTTCCCAGGGTAATGTACTAGGTTGGATAAACTGTTTATCTAGCAACTCCTGAAGCTGAACTTTCAATTCTCTCAATTCAGCTGGTGCCATTCTATAGGGTGCTATGGATATGGGTGCTGATCCTGGAATCACTTCAATAGAAAATTCGACCTCCCTATTGGAAGGCAATCCAGACAACTCCTCAGGGAATACATCAGAAAAATCTTTTACCACAGAGATTTCTTCTAACTGTCTACCCTCTTTGTTAGAATCCACCACATATGCTAAATACCCCTCACAACCCTTCCTCAACCATTTACTAGCAGTTAAGGCAGAAATCAGACAATTAACAAGTATTTTACGTTCTCCCTGAAAATTAAACTCCTCCTGCCCGGGTATCCTGAACACCACATTTTTCTTAAAACAATCTACCCATGCATGACATGCAGATAGCCAATTCATCCCTAGAATCACATCAAAATCTATCATATCTAAAGGCAATAAATCAATCTCAAATTCTCGGTCAGCAATATTAATCACACAACTTTGATAAATTGTTCTGATAATAACTCTATCTCCAGTTGGAACCTCAACAATAATGGCATGCATCAAAGGACTAGCACTGACATCAATAGACTTAATATAACTACTAGATGCAAAAGAATGGGTTGTACCAGGATCAATCAATAATCTAGCGGCCTTACCAAGGATAGATATCATACCCATAACAACATCAGGAGTGGCTTGTGCATCCTGCTGGGTCAATGCATAGACTCTGCCATCTCTGGAATAAATCTGACTGCCATGTCCTCGCTCTGCTACAGATCCTCGACCTCTGCCCCGAACATTTCCTGATCCGCTGCCTCTCTCCATCGGTCTTCTCCCGACACTTCCAATGCTTGCTTCAACTGACTTCCCCGCTGGACAATCTGCAGCAACATGTCCTCCTTCACCACATACAAAGCATATCTGTGTAGGGCAGTTCCGAGATAAATGCCCCATCTGATTACATTTAAAGCAAACCCTTGACTCCCGATCATAAATCAGATTTCCACTTCCCCTCGGTGGCATATTCATTCCTCTACCATAACTCCCAATCCCCATAGCCTGTCTCCCAAATCGAGGGGTCCCACTGGTATTACTCTGAGCTACTGAAGTAACAGATCTTGCTTGCCTCTGAGTCTGCCCTACCGTTCCTTGTGACAAAGAACGCCCCCTCTGGGGTGGTCTCCCACCCTGTACAGCCATACTGCTACCACCTCTAGATCCCTCAAATCTAGTTCTCTTCAACCAATCCCTCCTACCTTTAAACTCTATTAAATCTCTCTCAATCTGCAATGCTTTATCTACCAGTACAGCATAATTTCCTATGCCCATGTAAGAGAGTTTAAAACGAATTTCATAGTGTAATCCGTCTAAAAATCTCTTGCATTTTCTTTCCTCCGTATTCACTAACTCGGGTACAAATCTTGACAGGGCTACAAATTTACTATCATATTCAACCACCGATAAATTTCTCTGTTTTAGGTGGATAAATTCTCTTTCTTGTTGTGCCCGAAAAGAATCTGGAAAATACTTTGCAAAGAATTCATCCTTAAATTTATTCCAAGTCAAAGGTTGATCTATTCATGTACTCATTCTGGGCAAAATATCCTTCCACCATTGAGAAGCCTCACCCTCCAGCAAAACCAAGCAAAGGCAACCTTATGTTTATCAGACACCGGTAAGACCTCAAAATATTTCTACACCTACTCAATCCACTGTTCAGCTTCTACCGGATTTACAGATCCTTTAAATGACTGAGGTTTAAACTTAAGAAACCTCACAAAACAATCCCCTTGCATTTCATTTACAAATACCCCTCCATCAGAAACCTCTTGCCTCACTACATCTGGTTCTCTTCCATTCCTTTCCTCTAATATTCTTTGCAAATTAGCAGCCCGTTCTTCGGCTGCATTTATTCTCTCTAAAGCATGGTTAAGAGCATCTTGCAATTCATCATTTTTACTTTTAGATACTTCCCTAGCTCTACTCGTACCAGCTGCACTATCACCATGTTCCCTTGCGGGAACCACCGACTCGACTTCTTCCTCTACTTCAGTCCTCCTAAAAATTGGGGGTCTACCACGTCCCCTCTGATTTTGAACTCTACCTCTAGTTCTCGCACGACCACGTGTCATCCTCAGACTCTGCATTTAAGAATATTATTTATTTAGATCTTCCACTTTTTAGGTTCTTATGCAGTCTACAGAATCTTAAAACCTAATGCTCTGATACCAAAATTTGTAACGACCCATCCCAGGTTGGCCACCCCTGGACGGTGTCATCACATTTTAAAAATCCAAGCACGACACATATATGCAACAATAAATATAATACTACCAGATTTTTTTTTTCCTTTAGCAGGAGAGGTAAACAAATCTGATATTCACTTAAACATAAAATACATAAATGCATGAATATTTACAATAAAATTTTTTACAAGTCTTTAACTCGAATGTCTGAGGATATTAACACGTACTTGGCTTACAGAAAAAGATCTTGACTGATTCTCAACCCACCAGACTATTTATCTTGACTACTACCTGAAATTATTGAACAGTGAGGAGTGAGCTTCATAAGCTCAGCGAATTAAATTTACTGAAAGTATTCCAAATTCCATCAATAATCCTTTAATATTAAAATTTATTTTTCGCATAACCTGATGACAACTTTCTACTATCAATCTCTTCTTCTCAATCATTGGTTCACCTTAAGACTATCAATTATTTCCTAATTACCTCGTAATGAGGTTCATATCAAAAAATCCATCATTTAGATAAGTCTTATCACTGTCTTTTTATATGAAACTCAACCTTCTATAATTAAATTCACAAAAAGTATCACATCTCAGCATCTCGAAAATCTCATCATTATAGTTGTCTTTTTTTTTGAGACCCAGCCATCTATAATTTAATTCACAAATAATATACCACATCTCAGCATTTCAAATAATGTAACGATAATTAAAACAGATGCAAATGCATGAATGATTATGATGGGAACATCTTCCCACCTGTCGACAGGTTATTATTATCTTAGACCGGCTGCCTTCCCGGTTCTTTTATTCTCATCAGACCGGTTGCCTTCCCGGTTAATTCCAGCATATACCGGCTGTCACGGTTTTCACTTTTCATCCCAGCATATACCGGCTGTCACGGTTTTTATTTTTCATCCCAGCATATACCGGCTATCACGGTTATTTCATTAGACCGGCTGCCTTCCCAGTTCTTTCGGTTATATTATTTAATGCATATGTGCATGAACAATGATATGAAATAGTAATATAAACAGAAATATAAAAACAATATAAAGCTTCCAACCACTTAATTTGACTATCCTAATTATCCACAAATTTTATCTAACAAAGTTTCTTTAAAATTTAACATCCAATCATCCAGATTTTTATCAAATTATAAAATTTCCACAAGATTCTTCTCCCCCTAAATCACATCAAACAATCCATTAAAGTCTGACCAGATCCACTAAATTTCATCTTAAATTGTTCATCCGAATTGTCAAATTCCACTAAAATTCATCTTAAATCATCTATAAAAATTTAGCAAGATCCACTAAAATTCATTTCGTCCTAATTCGTGTTAAAACATCGGTATGTCTCATCAATAATTTATTAATTGCTTTTTATCCTCAAATAAACTTATAATTTTCAAAAATATTACTTCTCACCGAGAAATATTTCTACAAGACCAAATTTTCTATCATTCCCATAAATCACTTTTTCATCGATCACCCAAGCATACTTAAATAATTAAACTTAATATTGTCACAAAATAATTGATTTTTCATTTAGACTACTAAGAGTAAATCCAACTCACCACGTAGCACTTTAAAGCTACTCGTGGGCCACCTCTTTGCCTTTCTCGATCTTCCTCGAATTTTCTCCCGATTGTTAACTACCAACACCTGACATAATATTGGAATTTAAATTTCTTATTATTTCTTCTTTTCTCCATAAACTACACAGTTTGAAAATTTTCTATTTTAACCTCCTGAAACTTTCATAAATGATAAAATAACATTACCTTATTACCTTCTGCTATTTTGATAGCTTCCCGAAATATTTTCGAAAATACTCTCAAAATCTTGTTCCTTCCACATTTCTTTAAATTCCCAAGTGTTTTAAGAACACAGATGAAATATTTGGAACTAATCAAAAATTCTTTCGCGTTCCCTTCATAAACCTCTCGTACACATTATATAGGAGAGCTTGGCTGCAAATTTCAGCAACTCCCTCCTTCAATAGTCTTCATGAGATACCAAACAAACATAATGATAAAAAAAAAACATCATCATTATGTTTTGTTCTCCACTTTCCATTAAACAACAAAAACCAATATATCAATTATTCCACTTAGAATTGTTCTCTCGGTGGCAGTAGGTATGCTGCCCCGAGTTACTGTTCCAAGTTGACTTTTTTTTTTTTTTTTACTTTTCAACCTTGGTCTCCAGAAATCTTCATTCAGCCATTTAGAGATTTAACTCTTTGTCATATTGATAAAAATATACACTTACCCAACTTTTTAAAATACGGATATTACAGGCAGTAAGGGCTGTAATGGATACCGATAGTGAGGTAGGGAAAGAGATGAGGAGCAACCATGATAAATGGAGGGATTTCTTGTTAAGCAAAGGAACTCAAAACATAAGAGAACACAATGAGCTCACGAATTGAACAAAACACTGGAAAAAACATTAAAACCTTTACCAAGAACAAAATAAAAAAAATAGCCCAAGTAAACCTATGGGATTGAGTGAACAAAACCCTACCTAAGGGTCTTAGGGTTTCAATCCCTACTTTTTTATCAATTTTTTTTAAAACAAAAAGTAACACTGAAATCAGTTTGTGACCAAAGAAGAAACCACAAAACATAATCAAGAGAAGAGTAGGAAAATACCTGAGATTAATCTATCCGGCAAATTAAACCCCAAAATCCTCATTACTCTCTCAAAATTAGAAGAATTTCTCTTCCATTTCTAAGAGCACAAAAACCAGTAAAATACACCGAGGTCAGACCATATTTATAGGGACAAATTTCGAAAATAAAAGTATAGAAAATTAAATCGAAAATCTCTATCACGGAAGGAGAGCGAGCCAATACCTTGTTCGACCTGGCGACGGCTTTGAGGTCTTCGTCAATGTTGAAGTTTTGAGGAAGAGGAAAGAGAGAGAACTAGTTGAAAGAAAATAGGGACAAAGAAAGAAAAAGAAAGCAAATAAGAAAAGAGGGAAAGAGCCGCTTACAAAGAGAAGTAAGAAAGAAGATCATTGCAGAGAGAAGGAAGAATGAAAGGAGCTGGTGAGAAAGAAAAAGTCATGAGAGCTATGAGAAAAGAGAAAAGAGTTTTTCAATTTGTGTTTTAGAAAACTATGAGTGAAAACACAAGTTTTCAAAACCACTTATTTTGAAAATAGTTTTCAAAAATCATGTATAAAAATTGATACCCAAACATATTTGTGTATTTTAAAAACTGTTTTCGATTTTTAAAAATACAAAACTATTTTTGAAAACTCTAATCCAACATCCTCTTAAATGCTTGCAACTATTCCAAAACATTAAGGATTGGCATGCAATTAAGCCAAATTTTTTTTAGAGAACAAATTGTGAGTAAAAAATTGAAAGTTAAAAGGATGGTTAATTTTTATGATTGAAACACTTATCATAAAAATGTGAAAGGTTTTTTTTATTATTGTTATTGAAAGTGAAAAGTTTGAACTTGAGGTTTACTGTTTAAATGAGATATATGATGATTACATACTTTTTCATTTGCATTAGTTTCATTTTTTAAGTAGATCATATAGAATAAGTGAAGCGTCAACATGTGACCAATGAAAAAAATGACATTGAAACCCTTATCAAACTTTTGGAAAGAAATTGATGCAATTAAGGGAATATTATGTGAAGATCAAATTGAAATATTAACTCCTTGGATGATTCACTCAAAAGTGAATTATCATGTTTCACTCTAGTCATTTTTACATTTTTTAGTAAAATAATATATTTTATGATAAAAAAACTCATATTCAGTGGTAAAGTTAATATCTTTGATGATATTTTTTAATACTATCGAATGTTGAATAAGTTTTTTTTGTCAAATATATGTATTTAGTGAGGCATTGTGACCCACGTTTCACCATAAAACCCACCCATAGGCAAAAAATATCTTCCACCTGAAAGAAAATATATTATTTATAGAATAGTTAATAAATATTTCGAAGACCATAAATAAATTTTGAAATGAAAGATGTAAGTTTCTTTTCCTTTTTTATTAAAAAACAAAAATATGCTAAGTTAAATACAGAAAATGACAACATATAAAAAAAATATATAGAAAATGACAAAGATGCCGTAAAATAAAATCACAATATACAGAAAATATAAAAGCACCGGGGACAGTCACAATTTCACAAGGCACAGAGGCGACGTCGCTTTCAAAAGTGAAGAATCTTTTCTCTCTTCCAGTCCAAACTCGAGCTCTGCAAGTCATAATTGCAACAGCTAGATCGAAATGTCGTGGTTAGCTAGATCCATAGCCAACTCTCTCAAACTCGACGACGATGAAGAAGATAATAGCCACGATAACCCCAATGTTAATGTCGCGAATCAACCAAAATTCGAATCCAATCAAAATCAAACCGATCCACAATCATCATCGCCGTCACATTCGCATTCGTCATCATCATCATCATCAACGCCTCACACTCCCAGAGGCGTCAAGGAGGACCTCTCGGAGCTTTCGAAAACCCTAACCCGCCAGTTCTGGGGCGTCGCCTCCTTCCTCGCCCCACCTCCACCTTTGGATCTGCCTAAGCAAGGCCAGCCGGAGCAGCACCAGCCGTCGGATCCGGATATCTCCGATGAGGACGTGATTTCCGGAATCCGCAGCGATTTCGCCGAGATTGGCGGCAAATTCAGGACCGGAATCTCGAAGCTCTCCAGTAACATCGCGGTATCGGAGATTACTAAGATCGCGTCAAATCTTCTCCAGTTCCGGTCCGAGGAAGATAGCCTCGAAAAATACGGGGTCGGGAACGCGGTTGGTGTCACCGACGAGGTTGTCATGTTCGCAAGGGATATAGCAATGCATCCGGAGACTTGGTTGGATTTTCCTTTGCCTGATAATGAAGATTTTGATGGTATGCTAATTTCGTTTTCGTTTGTGCATTTTTTTTTTGTATTATCAGTGAATTTGGTTTACATAATTACATGGAATATATTTATTCGTGACTTCTTTTTGTTTTAAATCCAAATAATTGATTGAAGACGATGGCCATTTCTTGTTTTCTACCGTGTGAAGGTGGGGAAGTTTGTCGTTGATGGAGATTTTGTGTGATTAGTTTATGGGTTGACTTACAGTGTTTGAGCTGTTGCTTACATTTTTAGAATATTTCTAGTTCGTTATGAAACTAACTATGAAAATTTATGGTTGCGCGTATATTTAAGATAACTTAGGAACCAAAATCAGAGTGCTTGGATGGTGGCTATATTTCCGAACAAAACGTTGGTACCGGGGAAATGGTTTCTCAACACTTTTCCTAGAGTGAGTGGTGACTGCAAGGAAGTGTTATCATTTGTGGCTGAGTTTTGTATATTCATTTATCGATTGTTGATTGGAATCTTGTGTACTTCATATAACTCTTGTTTGGTTTGGAGATGCTATCTTCATATTTTCGGTTTGAGTTTTGTCAATGGCATGTTGTAGTTCAATTGATGTCTGATTGTTTTGGTTGTTGTGCCATTGCTTAATCGTGCACTGTGTAAGCTTCAGATACATGTCTTTTCAGACCCAGTAATTCTTGTGGCCTTAGTTTACAAGAAGGTGGAAACTCTTGGAATGGGAGCTCTAATTTGAACATTATTTGGTAAAGATTATTCATTAAGATGGTCTTGAATGACATGTTCATTTACCTTGACCATTTTCATTTCTCTTGTATCCATTCTTTTGCTTTTGCATTATTTGAATGGTGAATGAGGTTAGTTTGTTTAACTTATCCTGTTTAAAGTCTTTATATGCATTTTGGATAATTAATATAAGAATATTCCAAATCCATGGTGATTTGAGAAACTGTTTCGAATATTTCTTAAGCATCCTCTTTGTTGATCTTGCATCGATTGACATGATTTAATGTCCTTGCTTATCGTCCATTGTTGGCTTAATTTGTTTTATATGATTCCCTCCACTCTTCTTGTGTATTACGGTTTTTGTTTTATTGGATTTTTTCTCTTCTTTGTAATTCAAATCAAGAGGATTGTGAGAATCTTTTCATTTTTATTTTTCAGATTTTGACATGTCTGATGCCCAACAAGAACATGCTTTGGCTGTTGAACAACTTGCACCAAGATTAACTGCTCTCAGGATTAAAATTTGCCCAGGGTATATGAGTGAGGACTGCTTTTGGAAGATTTATTTTGTACTTTTGCACCCCAGACTCAGTAAACATGATGCTGAACTCTTGTCAACACCACAAGTAAGTGGGTTTTATTAGTCAGCATCATTATTTTTTCTTCATTTTCATCCCCCCTCCCCTTCCCAATTTGTAGTCATGGTTGGTTTCAGTAGGACTAGGTAATACTTATCAGCATGCCATAATGTATATCTTGTGCTGAAGAAGATACTTCTGGATCTTTATTCAAAGTTATGATAGGAGTATTGTGGTCATTAAGTAGATCTATGAAATTCCTTGGTGAAGTTGTGAAATAGTACTAGGCTTTAGTTCTAAGTAGCTCAACTAATCAATGTAAGTCACTTAAAATGTCTTCAATTTGTAAAGACACATAATTGATGACATGTTTTGCTGTAACCATAAGAGAATGGTAAAAGCATATAATCCATCATGTGGTCACCTTTTTGGTGTGGATGGAAAACCCATTAAGACCATGTCTTAGCTATGAGGAGAGTTTCAAATCTGTGGCCACACCATGTCCAAGCCTTAAGGAGACCAGCAAACCTGTTGAGGATGGTCGTTGCTATCTTCCATGAAATTTCTAACCTTGTAGAAGCCTTCTTGAGTCAGATCAATTTTTTTTTTTTAAATCTCTTTCTCCCTCTCTCTCTCATTTTATTAAAATATTATTATCTCTTTTGTGGGTTGTTTTGCTGTTAACATTTTTTTACATCTTCGTGTTAATGTGTGCATCAATGTACTACTGAACTTTTCAGGTGTTTTTACTATGGAGGAATTACTTTACATTTGATGTTAGTTAACTTATTATAGATCAGAGGGGTCCTTGAACCATTGCTACTAATTTATTTATATATTTTCCATTTGGGGGAAAGAGGTTATAGTGGTGAAGAAAATGAATGTTCTTTGAGGTTTTTTTTTTCTCATTGACGGACTTAAAGCATTGATCATAAAAATAAATCTATTGTTGAGTGTCGCCCATGACTCATAAATTGACACTAAATTTTATATGTAATGAATTGGAACTGAAGGAATTTTTTCTTCAATTCTGCCCACTTTACAGGAAGAAGCAAGTTTCAGCTGTTAAATTGCTGACGTGCATTACTAACCGTTGATATCGTGTGTGCAGATAATAGAAGCCAGAGAAATGTTATCTCACAAGTTGCAGAAAGGAACCGAGGTGATGGCAGAACCAAATCAGTCAAAAATTAGCCCTTCTTATTCCAAAGAAGCTGCTGATCTTCCATGGGAGGGGTCTTGTTCTGTGCCATCTGGTCCACCTCATGCTCAATCTGAATCCGCACCACCCAAAACATTTGACATTGAAGCAGCCCCTTCTGTTGACTCAGCTGATTTTGAAACAGAGAAGCACCCAGTTCAAAGTACTGAGATGCAGGTTATTGACAAGTCTGTCATTGAGGAAGACCCAGGGTATCAAACCAAAACACAACGGTCACCAGCTGGTTCATCTAGAGTTTTAGATGAGAAATATGATGATGATGGAGATGATTGGCTGAAAGAGGAAAATTCAGAAATAGTTGGCATGGGTGGGATGACAATGCCTCTTGGAAATGATGAGGATGTATCATTCAGTGATCTTGAGGATGATGATGGAGATGTGCCTATAAGTTACAAGAAAGTGACATCTGGTTCTGATTCTTCAGCGAAAGACTCACGAGACTGGGTTCAGCTTGGAAGAAGCTCCACAGACTCGGTTAAGGATATTAATTCTGTTGGTGAAAAACGTGGCCTTTCTGGTCAGGTAAGTGCTCGTAACTCTGAGACCAAGGAATCAAATGACTGGCTGGATGTCAATGACATTGATGTTATGTGATGGTGTCATGAAAACCTTCCAAGGTGTATGTTTTTTATATTCTTGCTTTTACCTCTTTGTCAATAGCTTGCATATGGTTTCTTCAGCCTGAGTTAGGCTTTGGAAACTGTATGTTTGTACATAAAGCCCCTCGAAATTGAATCATGATGTGAGCATGAAACATGCATGTATTTTAATCTGCAGTAAATTCATCACTATCATAGTAGAATGTCATACTCATTATAGGAACTGCATATGAATTGCAACTGGTGATGGTAGTTGTTCTGAATGTCCTTAATGAATGAAAAAGTTATGAGAGGAAATATTCATGACCTACAAAAAATTATAGTAATGGAAGCAATTGCCATTGGCTCATTGGTTATTGTCCTGGGTCTATGCAAGGGACTATAATTTGCGTGGCAATTTAGTACATTGGATGGTAATTGGGTGTCATTTTATGGTAATCGGTATCATTCTCTTATAAAAGAAATTTTACTACATTTGTAATAATTGTGTTATATTTCATGATAATATTATACCAATCCGTAGTAATTGATATCATTTTGTTGTAAAAGTTAGTCCCTTTTAAACAGTACAAGGGATCATAGATTTTCCCTATTGTCCCAAGTTAAAAAGCACTTGGGCGTCTTAAGGTCCTAGAATTGATTCTCCAGGTCAGCAACTCCTGGATAAAGAGTTATTGTATTATAGGTGGGGTGGTAGACAAGGGTAAGGTAAAGTACATTGTGAATGAATTAATGAACCTAGAATAATCTCTATTAAGTTTTAGGAAGTCTTGCTTACAAAAATATTAGGTTTATGTTCTTAACTACGTAAAAGATGAACAACTTTGTGGGTCCCACTGACTTACTTGCAGTGTATATTTACCATAGATTAAAAAAATAAGACTTACCTTTTGGTATTTTCTTTATTTATACGTTTTATCTACCCTTACCTTAAATATCATATTTCATGAATTTCTATTTGTGGTTGATGTAGAGGAATATTTGGTTAGACCGGGTTTAAAATATTAGTTTCAGATCTGCTTGAAACTTCACTGCTAATTTTAGAGAACTTTACTGGTAATATTATTTCTTGGGTCCTACGCTTATGCTGACATTATTAGTAAAGTTTATTAAAATTACCAGTGAAGTTTCAGACGGACCTAAAACTTAGTATTTTTGGATGTAGAGTTGTTAGACTTGTTTTTTGGGGTAAAAGAGGACGTGACATGAAACAAACTTACCTTATGCTTGGATTGGATTGAGGGAACTAAAGGGAAAGGAAAAGAAAAGGTACATGTACCCGTTCCTTCATCCCCTTTAATCCCAACATAAGAGTTTACACAACCCTGCACAAGGTATACCTGCACTGGATATCAGTAGAGTTGTTAATGTGGTGTATTGCCCATCCATCCGAAGATATTGTAAATCAGTGAAATGTTATACTAGAATAGAAACCAAGAAAGCTTTCCTTCTCCCTTCCTTCCCCTATACCCATCCAATTTCTTGCTCCCAATGTTGCTTCTTTTGGTGTTCGTCATGTCTAACAATGACTGTGCCGAAAATAAACAAAACGTCTAGATACGGGGCAGATTCTCCTCTTATCCACAAATTAAGGTAGATGGAGTTGTTTTTTTGTTTTAAAAAAAAAAAAGCTGGGTTACACAATTGGTGATAACTCTCTCTCATCTCTTTTCTTGTCCATCGTGGGTGTAAATGGGGTTTGATCTGATATCTTGTACAATAACAAGTGGCTCTACTAATTAAGCTAACTAACATCTACATGAAGTCCGTAACAAGTCACTGTTTCGTGAGATCCAACTATCAAATATTTCTTTCTCGGGGAAGTTTTCCATGAGATAGGCTAATGGGGTTAAGCAGGGCATGGCACCTACAAGAAGTGGTATACATTTGAGATTCATGATGCAGTAACCTTAAGAGTGTGTTTAGTAGGAAAGAAAAATAAGAGGAAAGAAAACTAGAAGGATAGAAAAAGTAAGAAAATTATTCTTCATGTGTTTAGTAAAGAGGATGAAAAATTAAGAGAAAAAAATAATTTTCTTGTACTGTTGTTTAGTAGAGTAGAAATGTGAGAGGAAAGAAAATGTAAATAGTATTATATTATCATTTTATCCTTCACAATGTTATGAATATTGATGTGAGAGATTAGATGATGATTAATTGATAAATTGGTAATCTCATCTCATTTCTCTCCCATTATTCACTCTCTAATCCTTTCAATTTTTGAGTATTATGATTTGTACATGTAAAAAAATACCAATCTTACTTTTCTCGTACAAGAAACTGTTTGTCGACATTTGTGAGCTTCTCATTACCGATAATCGTATGAAATTTTGGAATTAAGTTCCAGCGAGCTATTGTGATGAATTTTTAGAATGAGAAATAACTGCCAAAGATTTGTAATTCTTATTCTTTGCTCTCTCTGCCTTGCCTACCCTGCTATTGATCTGAGTTTCTCATTAAAACCCCATTACAGCACTGATCATGAAACTTTTGTGCTTATTGACATTTCTTTTCGAAGGTTTCATTATATGTTCACAAATCTACAACCTGGTAAGTTAGTGGAACAAAGGTTATGTTTCCTTTTTATTTTTCAGGATTAGATGCTATTTTTACTTATAAAAAAGGATTAGATGCTAATTTGTTTTGTTAATGTACATACCAAGTATCAAACAATGTTTTAAGAGGCGAAGATATTGAGTGAGACATTTTATCCCGAAGTGTTGGGGCATAAGTTTTTTGAGACGTTGAAATGTTTCAAAATTCTAATAAAATAATAATAACTAATTAATTAAATAATATAAATGATATTAAAATAAATAATAATAATAATTAAATTTTAAATAAATTAATTTTCAACACTTTAATACTTTTGCCAACTCTTTAGAACATATAAATTATAATTATAATTTTATAAATATTAATATATATTTATATATAATTTTTTTATTTTTATATTATTGTAACTTCATTTAATTAAATAGTTTGTAGTTATTATTAAACTAAATAATATTTAATAAATATTTATGAAGTGCAATAATATCACAACAAGAATAACTATGATTAAATCTTGTATTCCTATCAAGAAATGCATGTCTGATTGCCTAATTACAGGGGAATCTAGCTAGGAAGGTAGAAACTATATGACTTTTGATATACAAATTTATCTATGGACATGCACCAAGTGTAGATGGTTGGCAGTTCTCGGAGTTGGGAACTCTTCATGATCTTATGGAGCCGAAATTGCTTGAAAGACGCTCAAGCTGTGACCACAACATGCCTCCTAGTGAGAATCTCGGCCTATTTTCTACCTCACCGCTACTGGTCCTACTAACACTTGATTTGGAAGCCTGAGAACTGCAACCTGAGGACTTCTTAACCACCAAGGAAGATCCTCCAATGTCTCGTCTCACCAATTCTAGTGTGTTTAAATTCACATCGTGCCCTGCCACGTCTGTAACATAGAATGATCCGATAGCTTTTTCTCCATGTATGCTGATTTCAGCTCTAGATATGGACAGCCCGTTTTCTCGAAACACCCTTGTGATGTCAGAGAGTAATCCCATTCTGTTTTCCGTACATAACTCTAGCTTCAAACCCTGCATGGAGAGTCAAAGTATTCGTTTGATCAAAATATTATTAAAAACACCTTTGCTTGCTCACGATTGGATGATTTTCATAGGTCTTCATCAAATCAAGCTATGTCAAAAATAGTTATTATTTAGCTTCCAAATGGTTATGAAGAAATTATATATGGGGACATACGTGTGAGGTTCTTCGTTCGATTGCAGCAATCAAGCATTGGATCAGTTTATGCCTCTCGCTCTCTGAATCCAAATTGCAGCCATCCTTCTGCCTTATAAAATACTCCTGCAATATCCGCATTTTAAACAGACGATCAAAAACCAGAAACGATAGAATCTATCATGAAATCCATCTAGATTCGAGCAATATAGGTATAATTACAATCAAAATTTTGGTACCTGAATAGCTATTAAACCCTTTGAGCTTACTGCAGCATGGAAAACCATGTACTGCATGTCGGTCAATGCACATACTGTATCAAACAACAGCTTAGGCCGGTCTCTGCTTTTCACATGCACTACTAAGTACTTTTTCTCCTTGCAAGACTCGATCGAAACATGGGTCCTAACACACCCTTTCCAGTGTCTGCAACTGTAGTCGCAGCCACGACACTGCTCATAGTCCCTATCAGCGTACATCAACTGGTGGAGGCGTCGCTCTGTGTGGGTCTGACGGGCAGCCGGAGCAGTCATCCTGACGCTCCTCCTTTCTCCGTTCTCATGATGAGCCTCAACCACGTTCTCTACCTGCTCCTCTACATGGGCCAACAGTTTTGGGTCCATAATGGGCCCTCCTTTAAACCCATCTTCAACATAGATTATGTATGCTGCTCGCGTATTGTGGGTCCATGCCACCGCAGCAGTGACGTGGCATCCCAACTGGAAGAGCACCGCGGATATCTCGGATAATAGGCCGGGTCGATCCGTCCCAGTCATTTCTAAGGCCGTGTTATCGGTAGACACATGTCGTGGCCTGACATCTGTTTTGAGGCTTCTTTGTATTTCGTTTGAAATCTCTCCTCTCCTACTAGGACAAAGCGCCTGTGAACAATATAACCATCTCTGTTATGTTAGCTTAGCTAGGTATTAATAATAAGACAAATTAAACAAAACATTACCAATAATTAGTATGCAAATTTAAATAACAGTAGTAGTAAATATTATATAACCTGCTTAATGTAAAGCATGAGGCTTTCGTCAGTGAGCTTGTTCCCCAGCTGGTCTGTCACGTGGAACACTGAAAGACATTCAATCAAAACAAACCCGCATGAATTAGGCGCAGGTGGGTGCCATGACTCATCTTTAATTAGTTCATAGCTAGCAGTTCATAAAGTTTGAACATTAATATTTAAATTATCCTATCAACATTTAATACTCATATTTCTTTTTGTTTAAATGTTAATATTATAGTAATTAATGCAGGGTAACAGACAGCAGAGTTAATAATAATAATAATAATGAAAAAGGATGATCTGTGGAGCACTGACCGTCCATGAACCATTCACCATCAGAGGAAATGTAAGATTTGGAAATAACAAGGTCAAGATCTGTCAACACTTGGACCATCTCTAGTAAGATTCCGTCCCTGTTTGCACTATCGACCTGTCAACCAAATTGAAAATAGACATGTAAAAAGATGTCTCTTTATGGGTCAATTTTTTGGGAAATACATTTTAATTCTCTCTAGATGAAATGTAAACACACATACTTACTCACGAGTTAGGCAATAATTTATTTATTTATTTATTATCTTTTAATATAACCCTTTGAAAGAATTGGGTGCCAACAGAAAGTGGTAGTACTAGATTTTTAAAATGGCACAAATTAGTTACATAGGTAAGGAGTCTTCTATCAGATGTTACTACCGTTATCCTCATCTTTATCTTAATTTTGATCTAACAATTATAAACCGAAACCATCGTTAAACCGATCATGAATCATCTACCATGATCTCGTCTTAGTTTAGTTATATATTCATACACACATTACAAGGAAAAAGTAGGAACGGATCTAACCATAACAAGCGTGCTGTCTTGGCATGTGTCGTTATCGATGCAAACCCTGCACACACCAAACCAGCAAAATTTAAGCCACTGGTTTTTCATCTAATGTATAATATTATATTTTCACGTGCAAAAAGAAAAGGGAAAAAAAGCAATGTTTTATACTAATAGATATGGAAGAAAATAAAAAAAGAAGATGAATGTTAAATACCTAGGAGGGTGAATTCTTTCGATGAGTGATTCAAACTCAGGATCAACATAAGGCTGGTAAATAATTTCCATCTTCCTACCAGACCCTTCAAGAGCTGCTTCGCTTCACTTTTCTTAGAGTCTCTCTCTCTCTCTATATATAAACACGTACCACTCTGTAATTCTATACATATCCTACAAGAAAAAGGAAAATCTAACGTTTAAATAAATATGAGAAAGAATATTGTATGGAGGAGATAAGCTAGCGGCGTGCGTCAAGCTTATCGTAGAAATTTCTTCGGTTTTATATAGCTTCTTTCTTCAATAACAAGATTAGATAAACACGTTTTTGAATCCTTCAAACAGTAAGTTTAAGGAGATACACCAAAGAATATTTGCCCTTGGAAATTAAAGGGTAATTCTCCAAAATCTGGCCTTGCATTGTTTTTTATTTATTATTTTTCGATTTGGTTATTCATGTTTCTTCAACAAAATGAAGAAAAAACATGTACTACTATCATTTAACCAAAATCAAAGGTGCAAAAAAAGGTTTTGACAAAAAAAAAAAAAACAATTAACTAAACCAAAAACCCACCTCTTGAAAAATTAAGAAAAAAAAATTAGTAAGAAGAAAAATTCACCTGGGAAGAAATTCACATAACTGAAGAAAGAAGAGAGACAATTAGAGAGATTCTCATGAGAGGAAACGCGTAGGAAATTACGTAGTGATGATGTGCTTTTGTTAATTATGCCAAGTATAGTTTTTACGTTCTCTGGTAGGAAAGATACAGAGCCGAAACATATGGCGGGTCAATAACTCAAATATATAGGCGACACAAACTCTTACCCAAAGTTTTTTAAAAAAAACTTTCGCTGTTCTGTTTTTTTTACACAAACAGAAAACCAGTCTCTCTCTCTGTGCCGAAATTATTGTGGTTTTGGGGGATTCGGAGAGTCGGTTCTCCAGGCAAGTAGTAGTAGTAAGAATTGGGTGCGTGTCTGTACATGGTTAGGGGGTTTGCCTAAGAAAGATGCGAATTCAGACTTTTGCTGGTGATTTGCCACGTATGCTTTGGTTTTGATACGTGTCTGAAAGAGCTTCTTTTGCTTTTTTTTTTTATTGATAATTTTTAAATTTTTTTTTAATCAATCAAATTTGTAAAAATAAATTTTACATTAGCATACGAGATTTTGTCCAAAAATGCGGCGTATGGATCTCCAAGTTAACTCTGCGTGTTTGGTTAGGAATTTAGTTTGGAGATTTACCTTACACGTGTGTCCCTTATTTCTTGCTTCTGCAGTAGTGGTTTAGGACTTGATTTACCCTGTCAGAGTTGCATCATGTGAATGGTGGGTCCAGTGGCTTACGTGCAAGATCATGGTGGTTTTGGAGCTCCCTAGTGTATTGGATCTTTTAAACTGGATTGATGTTTTGCAGTGTTAAAAGTGTTAGATATTTTACGGAGTACCTACTCTGCACTTGGGCTGCGCTTGTTTTGGAGTGGAGCTGCTCAACCGATGCCAATTTAGTGGCCGGTGATCATTCTGAATTTTTATGGAGTTATTTAAACTTTAACTAGGGTTAAGTTTGAGTTTAAAAATTAAGTTTGGTTAATTTATTTAATTGAGTTTGTATATTTTAAAATTCGATTTAATTTATTTTTAAATAGTTTAATAAAGTATTATCAAGTTTAAATAAATATTTATTTAATAATTTTATTTATTAAAGTTATAATTCAGATTTTAGATCGAGTTCAAATGGACAATTCAAGTTTTAAACGGGATTGAATAGGTTTGTTTGTTATCGAGCTTAAACTGAGCCGAACTCGAGCAATCATAAAATTTATCAAGTTCAAACCTATTCATTTTTAGTCAAACCGAATTCAAATACCTTAATATTGAAACTCGATTCGGTTCGAATCTACCTCTATTCACATGAGACAAATAAAAATATTTTTCTTTTAGTATTTTATTTTTAATTTTTCTTTACTTCAAAATTTTAGGATCCAAATATACTTGTTGAAAAAATCTAGACACTACTGGCATCCTTCTTTTGAGAATTACATATAATAAGCCCAGCCCATTAGCTCTGATTTTCAATTGGCCAACGAGGCCTTACCGTTCTGCTTTCAATTTTGAGCATTAATTAATTTCTGGTGGTTATTGAACTTTGACAGCTGAAACGATGATCGTTACTCTCCCTCCCATCATTGAATATTTGGGACAAATAATATGAAACTCGATACACAGCATGAGAGAAGAGGTACTTTTATTAGATAATAACAAAATATATTGCACATTTCATACTTCATTTCCTGCACAAGACGGCACTGTCCTCTGCAACGGCTTTGACATCATTTCATTCCCTCTTTTATCTCATAGGTCCTCTCTCCTCTCTTTCTTTGCATTTTATATTATGTTCTTTGTTGTATGCTTAGTCGATGATCCCGTTGATTGCTTTTATGACATAGAAAGTGAAAAAGAAGAAAAGCTGTTCAGTATTTTAGATTTTTGGATATGTCATGCTTTTGGACTCGATAAAAACCCGTCTTTACATAATTCTACTATAAAAAAAATGTAAAGCGGTTTGTTGCGGCGAATCTATTCTTTCTTTTCTTGCAAACCCTAAAGCAACTTAGCGTTTCCTGTGTTTTATCAGTATCCAAAAAAGGTTTGAACTTCTGGTCGGAATTAAAATTTGGGTGGTCTGGCTTTGTGTTATATGGACCTGCAATTGGCTAAAAAGGGTCTGGGTTTTGCCTGGAAAAACAAGAAATGGGTTCTTGTGTTGGCTGCTTTTGGTTTCACTGGCTATGGTGCTTATAAGGTTTATCACTTACCCTCAATT
Source organism: Bretschneidera sinensis (assembly GCA_023935145.1). Classification (NCBI taxonomy): domain Eukaryota; kingdom Viridiplantae; phylum Streptophyta; class Magnoliopsida; order Brassicales; family Akaniaceae; genus Bretschneidera; species Bretschneidera sinensis. Next base: position 26,383,754 of record CM043698.1, on the reverse strand, counting down.
GCTCAGAAGAGAAGGAGAATCTTGAAGCTTTTAGGAGCTTTAATTTCCATAGCAGAAGCAGTCTCCGATTCTTCTGAAACAGTTAGTATCATCTCAAAAGATTTGAAAGATTTTTTACAATCAGAATCTGACCAAATTCCCAATAGTTTGAAGCAAATTTCGAAAATCACAAAGTCAGATGAGTTCTCAGTATCCCTAATGAGGGTCACACAAGCTTTAACCATGGGAATTTTGCGTGGTTATGGATCAAAATCAAGAAGTGCTGATGGTATAAACACCAATTCTAGTCTTATGGATCAAGTTATGGATAAGCTCTTTACAACAGCTGGGTCTGGTTTTGCTTCTTCTGTTTTTGGTAGCTTTGCTAGGAACTTGGTCATGGCATTTTATTCAGATGGGCAGTCTATTGAAAAGTTAGGTTTGAAATTGAATTCGAGCAATTCTACTAGTATTGACCATCTTGGATTAGGATTGAATCCTGTACCAAGATGGGTTGATGTGGTTTGTGGTGACGAGTGTAGAAAACTGATTGGTGACTGTATTCAGTTGTTTGTGAGCACGGCAGTCACAGTTTATCTTGAGAAGACTATGGATATCAACACCTACAATGAATTCTTTGCCGGATTGACTAATCCCAAGCACGAAACAGAGGTGAAAGATGTTTTGGTATCGGTCTGTAATGGTACCATTGAGACATTTGTGAAGACATCTCATCAAGTATTAACAAGCTCCAATTTAAATTCAAGTTCAAGTTCAATTTCAAGTTTTCCTTACTTAGCTACTGATCAAGGGAAAGGTGCAACTATGGATGAGTTACCATCGACTGAATTGAAAGAAAGACGATCGTTTGGTGAGAATGAGGATAGTGGTTGGGTTAGTAAAGTATCATCTACTTTGGCTTTGCCAAGCAATAGGAGCTTTGTTCTTGATGTGACAGGGAGGATGACATTCAAAACAGTTAGATCTTTCCTCAAGTTTTTCCTGGAGAAACTGTATGATGGTGTTAAACAACGTGTTAATGTTGTTCTTGATGCTGTTACTGAAAATGGTCTTGAAGTTGTGAGATATATTACTGCCAAGTCCTCTGTTGTTGCTACTATATGTCTTTCTTTGTGTTTGCACGTACTGGATGGTGTTTGGATTTTGGCGCCTGCTTAGGTTTGAGATTTCGATTCACTGGATTAAGTAGTTCCTTCGTGCAACTGCTTCTTGGAAGGATGCATTTCTGCATCCGATTTTTTGTATAGCTTGATTCAAATCTATATAAATGGGTAGGACAAATGAAGAATTTTCCTTGATCAAATGATGTTGTTCCCTGCAGGAAAGTCATTGTTTCTTTTATCTCTTCTTATGCTGATGATATGATTGTCTTCAGTTAAAGTCATACATCAGATGAAACGTACGGAACTGATCATTGTTTCTGGGGAAATGTTCACAGGATATATATCTAGTTTTACATGATTGCATCTGTTCTGTTTGTTTGCCTGGCCAGCTTTTGAGCAAGTCGAGTACATGTTCATAGTGTATTCTTATTATTCATTTGAATCTTTAAATTTTGCAGGCATTCTTTGTAATTCCGATGATTCAAGTTACCTTTCGAGGTACTGTTCTATCGTGACATAGAGGTGAACATGTTTGGATTTCAGAACGATCTGCTGGTGGCTGCTGTCGATAAATTTGTTGTATTAATTTGTATCCAACAGAAAACACTGACTGGTACCAAATCTCCTGAATGTATACTCCCTTGGTAATGTAATATAGTCAATTGATTTACCAGTGTTCTTTTAAATTCCCCTGTAATTTGGATTATTATATTCATCATATATGGAAATCGGATCTTGTATTATTTGGCAAAAATACAATGAAACTTGCTTGCATGGTCATTCATGCAGGCAATGATTCCTGCAGAACCTCACCATTTGCATATCTACCTTCTTAATTTGGTTGCAAGAGATCACCTGTTTAGTTACTTATGGACATCATCCTTCATAATTTGCCTTATCCATTCTACTTTTGGATATGGATTGTTGTCCTTGTTAACTCATTAATTTCATATCTCCACGATTATGGACGTTTGATGCCAGCTTAAATTCAACTTTTTACGTTTAAAAGTTTTAAAAAACTGAATTTAAACGGGATTAAATCCCGCAACAAACGTCGTCTATATGGTCTAAAGATGGTCGGTATTAGTGTAGAGCTTAGCCAATCAAAACTCAATAGTTGGTTAGATGTTAATGAAATTATCATTCGTGAAGAAGATGCTTATCCGCTTTAACCAGAAAGCAGCTAGACTTGTGTATTTTCATCCTCATCTCTTCACACTACAATTTGGGGGGCCCAAAAACAAGCGATGTATGGGCTTTTGCCCTGCTTCAAACTCTATATTAAAAGATAATACATAGGATGAATGAATTTTAAAGCTCTTTGGTAAGCAAACTGGAGGAAGAATGATTCCGTGCTCCACCTTGTATACAACAACCAAACATAAGAAAAATTCTAAAGAAGATCTTCTATGTAGAGCATGAATCAGTCTCCTTTGCAGCTGCTTCTTCCTGTAGCTTCTTTTTCCAGTACTCATCAAGCGGGGGTCCGAATATTGCCTTCCCGGAAACAACTCCAATCCTGCAAACCCACATATAAAGTTGTTCAGATCACTTTTAAACATATGATCATATTACTACAACTTCAAGTGCAATAGCATAAAACTCGATGCAAAATCAAAAGTGAAACCCAGTTTCATGCAACACATTCACAGAGCACCAAGGCTATCAGAAAGATTTAACTTTGCATCGCAAAACTCACATAATTAAACCCCAGTTTAAGATTAGCTTTCTTGATCCAGCTTTACTATCTCTACCAACATCAGCAAACTCTGAGCTATTTATTTTCAGTCAACTGAACTTTTAATGCTCAAGATTCACCATAATGTATTGATCAATTGACCTTCAGTTCTGTGATTTTCTATATTACATTTCAACTAAAGCATGGAGACATGCATCCTTCTTTAGTTTCTGGCACTATCTTTCACGCTAATTGATGGTTCAAAGGCAGTACTATTTCAAAAAACATAGCAATCAGGCTCCACAGTAAGAGCTGCATTTCACTTCTGTTCTCCTACAGGGAACAATTTGTCTTTAGCTATCTAGCATCCCATGGTAAATATTCTATGACTTGTTCATATATTCAAAAAAATTAACACAATAGCAGGCTAGCCTCCCATGGTAAATATTCTATGATTCATCATTTGGAAATGTAAAATGCGAAAGAAAATGAGACTAAAATCACACTAAAGAGTGTAATAATTTCTGATGCGAAAGAGAACAAGTTTGATACAAAAATGATAAAGAAGGAAACTGTATAGATCAGATTAAGCCACAAAGCCTCTTTGTAACTATGCAAGGTTTCCTCTTAAACCCTTGAGTTGAGACAATTGTGACCATTCAAGCAAAAACTGGGAACCAATACTAAACTCTAATTTAAATCCTGACTTAAGACTTAAAAAAATCACATAAAAGAAAAGGACTACCTATCATAAACAAATTAAGGATATTATAAACAAATTAAGGATAAACTCAAACTTGTGCAAGATGAATTTCAATGGATCTCCAGGGCACATTCTAATCTTAACATAGCACGATGCTCCCACACTCGTGCACTGAAATCTGAAATGTATGAACAACCAGTCATGCTACATACTGATAGACACTATAGAGATAATTCCACTTTACCTTTTTATTGCCATCATTGAAAGCTACTAAACAATTCTATAGTTCACACTATTGGGTCTTTTAAAATAGGAAACTAAATGAGCATTTCTGAAAAACATGCAATTAAAAGGAAAAAATACAAATAAGCCAACAAGATGTTGATTCTAAACGATTTGAACAGGATGCTTCCCACACATCAATCAGACCTTATATATGAGAGATTGCCTCCTTCTTTGCTTTATAAATAGTAGAATTCACACTGTAAATTTCCAAAATTTGAAAATAAAAAAAAAGGATACATTGACATTTGTATTAACTGGAGGAGCATTGCAACTAAGATTGTTAATGTATTATATGGGCTTAATCCCACATTGGTTGTGTATAGCTTTGCTTCTCCTATTAGCTTGTATAAATAGGATAATCCCACATTGGTTGTGTATAGCTTTACTTCTCCTATTAGCTTATATAAATAGGATCCCTTTGTAAGTAAATCACACCATTCAATACAATTCTTCTTTTTGTATTGTCTCACTTCCTCTCTTAAATTCAACATGGTATCAGAGCCATAATGGTTCTCGGTATTTTAAGAGTTGAGTATGCTCTGTGATTGCCACTATTAGTGGATCCTTCACATCAGAAATTCTCGGTATATTAAGAGTTGAGTATGCTCTGTGATTGCCACTATTAGTGGATCCTTCACATCAGAAAAACTTCTAGTATATCCTTTTCATATCTGTCGGGTCATCACTATAGTCGGAGTCTCATCGACATCATCTCCGCTGCCGCTCTTGTTTCGGAAACGCTGCTGCCACGTCAGCCTTAAAGGCCACATCAACGCCACCTCACTGCCACGTCACTTGTTGACATCACATCTGCTGCCGCTCCTGTTTCAGAAATGCTGCTATCACGTCAGCCCTAAAAGCCACATCAACGCCACCTCACTGACACGTCAGTACCCTGTCACCCGTTGACCACCACATCATCAGTTGACCGCCACATCACCGGTTTCTTGGAGGTTCACCTTCCTCTTTGTGCATATGGCTGAATCGTACTTACCCCGGGTTATTACTACTGTTCTGGATGAATCTAATTATGTTGTGTGGGCTCAAGAAATGTCTGGTTTCCTCCGTGGACATAAATTGTGGCGTTACGTGACTGGAGATATCACTGAACCCAAGAAGAAGGACGATGAAGATGCTGACAAATATGTTGACTGTCTAGAGGACTGGGATAGTAAAAATCACCAGATTCTCACATGGTTTCGTGCCACTATTATCGCAGAAATCAAACTTCAATTTGGTACACTCCATACAGCTAAAGAAGCTTGGGATCTTCTCCAACACCGCTACACCAGGGCAGACATCTCAAATCGGTATCGTCTTCTTTCCATCCTTCATAGCATGCGCCAAGAACCTGGACAAACTATCAACAACTTTCTATCTCAGATGACTGCCGTGTGGAACCAGTTAGCTCTCACTGAGCCAACTTGGGAATGCACAAAAGACGCTGATGTTCATAGAAAGTACCGAACTGAGACACACATTATGCAATTCCTGATGGGCTTGAGAGAGGAATTTGAACCTGTAAGAGCTTCAATCCTACACCGAGGTGCAATACCTCCCTTAAACGACGTTCTTTCTGATCTACTCAGTGATGAAACACGTCTCGCCACATTACAGGGATCTCATACAGATGTTGCCCTTGTAGCACCCGTTGCTCTTGCCACACCAGCTGCCAAGACAAACTCATACCAGAAGCTCTTATATTGCAAGTATTGTCATTCACAAGGGCATGAATTGCTCAAATGTCCTTCTCGCCTATGTAAAGTCTGCAGAGAACCGGGTCACTATCTTGCAGACTGCCCTAAACTTCCTTCTGGAAATCAGTCAAATGGGAACCAATATCGCTCACGAGGCTCATACAATCGGTTCCATTCCAAGTCAAAGAATACTGCTGCTGTAGCCACTGATGCTACACCAACTTCATCCAGCTCTTCACCTGATTGGAGTGGTTTATGCACCATTCTTACCGAGGCTCTAACTAAAACTGGTAACAATATAGCCATGTCAGCTACACCAGGTACATCCCGATGGTATTTTGATTCTGCTTGTTGCAATCATATGACTTCGGATGCCTCCATATTTTCCTTTAAAACCCGTGATGAGCATGCACCTACTATTCACACTGCCAATGGATCAAATATGTTGGTCAGCCACACTGGACATGTTGACAGTTCTCATCTGTCTCTCCCTGACACATATTTGGTTCCTAATCTTACGCTTAACCTTATATCTGTTGGACAACTATGTGATCTTGGACTTGATTTGCATTTTTCTTCTACTGGTTGTCGTGTGCAGGACCCTCAGACAGAAAAACTCCTTGGAACCGGCCGTAAAGTTGGACGCCTCTTTGAGCTTACTCACCTCCAAGTCCCATCATCACCATCACCAAACCAATCAGCCGCATCCATCCCAGCACACTCTCCTGTGGAATTGTGGCACTCTCGGTTAGGTCACACTTCATCCAGCCCTCTACGTTCTCTTATTTTTAGTGGTCAGTTAGGATCACTACAGCATGAGTCTTTTCATTGTATTCATTGTCAACTTGCAAAACAATCAGCTTTACCTTTTAATGAGAGTCAGTCTGTTTCCCTTGCACCTTTTGATTTAGTTCATTCTGACGTTTGGGGGCCTTCTCCTCATACATCCATGGGTGGTGCTCGTTATTTTGTTATATTTGTGGATGACTATTCTCGTTATACTTGGTTGTTTCTTATGAAAAGCAGATCTGAACTCTTTCAAATATATTCTGATTTTTCTTCTATGGTTAAAACTCAATTCTCTCGGAATATCAAAATTTTTCGTTCAGATAATGCAATGGAATATAAAGACCGTGTTTTTCTAAACCTACTTCACAAAAATGGCACGCTTCCCCACCGCTCATGCCCTGGAACCTCCCAACAAAATGGACGAGCCGAACGCAAACATAGACATATTCTTGACACTGTTCGTGCTCTACTCATTTCGTCATCATGTCCTGAACGTTTCTGGGGTGATGCTGCCTTAACCGCAGTGTACACAATCAATCGTGTCCCTTCCGCTACAATCCAAAATCAGTCTCCATTCGAGCGCCTTTTCGGTAAATCTCCTGATTACTCTAACCTCAGAGTCTTTGGTTGCGCTTGTTTTGTTCTTCTCAAACCACATGAACACAACAAATTACAACCAAGGGCTCATCTGTGTTGTTTCATTGGATATGGTATTGAACATAAGGGGTATCGGTGCTGGGATCCTATTTCTAAAACTCTTCGTATCTCTCGTCATGTCATTTTTTGGGAACATCAAATGTTCTCTTCGTTACGGTCATTTGACATGTCAACCATCACTAACTCCAGATTCTTTACTGATCCATCTATTAAGTTATTTCCTGAGAATCCAGTTTCAGGTACTGTTGAATCCACCTCCGAATCACCAGCCGATATCACCCTTTCCGTTCCGGACCCAGCTTCAGCTCCAGAACCCTCAACTGACCTCACCTCTCCAACTCAATCGGTCGTGCCCGAGGATATTCCTATGTCTGATGAGTCTGCACCAACTCCCTCTGAGAGCCATCCTCCAGATCACCCCCGCAGATCTACCAGGGTAACTCATCCCCCTTCTCATCTTGCTGATTACCATTGTGATTATCATTGTTTTTCCACTATACTTCATCTGCATGAGCCTCAATCCTATAAGGAGGCTAGTACTAATCCACTTTGGCAGAAAGCAATGGATGAAGAACTTCAGGCCCTAGCTAAAACTCATACCTGGGATATTGTTGATCTGCCCCCTGGAAAAACTCCTATTGGGTGCAAATGGGTGTTTAAGATCAAGACACTTTCTGATGGCTCTATTGAACGATATAAAGCCCGACTTGTTGCCAAGGGATTTGCTCAGGAATATGGCATTGACTATGAAGAGACATTTGCTCCAGTGGCGAGGCTCACATCTGTCCGTACACTCCTTGCTGTCGCCGCCATTCGAAGATGGACTCTATTTCAAATGGATGTCAAAAATGCATTTCTCAATGGGGATCTTCTTGAGGAAGTCTATATGCATACACCTCCCGGCTTGGATGCCCCTCGAAACAAAGTTTGTCACCTTCGCCGTGCCCTATATGGTTTGAAACAAGCTCCACGTGCCTGGTTTGCCAAATTCAGCACTACCATTCATCAGTTTGGGTTCACACCGAGTGCTCATGATTCAGCTCTGTTTATCCGCCATACTATCAACGGTATTATCATTCTTTTACTATACGTGGATGATATGGTTATTACTGGAGATGATCTACATGGTATTTCTGAACTCAAAAAGTTTCTCAGTGGTCAATTCGAGATGAAAGATCTTGGCGTGCTCACCTATTTTCTTGGCCTCGAAGTCTCCTCTAATTCTGATGGATTTTTTCTCTCTCAGGCCAAATATGGCTCGGACCTCCTTTCCAAGGCTGGGATCACTGACTCAACCACTGCCACTACTCCTCTCGAACCGAATATCAGACTTACCCCACTCGATGGTTCACCTCTTCAGGATGCCACTCTATATCGTCAACTGGTTGGAAGTCTTGTATATCTTACTGTCACTCGCCCTGACATTGCCTATGCCGTTCATCAGGTCAGTCGGTTCTTGTCCGCTCCTCGGACCACCCATTACTCGGCTGTTCTTCGCATTCTTAGGTACGTCAAGGGTACTTTATTTCATGGGCTTCATTTCTCAGCACAGTCTGTCCCTGTTTTACAAGCCTATTCTGATGCCGATTGGGCCGGAGACCCCACCGACAGACGTTCAACCACTGGTTACTGTTTCTTTTTGGGCAATTCTCTCATTTCCTGGCGTAGTAAGAAACAAACTGTAGTTGCTCGCTCCAGTACTGAAGCTGAATATCGTGCCATGGCTGATGCAACTCAAGAACTTCTCTGGCTTCGATGGCTACTCGCTGACATGGGTATCTCTTCTCCTGCTGCCACTATCCTACACTGTGACAACAGGAGTGCTATTCAGATCGCTCACAATGATGTCTTCCACGAGCGTACAAAACACATCGAGAATGATATCCACTTCATCCGTGATCACATTCTCCAGAATACGGTTCGTCTACAATCCGTCAGTTCAGCCGATCAGACAGCTGACATTTTCACTAAGGCTCATCCACCCGGACGCTTTCACTCTCTGGTTTCCAAACTCAAGTTCACCTCCCACTTACCGCCTTGAGTTTGAGGGGGGATGTTAATGTATTATATGGGCTTAATCCCACATTGGTTGTGTATAGCTTTGCTTCTCCTATTAGCTTGTATAAATAGGATAATCACACATTGGTTGTGTATAGCTTTACTTCTCCTATTAGCTTATATAAATAGGATAGCTCCCTTTGTAAGTAAATCACACCATTCAATACAATTCTTCTTTTTGTATTGTCTCACTTCCTCTCTTAAATTCAACAAAGATAATGAACTAAAGTTTAGCAATGAACTCAATAAACTTGGTTAATCAGCATATTTAAGTATTGGGTCCTCAAAAATTCAAATTACCATTTACACAGACAATTTGTTCATGCATGATAGTAGGTGACTGTGTCTGCATAAATCAGGCTGGGGCAAAATCAAATACTCCTGCCAAGAAAGAGAGATACTGAAAACAGAGGAGAGGATAAGTGAAACTTACAGAACAACTCCAATCACCATTGGGAAAGAGAGGAACCTGCTTCTACCAAACATCTTTCAAGCTTCTTCAACTCAAGAGCTCCTCTGTTTCTATCGATCTCAGGGTTCTCCAGTTTTTTTCCTTCACCAAAGAAAAAGATTTTAGACTTTTATATCAATTTTTGTAGGTACTCTGTTAAACAACCCACAATGGAAATTTGCAACCCAAACTGGGTTACGTTAGCCCATTGAGGACTACTCGGCTCAGAAGATCCATTTAGGCCCACAATTATATGCATGCTCCTAATTCATTATGCACAGGTGGTGAGACTTTCAGCTTCAGGTAGTAAATAGCTCTAACATTTCCTCCCCGAAACCCTAAACACCACTGTTCAAACCTCCGCACCGTAAAAGGCCAAAAACGCTTCTCTCAAATCTGAATTTCCACCTCTGTGAGAAACAAACCCTAAAATTCACCATGAACTCCAGTGCTCTAGCCACATCATCACCGTTACCTTCTTCCCTTCAGCTGAAAACACCCTCACTTAACCAACATTCATTTCTCCGTTTGGCCACCACAAAACCCCATAATTCTCCCTCTATTCCCTCTCTTCGGCTTAGGGTTTCCTCAAATCACACCCCAGAGGCAAAAACCAATCCTTCCCTCATCAAAAACCTCAAATCACTCGCCAAAACGGCAATTCTTCTCGGCGCGGCGGTGTCTATTGTTGGGAAGTTCTCACAGTTGCCGGCAAGAGCAGAATCTCCCGTGGCAATCACGGAACAAGATATCCAAGAAGAAGAGCAGGAAGAAACCCAATCTCAGAACATTCAATCATCGCCGTTGTCAGAGTTTCTTGAATCCAATAGCGAAGCCATCGAAGCACTAAGGTCGCTCTTGCAACAGAAGCTCGAAAACGGCGAAGACGAAGAAGGTCTGAAGATCTTGAAACGCTTAACCTCCGCGCAACCGGAGGCCACCGAATGGAAATTCTTGATGGCGAGATTGTTGAACGAAATGAGTCAAACAGAAGATGCCCGCCGAGTGTTCGAAGAAATTCTCGCTCGAAACCCACTGAGTTTCGAGGCATTGTTCGAGAACGCGTTGTTGATGGACCGATGCGGGGAGGGAGAAGCGGTGATAAGGAGGCTAGAGGAGGCGCTAGCCATAGCCGAGGAGGAGAAGAAGGCCAAGGAAGCGAGGGACGTGAGGTTGATAATGGCGCAGATACAGTTCTTGCAGAAGAACGTGGAGGGAGCTTTGAGGAGCTACGAGGAGTTAACCAAGGAGGACCCCAATGATTTCAGGCCATATTTTGGTCGGGGGATGATATATAGTTTGCTCGATAGGAATGCGGAGGCAAAGGAGCAGTTTGCAAAGTACAGGGAGCTCTCACCCAAGAAATTTGAGGTGGAGGGTTATTTGAGGACCCCTTTGTCCAGGATGAAGTTGTTCGAGACCAATAGGCAGAACTGAGTCACCGTTTTTTTTGGGTAACAAAGATAGTGAAAGCAGTGTCGGATTTTCTTGTGATCCTCAGCTGCTGTTGAAATTTTGTTGTTAAACTTAATTTGCACATTTCAAAGAAGTTAAATAATGATTGTAATTCTGTTACGAAATACTCCGGAAAATGAAGGTAGTTTGAGATTTTCGGATTATACTCAGCATTGGCTGAATTTTTTGTTTCCTCTCTCCCATCAACCAACAGTTTAGTTCCTTTGGCACATGAAAGTGGAAGTCAAGCTACGAAGATCTGTAAGTGAGTAGACTAGGATACTATTAATATTCAATCTTATATACTAAATTCGATTTCTTTAGGATTAAATTCCCCAAAAAATGAAATGTATGTCAACTGCCAACAACTCGTTCCCTTGGAAGATGTTGGAGGATAAACCATCAAAATTGTGCTGGTCACAGGCCAAGGAGAAAAAAGTTGACTAGAAGCTAAATGAATATGCCTCTTCACATTACCACCTACCCACCCTCTAATACTACAATAGCATTCACAAGTGGTGCTCCTCCACCATCAACAACAGTTAGTTGTAATTTCCATTAGCATTAATATTGTTATTCAGCTACTTTTGCCATCCTTAATTGTTTTTCAATAAACCCCATTGTACTAATATGCGTTTATTGTTATTCAGCTTAATCTTATTAACAACTAAATGTAGGGATCAATTTTTCTGCTGTAAAAAATTATAGAGTAAAGTCTGTTGCACATAGATTTGAATACTTAAAATTTTGAGATATGGTGCGAACTACTTTATAATCAAAATTTATGTGTAATGCAGATTTTACTTTACAAATTTTTTTTTTTTTTATTTCAAAAGAGTTGGTGTTCTAAACATAACCCAAAAGTCACTTTTCTGATGAGATTTAAATCATCTCACTCATACAAAATCGTTGGTCAATGATCAAGCAATGCTGCTACACAAGGTTTAATTCACACAAATTACTTCAAGGCTCAGATCTCTTAGACTATTGATCATTTGCAGATAATTCATACGAGAGACTCAAATTTCCCCCGTCCCATCAATAAGAAAATAGGAAGCTAGAAGGATAATAAACTAATAGTTCCAATTGCCTTCTAGGTAGGAGTTAATTAAATCCCAGAATAGGATAAACATCAATCCAATAAATTCATTTATAATTAAGACCATGGAAGAACTGTAGAAATCACAAGCCTAAGTTAAAGAGCGGTTGTAGCCAGAATTTTACAATATAGCATTAATTTGCAATCAAATCTATTTAGTCGACACCCAACTATCAACTATATCTTCATCAACTTGTTGCCTTTTTGTTATATCTCATCATATCCCCAGCTGAAAAATCACACTCGAGTGGTTGTTCATATTGAATACTTTGCATGAGAATAAAAGAGAAAAGCAACAGGTAGCATTACATTTATATCTCTCGGTTACTTGCTAGGTGCCAAGATGTCATTAGGTGGGGCTTAAGTAATATGTTTCACATGCAAAATGGGATGGAACTGCTTTTATTAATTTGCCTTTTTGAAAATATTACTTCAGCGGCCTCTACATATATGTGAAAGTTCACGGAACATAATTTACATTATTTTTTTTATAGATGTAATGGAAATAGAGAAATTAAAAAAAAGAAAATAATAATAATAATTTTTATTACACAATATCATAAAAAAGAAACTAGAACTTTCCGACTAAGGAGTTTGTAATTTGCAATTTTTGACACTATATCATCCCTTAACCTAAATAGATTTCTTAGGCTCTAACGTGCAAATCTGTTAAACGAATGGAAGATTTTAAGGCACAGTTATTGACCTTACATCAGTGTTATATGCACTTTATAATTTACGTTGTCATATCAATGTCAGATATTCATATTCGAGTCCGTGTAGCATAAGTTATAACAAGCTCATGTCATGCGTGTACATGCTCTGCTTTCACCTAATTTTTTATCTTTAATTTCAAAGCATATAATGATGATTCACTTCCCACTCGGTTAAGCTAGGTGAAGACATTAGAAAGAGTAAAACATCATTGTCTTTAGGCACTTTTATTTGCCATAATTTCAGCCGCGTCTGATGTAATTAACGATAAAAATTGAATTAATTTACAATACAATAAATATCGGAGAAATCTTAATAGCCAATCACGATTGACATTTAACTTTCTCTTTTAGGTATATTAATTAATCACTAACCTACCTATAGGCAACCAAAAGGAAAAAGAAAAGATTACAAACGAAAATGATAAAAGAGCAAGATTGAATTGCATAGTAGGTTTCCTCATTCATTAGCGTTACAACAAAAACTTACAAAAGCCAAATCTTGTGGAAATTAACAGAGTACTGAAGACCCATCCATATATGTATATATGGAAGAAAACTAACAATATAAAGTTACGAAAACATAAGTTAAATAACACATAGCAAAGGTAAATCTCATGGCTTCTGCTTCTGGGTATAAATATAATCAATATGTGCAGCTAGAGTCCTTCTCATCAAGCACTCTTCCTCTCCAACTCCTTCACAGTTCTCTTCTGCCACCTCCACATGCTCTGTCTCAACACCCTATCAAATTAAACCCATAAATTAATTATTCATAAAATCCATTAATCAAAACCTAGATATAATTAAGATCAGAAACTGAAAAAAAAACTTTCAAATTCATCAACTGACCCCATGTTCTGTTTTTGCTGGAGAAGCGTTGGGGAAGGCAGGCTCTGGACGAGCGGCAAAGGTTAGCGTGGCAAAGAGGAAGATGGATATCATGAAAAGGGTGGTGAACTTAGCAGCCATCCTATAATTAATCAGTTACTATATGCTAATTGAGAGACTAAAGAGGAGAGAAGATATATAAAGATTGAGAGAGGATGAAGAGGAGAGTGTTTGCGTGGTGAATTTATAGAGAATCCTGTAAAGGGATAAAGACAAGAAAGCGTGTGTGAACTTGAGAAAGTTGCGGGCCGGACCAGACGACTTGTGATAATACTTCCTTCCAGAAAAAATGAGAGATTATGAACAGAAAAACAAAAGAAGAAGAAAAAAGTGGCAATTAAAACACAAACACCCAAATAAAGGAAGCTTCGAAGATCAGCGTTAATAACGCTTGTGATATGTTTTCCATGTTATTTATAGGAGACTTTGGCCGACTTAATTGGTTTGGCTAGAAGGAAAAGGTCGTTGGTTTGGAAGTTGGAATAATAAATGGGGTAAAAGGATGGAAGAAAGTGAGGTGATATTTGCACGGCACGCATTACTCCAAATGATGTCATATGGCTAATACTCCTCCACTATGATGCCAATTGGTGGTGGTTCTAGACCTACCCACCAGTACTTGAATGACCCAGCTAAGCTAAAATAAGCATTGACATGATTATACAAAATGAAGACTTGGTAGTAACATAGTTTTACGAGCAAAGATGTAAAACCCCCGAATTCGTTATTGGGTGTAACACTCAAAATTAGACTAAGTAAACAAGTGATATATGTAGAAAATTTAATAAGTAAATTATCACTTTACCTTTAAAATGGTATTATGTTGCATTGTAACAGAGTGAGATATTGATTTTGATTGATTGATGCTTTCGAGTGGTTGAAGGAAATGACATTCACATGTGTCCTTTAACCGCATTTATTTTTATATAGGCAAACGTAAGTAACTTAATTGGTAAAATCATTTTGTCATTACACAAAAGAATATAAATCAAACACCATTTACACAAATAATAAAATAGATAACTGATGAGAAATGACTATTTCCCATTATGTGACCCATAAGCCCGATAAACATTACTACATCCATGTTTAGCAATTTAACCTAAATATTAATTAATGTAAGTTCTAATAAACTTAGATCTAGCTAGCTCACAAGCTCTTTATGAAATTCTTCGGCTGTATAAATACCGATAAGACCCATTTGTGTGGTCCAAACTCACGAGATCAGGACTAGTATTGATAAATCACTCTATAGTTTTCACATTGAATAAAAATACTTGTATCATCGAAATAGATCATCTAAGTTGATAATTTCACTTATGTCACCTATCAAAGCACTGAAATTTTGAAGAATGAAATTGATAAATTACAAATTTACAACTCAAATATAGATAGATGTTATGGTGTTATTAGCTTTTTTCTTTTTAATGTTTGCTTTAGATGTCAAAATTAGAGATTTTAATGTCGTTTCTTTCTCACATTTAACAATTGATTAATTTATTCGCACTGTAGTTCAAAGATAAAAAAGGGGATGGTAATTTCACTTCTCTATATGTATTTTGAACGTTGTTCACTTTACCTCAATAAACATTAAGTTTGAACAAATAACTTTTTGATAATTTGGACTAAAGTAAAAGTTATTGACTAATTGGTTTTTTTAGTTAGATATTAATAAATTACTAATAAGTTATACAAAATATGAATTACTGTAGGACTATTTTGAAAATAAAAATTGAGTTTTATGAATTTGTTACATTATTTGAGACTATTATGAAATGAACATATAATTGTCTGAAATAGTTGTTTTTCATTATTTAAATATAATTTTTCTTTAATTATTCTTCTCATTCAACCCAAAATCAATTCTTCCTCCCATTTCTTCTTAGCTGTGAAGAGCCAAACATTGGTGATATTATAGTGTGATTAACCCTTCACTAATTGTTCTCTAAATGATGGACGAGTACTGGTTGTGATCCACACGTATGAAACATATGGTCAAAGAAGCTGGCTAGGTGTATTATTATTTTTCACGATAATTTGGATATAAAAACCTGTAACTTTCATTGAAAAGCTTAACATATAAAATCCAGCTAATGATTCTAGTATTGATGCAAAGTACTAAGGGAAATGGACAATATAAAATATATATTATAATTGTAGAATATAATCTCTCCAAATTTTTAATAGATTTATATATCAATAGTCCACAAATATTTCTTCTTAACTTAATTAATAAATTAATTTTCCATTGATAAAAAAAAAGTTTAATTATAAAAAATATCATGCGGTTGATTTTATTTTCAAAAAATACCATGAGGGTTTTTTGTGGTAAAAAATACCTTATAGTATGTTTTTTTTAACAAGCAATACCCTGTAATATGTTTCTTTTAACAAAATATATCATGTGATATATTACTACAAGATATTATTTGTTACTAAAAATATACCACAAAAAAATTAAGAAATAAAGGAAAACTAGTCAATCACGTAAGATCACATGATATTCTCAATCTTTTATATATATCCTAATCAAGAATCGTAGATTACAACAATCACGTTAATTTCATCATTTTAATTTTGTTTTTGGTTTAATTGTAAAATTCTTTATAAGTTTAGGGTTAAGTAATAATTTGTCTAATGACTTTTTAAAATAGATAATTTAACCCATAATTTTATAAATTTAGAGCAATTCAACCTATTGGTTTGATTCCGATTAATTCTAGCTAAATTCCAACCAAAAGATTACCGAAAAAATTAATATAGTTGCTAACTTGCTATGTTATATGACAAATATATTAAGTTTTCAGGTAATTTTAACCATATGACGTGACAAGTTAGTAAATATATTAAGTTTTTATGTAATCTTTTGGTCAGAATCAGACCGCTGGGTTGAGTTATTCCAAATTGACGAACTCATTAGTTAAATTGTCAGTTTTAAAAACTCAAGTGACAAACTATTAACTCTAAACTTAAAAGGAATTTTACAATTAAGTCAAAACTTTTAGATTTTAAATTAGCAACTATCGAATAAATTCAGAAATGACAATTGTTGCCGAAAATCTACTACTGAGCTGGAGGTCTAGAATTCCAAGACTTGCGCAGAATAAGTGTGATGAACTAAAGAGTCGCCGAAGGAAAAGGGGGGTGGTGCCTCTGAGGACTCTCCGATGCCTTTGTTAGTGCAAGGTTTTGAGAAAGCGGAGAGGATTATAGTATTAATGGTGATAGTATTTTGGTAATGAACTTTAAATGAGTTGAGATTTGCGTATCTTGGGCTTTTTATAGTGGTTCAAGGAGCAAATTTATCAAGTGCTCAGGACAATGCGATCCCTGAGATCCTGCTTTTTTCTTTCGCAAGGTCTTGTTACATGTTCAGGGAGGATGCAGTCCCTAAAATATTGCTTCCGTTTTTGCATATGAGAAGTCCATTTTTGAATGCTAACATCTGAACGTCAGGATCGAGGTCAGAGATCTCCCAAAGCGGCAACATTGAACCTTGAGATGTAGCCTTGAAGCCATTCCCCTCGATGTTGACAGATGTTAAACAGGCTTTCTGAGGTTTTCTTAGGTCCTTTGCTGTTGAGGAAGTGGGAAGAAAAGCATAGCTGAGCTCTTTGAAGGTGTCGATGCTTCATGGCTTTAGTCGGGAATACAACGTCCCGATAACTTTTTCAAGCTTCAGGGGAAACACTCGGCACATGACAGGATCAAAATGCCAATGTAGCATCATGGTGGTCTTGTAATGCTGTAAGTGGTCCAAGGGATCTGTCAAGCCGTCGTATGGCTTGATTTATGGCATCCAGAAATTTGGCGAGAGCGGAGCTTTGAGAACTTCCAGTGTGAATGGTGGGTATCAGACGTTGAGTTCATTCAAGACGTTATGATTCCAACATTTGAATGCCTCGTTGATTTTCTCTTCTATCTCCTCGACCTATTTATCTAGGTCGAGGTTACTTCTGGAGGAGGAGCCTCCTCTATATTTACTGGTGCGAGGTGGTGAAGACTCTACAGTGGATCGACTGTCGATGGGGAGTATGTCATTAGGAGGGCTAGTTTGCTTGGGAGTGGGGTGAGGAGATGGGGGTGAAGGTTGTCGACCTTCTCTCCGGACTTCGACGGCCAGGCTCGTCACCAAACCAAAGAGCTCTAGGAACTGTGCTTGTATCATTGGAATAGCGGGATGCACCGAGATGGCTCCTCTGATATTTTCAGGGGGATCCATCTCCTTATAACAAGTACGCTGCGTTTCCAAAAGAGTTC
Organism: Bretschneidera sinensis; assembly: GCA_023935145.1. Lineage (NCBI taxonomy): Eukaryota > Viridiplantae > Streptophyta > Magnoliopsida > Brassicales > Akaniaceae > Bretschneidera > Bretschneidera sinensis. Next base: position 26,365,915 of record CM043698.1, on the reverse strand, counting down.
ACAGGTCACAACCAGAGATCATGTGTTCAAACATAGCATGGAACCTTGAGTCGGACTGCTAGCTGTGAGTATTGTTTTGTGTAGGTGCGGCGCTGTTCCGGCGACTCCCTTTCCAGTATTCTTGGTGGTGTTTCTAGGCGGCATGACAACAGATGAGTTCTTTAGGTTTCTTCGTTTTTACTGGTTAGCGAGAGATTGATCTTTTCCCACAGACGGTGCCAATCTGTTGATGCCAAAAATTTGCTGCTGAGTTGGAAGTTTGGAATTCCAAGGCCTGTGCAAAGTAAGAGTGATGAACTAAAGAGTCACCGGAGAGGATTATAGTATTAATGGTGATAATGTTTTGGTAATGAACTTGAACTGAGTTGAGATCTACGTACCATAGGCTTTTTATAGTGATTCAGGGAGCAAGTTTATTACGTGCTTAGGACGGCGCGATCCCTAATATCCTTTTTTTTCTTTCGAAGGGTTTTGTTACGTGTTCAGAGACGATGATGTCCCTGAAATCTTGCTTTTGTTTTTGTGTGCGAGAAGTCCGTGAGTGGTTACACCTTCGTCATCTCCTCTGCTACGTGTCTGTTATTGACGCAGCCACACATCATCTGGTCATTGGAAAATGAAGGAAGGGATCATTCAAATAATGCAGCATGGAAAGCACGGAGAGAATCAAATATATATGTTCGTTGTAACGATGTCTGCATTTCAAGTGTTGATTGTGTCAAAAAGAGAATTTCCAGTTGGAACTCTTTCGGTAGGTAAAGTGAATATTCCTTATAATTATTCACTTTTTTAAAAGGACCTCATAATTATTCACCTAATTAGGATTAGATTGCTGCAATGGTAATTTTTTTTTTTTAAAAAAGAAAATATTATAAGCTCTATTTAGTATGGGCTCCTGTTTGTGAAAAAAAAAACTAGGGGTCTGTTAAAGGGAAAGTTTTTGTCTAGTACAGTGTCATGAGAAATACATGAAATAATAATTCATCTCACCGTTAAATGGTATAAGAAAAAAGAGAAAAAATATATTTTATTTTTATTCAAAAGTGAAATTGACTATTGTATCATATATCTTTGATAATACCGTATTTTAACAAAAGATTTCCTATGAAGCCATCCTTATCCACTAACCATACAGAAGATTGATTAGTCAGCTTCTAGTATTTCACAGTGAGAATCCATGACAAAATGGCCCTATAGACTTTATTAGATTGCTTTATTGCATGAAAATTCTAAAAGCTTCAAACATTGTTTGGGTCGTATAAAGTTCTTTGATTCTGTTATCTGATAATTGCGTCAGATATACAGGAAAAAAATGTCACAAAGCCATAATTTTCTTTGATAATTTGTCTAATTATAATTATACTTGTCGTGGGCTCCATGAAAGATAAATCTATAGAAAACCTTGTTAATAAATGGCTAAAAATTTCTCTTCTAACAAGCGATTTTGACTAGAAGATATAAACGCAAACGCGTATTGTTAGCGATTTTCTCATAATTAATGGTGGAAGCACAATCTCACCTCGAAATGATAATATATTTTTTAAAATATTAAATAACATAAATCGTAATGTTTATGTCATTAGTGACTTATGTTATGTCGCAAACGTGGTCGTACACCACATCCACGACGCAATTTACGGATATATTTTAGGAAATTCCTTGGTCATACACTCAAGTTGTATTTGTATTATGCTTTACTTCCAGAAACACCAGCATGCTTAATTGCAACTTCAGCTAACCCTTTTGATTTAAAGATCATCTTTGAATGCTTATATGGTAAACTCCACTTAATTAGATCCCTGTGCCCACCACTTGTATAGTGTTTGTTAATTTGTACTCCTTAAGAGTGAGGTTTTATATGTTCTTAATCTCTTTGTCATTGTTAAGAGCAAAGATACTTTGCATATTCTCCTTCATGCGCACGTCTTTCAAGCTTGCAATTGTCGGTGGAAACAGAGACTCATTCTTGTCTCACTTTAACCTCATTTTTTCCATGAGACGCAGAATTGCAACCAAACTAGAGCCATACAAATAAAAAGGCCCCATCAAAGAGGAAAATCAGTGAAGAGTCAGGAGGGATTTAAAGGCAATCAACATGCAATAATTCATGATTGAGGTTTTGATTGGAGAGGTATGTCTTATAACTTTGCATTGTGACAGTCAACATTCAAAAAGAGAAAAAGATGATACAGTGTGAACACATTGACCCCAAATATATGTTTCTCAGCTGACTTTACTTTCTTTAATGTGTAAAAAAGGCAACCAAAAAAAAAACAATGATAGTGATAAGAAAAGTATATGTGGGGTTTTATTGTGATTTGGAAATTCTTGCCATTTGCGTCCCACCACGTTTATAAAACCCATTTGAAGGGGAAAATTAGAAACTTGCAAAGAAGGTAGGGATCAATCAATGTTGGACCAGAAGTAATTGTGTGGAGACGAAATATGCAGGACACACCAATGACACCGATAATTGTAAGCATGAGGTATACACACTTCAACAATTGCCCAAACATTTGTTCAATAAGAAAAAAAAACACAGAATATACATGGTCTCTGAAACTATATATTTGTATATTTTTTGGTTAAATACTGGATTCCCTTTATATATATATATATATATATATATGAGTCAAAATACCCGGTTCCATGAGATTTAAACACATGAATCGTGAAATCACAATTAATGATTCATCTACTTAAACAGTATAATTCATGAATTTAAACTGCATAGGATAAGACTTCGTAGAAATGAGTGACAGCCCGTAAGTCAACTAAGGTTATGGATCTAACCTCTCAAGAATAAGTGATGGTCTGTAAACCCATTAAACGTGAGTAAGTGTACGTTGATGGGATCTACCTTGTTCTCTCAAAGATCTCGCCTCTCTCATTTATCTATAAAAAGAGAATATAAATCCTCTCAAAATTAGAAAAAAATATAACCAACAAAAAGATTCATTCACTTTGGTATTCCTTAAAACTTTTTTTTTATGCTTTTTCGATATATTTAATTACTAACTTAATTATCAAAATTTTTTCTTTAAGTATAAAACTTCGGATGAGTTTCTCTGTAAAAATTCATATACCAAGCTGACGTCGATATAAAAACAAAATCAAATTTTCTCTCCTATCAATTTATTAGACCATCCACACCATTCCCATCTCGTTGAGGACCAAAAATTCAAAACCACTATTCATCAACTTTTTGGCAACGATATATATGTATAGGATTCGATTGCAGGACTTTAATATATATATATGATTCTCCTAGCTAGCTAGGTAATTATCACTATTAAAACGAATTAATTTGTGTGGTCGAGATAAGACCCAATGGCAGAATTTGTGTAATTTTCTCAAGAGTTTATCAATAGGTTTAGATGAATATATCAAAAGTAATTCTATTTTCTGTTTTTTCTAAATAGAAAATTTTCCTATAATTTTGTTTTCTAGATGACTCGTTTATGCAAATAAGAAAATCTTATTTTATATAAATATATAAGATCTAATAATCTTAATATCAATATTAGTTAATATTTTTGTATTATGGACACGTGATATCACAAATCGTATCTAAATCAATTAAAACCCATTATCATAACAGATTTGTGATGTTTTAAGGTTAGTGACATGCTAATCTTGTATCTAAACCCTCAACAGTATAAATCATTAATGTTTTATCATTATTATTTATACTTTAAAAGGAATAAAGATTTAAATGAGTAGAATTTACGATGATTCACAATTTACAAGGGCAAAGGTGTTGAGAAAAGTTTGTGAGGATAGTAGGACACCAAATAATAATATCTAGCTTGTGAAGTATTTGTTTTTGTTTTAATTGAGGAAAAAGGTAATTTTATGGTTGATTTATACATATTATTTCCCAATGGGGACCAAGGTATAAAGGGAGACTGTTGAACAAAACAAATCAATGTGGGCACAACAGTAGATGATGGTTATGTATGGTACTATACCTAAACAGTTTAAAACAAACACTTTTTCTTAAATGTGATTGCTTTAAATAATTTTAAAAAATGTTTGTTTTAAAGTTTTTTTTTAAAAGTGAATTATTTTAAACGATTTTAAAAAATGTTTATTTTAAACGGCTTTAAGTATAGTACTAAAGTGAAAGCGAAGCCTTTGGGCATGTGATTAAAGCTGGCCTTGGGAACCTACGGCTAGTACCACCACCATGCTAGACTGAGCCTGGCTCATCATGACCTTCATCTTATTTTTGATTTTTTTCAAGTTTTAATTTATCATTTTTACAGTTGATGAATTGATCTTGATTTAAATTGAGTCTTGAAGATTCGAACCTTTATTTATAAGCAGAGGATTTAATGCCCTTACCAATGCATTACTGAGCTGGTGAGAGTCTAAGTATGCCTTAAGCATTTTAGGTCATGGTCATTAGCATAAACCACCCATAATAATTAAGGTAAATTACAAAATCATACATTAGATTAGGGATAATTACAAAAATATGTTTGTGGTATAAAAAATTACATAAATCTATATGAGGTTTGTAAGTTACGTTATAGAAACATACCTCCATATGTAATCAAGTTCGTCAAATATGAGATTCTCAGTCAAATATTAGTTCACGTCATCAAAAAATTTCAAAACCTCTAAATACCCTTTAAATTACCCAATTTAAAAATACACATATTTATTTAAGTTAAATATGTCAATAATTAAGCATTTTATGCACAGGCTAAGAAAAAGAAAAGAAATATGTTTACATACCCTTAGGTGCGTTAGGGTAAAGGATCTATGAAACTTTCAGCATTTTATAACGAAGGATAAAAATTTTTAGCGATTTAAAACACCAACATTCTCAATTATATTGTTTGGATAGTTTCTTCAAAACTTAGTAAAATTCTATTTTTTATAAAAAAAAAATAGATAAAAATAAATTTGAAAAAACAAAGCTAAGAAAAACAACATCTTTTCTTTTTCTTTCTGCGAATCTTTTTTTTTCAAACCCATATCTTAGAATTGTCTATTCAAGATATGGTCCCAGTACCAAAAGTTATTTAATTTGATGTAATATAATTTTAATATATTTTTATCTTAAATTTTTAATGTGAAGGAAGTTTAATCTATGATTTTTTATATCATAATAAATGATTCAACCAATTAAGTTAATTGACATCTACACTCATATCTTCACGAGATCATTGTTATTTTGAAAATTCATTTTAAAGATTTCAAAGCACCCAAATAAGACAATAATTGTTAAATCAGATTCCCTTTCTTTCTCATTTTATGCGTCATTATTTGATTTCTTAAAGCAACTTGTGGAGTTTACAATGGTATAATTAAAAATAAATAAATAAATTATTTATTTAATATAAAATAATTATTTAATTATGTAATAATAAAATATAAAATGAGACGAAAGAAATAGAAGATATACTAGGCAACAATAATCTTTGAAACATATTTACAAGGAGCTAAGGGTATGATTGAATTTGTTTCTTGTTTGTTTTCTGTTTCTAAAACAATGTTTTCAATCTATAAAAAAAACAATAACTTTTTCAAAAACTTGAATACAAAAGAGTTTTATGATGTTTTTCGCTAAAAAATGTTTGGATAATTATTAATTTAAAGTTTTGTTTTTTTACCTCTCATGATAATACAATGAGAGAAAACTTGTTGATCATTTTTAAGTATATATATTTTTTAAAATATAATTATTTTAAAAATTGTTAGAAATATAATAAAAAACAAAAAGACATTTTCAGAAATAAGCTTTGATTTTGAAAACCCGTTTCTAGAAACATTAACCAAACATGTTTTTAACAATTAAAAAATATATATTTATTTGTCGGGAAAAAATCGTGGATTTAGAAGCCAGGCGGTACAAAATAGAGTTTCACTTGTGTGGGTCGTCACCAAATGTCACATAATGGGCCTAAAACGTTTTACCTGTGATGCTGTTTACTGGGTTTGGCAAACTCCTTGGTCACATCACTTAAAGCCAATTGGGCTTGAATCACTACCAAGCGCTATTGTCTAATAAAGTCCGTATCTTCCAAGTCGGAAGCTCAATTTGCTACAGATGGGTTTGGGTTTGGGTTAGGATTCGGGTTCGAATTCGGGTTCAGATTCGGGTTCGGGTGGAAAAGATACAGAACAATTTCAATAAAGTTGAAGCAATTGAGAGAAATTCTCATCCCCGTGGTCATCCCAAACAGAATGTACAAAAGTAATGTTTGGGGTAGATTTAAATAAATTTAAATTATTTTGTTTAAGTTTTTTTAAAGTAAAATTTATTTTAATCAAATTTAAACAAATTAATTTAAGTTTATTTAAATCTAACCTCAAACGTTATCTTTATCAATGTGGACATAATACCAGCTGAATGTATTGGACCCAAAGAAATATAAAATTAAAAAGAGATAACTTGAAATAATTTTTATAAAATAGTGATATATGTTAATTTTTTATTAAATGTAAAACTAACGTAATCATCCCATTTTATCATTTTTTTGGACCCGTTTGGCATAGATTTTGATTCAATAGTGATTTTAAAATAAATTTCCGTATAAATGCAATAAAGCTGAAAGTTGTTTAGCAATTAAGAAAAATTGTGTTAATAAAAGTGCTACCAAACTAAAGATTAAAAAATTAGTGTATTTCATTAATAAGTTATAAAAATGCTTTTAATCATCAAAATTACTAAAAATAATATATTATTAATATAAGTTGATTAGTTGGATGCCCAGATGATTTTTTCTCACCAAATTAACTTTGGTACTTGTGCGATAAATAATACTCCATGCATTTTATATTAATTATAAAAAAATAACAATAATAATCTCAAAGGAATATTAATAATTCAAAAATAATGATTGCATCTTTATAATTGCAATTAAGATTTTATACGAGAGAAAAATTAATTCTAAGTTGTAAATTGTTCTGTCTCTAAAAGTGAATTACGTAATTTCAAATTTTTTTTGATATAATATTGACAAGAGAGGGGAATATATCTAACTGGAGTCTCTTATTATTTTAACCTGTTTTTTATATTACGATTTTCCTTCAAATCAATTTTTAAAAAAATAATTGTTTGCTTTAATGTTTTTAATGGAAAAATAAATTTTAAAAACTATATCAAACGAAAACATATATATGTATAAACATTCCGTTTTATTCTGTTCACCAAACACATGAAATTGTTTTATTTCATTAACTTTTTCAGTTTGTGACCAGGACTGCAAATTAAAGAAATCTAATTATAGAAGATAACTCAAATTTTCTTGAAAGTTTCGACTTTCAAATATATTACTAGAAGCACAGATTTTTTATACTAATTAATTGATTCTTTAAGTAATATCTAGGCAAAGCTAAATCATAAGGTTATGCCCAAATTTATGGGAGTAGAATATTCTTAGGTAAATTTCTCAAGTAACTAATCCTACTTTCTGAAATCTGAAGTGTTGGGTCCACTTGCCCTTGCTCAGTAGTCAGCAGTGACATCACATGAAAAAGATTTCCCAGCTAATGCTATACTGTGGGTGATGCATTTTTGTTACTTCTTTTTCTCATCTTGGAGTATTATATTTAAATTAATATACTTTTTCTTTATTGTGACCTTTAACCTAACTTAAATAATTACATTTGCCTTTACGTGAAGGGAATGTTTCGTTTTAAATTCGAATTATCAGTTAAATTTAGTCTTCTAAACATATTTTTTCTAGCATTGGGATTGTTCAAGAAATGGTTTATATTTTTTATATAAAAATTAAGTTAAATATCGTAAAATAAAATTATAAAAAAATTCAAAAACTAAAAATTAGTTTTTAAAAAGACTGAAATTTATGTTACAAAACTGTTTTTAATGTTATTTTATTAATCATTAAGCAGTTTGTAACTCAACTAATGTTTAATCAAACAATATTGTTTCTAAAAACTGCATTATAAACCATATCGAAATAGAGCTAGACCGAACAATACTTATAATAAAGATATCCGGTACTATGTTTTACATAAGATTCTATTTATGAAAATCTAAACAAACCCATTAAAGAAACCATATTGATAAATAAGAGAGAATCATTATTTTTTTTGTATATTGACGGGAGAAATATTGAACTCGGATATTTTAAATGGAAGATCTCAAATAATTATTTGGTAAAAAAAAGAGAGAATGATTATTTTATAGGTATTCTAAACCCCTTCCTTCATGTTTTCAGCTAAGTATATATCCTTAGGTAGCAAAAGTAGCATTCCCATATTATAGAAAAATCAAACCAATTGATAGCCTTTACAACCAAACGATCTAACCTCTTCCTTATTCCAGTCTAATTTATTTAATTTAATCATCAATTAATGGATGCTGTTATTACCTCTAGGGGTAGTTTCACATGCACAAACTGGTGTTATTGTGAAGCGAGTGCGGTGAAACCCAGGGTCCAGACCACCACGAGCCATAGTTGCGTGCCGGCTTCTTGCAATAAAAAGGTGGATGGAGTGGGTGCATGGCTCATCAATGGTGTTGTTGCTGCCTTTTTCACGTCTCTTCAGATGTGCTCTTGCTTTCATGTCGGCACCATAGATGACAATGATGCTACTGATAATTATGATCACTCGCCGATGATTTGCGAAGATGAGGAGGACAACATTCAAAGGAAATGAATAAATATGGGAAAATTTTCAAATGGTTTTATTAACCTCAAGTAGATAATTATTACAGTAATTGTACTCCAGTCTACATATTTTTATCTTCTGCCTTTGGAGAAGTAAAGATCAAATTGGTAAGGTGTGATACTATATTATACTTTCCATAATGCATATTAATTTATGGAGAAATTCTTACATATATATATATATATATATATATATATATATATATATATATATATTCCAAACACATCGAATTCATGTGCTAGAAACATTTATAGCTATTGCTGGGGAAGAGATCGAGAATGAGACTTTATTGTTTCTCTCTTGGGTTTACAACTTTGCATACTCCTTAATATATGAATTTTGTTTAGAAATATAATTTCCTAATTATATATGTATTAAGTTTTCTAATGTTTTTAGTTTATGTTTTCTATTCCTATTAAGATTTATAGTTTTAGGAATATATATATAGAGTTGTTGGTTTATTCACATAACAACAACAATAATAAGAATTCTTCTATAATATTTATTCTCAATCTCTCATTTCTCTCTAACTTAAACCTCAACATGGTATCAGAACTCATTATTTGGGACCTTAGTGGTAGTCTTAGGTATAAAAAAAATATCATCTTCATCTTCTTCCTCTGTCACTCTTCAAAAAAAAAAACCCTAACCTTCGAATCAAACCACACCACCAATACCGAAACTCTGATCTATTTATAATGGGTATCCTCACACATGAATCCAATGAAAAACAGCTGAAAACTTAAAAAAAAAAAAAAGAAAACAATTGCATTTGTGATCTATCTTTCTAGCAATCCTTGTGACCAACCGCCACTACCGTAGTATTCATCAACCCTAGGCAGACAAAAACCAAGAATCCCAGCTCTGTCTAGCGATTCCAGCAGCTTTCTGACAAAATTTCGACAATACTCCGATGAAATTTCGGAGAGATTTTGGTGTTGGTTTGATAATCGGAGACCATCATCAGATGTGTACTGCAACAACGAACATAACCCAACCATCGACGATCAATTCTAGCACCTGTATGACGTCAAATTTTATCCAACCTGGTTCGCCACCCATTGACCCTTCAACTCAAATCCATTTAACCTGACCTAGGTTTGTTGATCATTTGCCCTATTTTGTTCAATCCAACCTAAATTTGGCCCATTGTAAACCTATATATATATATATATATTATGTGTTTCTGGTCTTTCGTTTCTTATTGAAGAAGTAGAAGAAGAAAAAGATGAGTTCTTCACCCTTGTGTTGATGTTGTTGACTTGATATCAATGTTATTAACCCGATCAAACCTGTGTTGATGTTATTATCCTCCTAACTCAATGATTGCAGCACATTCAAGTCAAAGTCAAAGTTAGGTCAAAAACAAGACGAAAAAAGTCGTCTCGTTAGGTGGTACTGATATGGTGACCTAACTGTTTGTCATGGTTGTGAAGCCCCAACGTGTTTCATGAGTTATTATAATTTATGGGTTTGGATTTATTTGTCTCAGATTGAATCGGGTTTGTTATTGGTATGAGTTTATATGTAACAAGTTGGTGCACATGTATGCTCCAACTTGAATGGGAGTGTTGAGAGATATAGTTTTTGTAATGACCCATCCCGGGTTAGCCACCTCCGAGACGGTGTTGTCACATTTTGAAAATCCTAGCACGACACATATATGCAATAAGAAAATAACGCTAAGAAATTTTTTTACATTATTCCTCAACCCTTAACAAGGGAGATACATCATTCTGATATTGACTTAAACATTATATACAACGTAAAATTCATGAATATTTACAAATAAATTTTTATTTTATTTTCTCATTAGTCTGAGGATGTGGACACGTACATGACTTACAGATAATGATTTCGTCTGAACCTCAACTCACAAAACTATTTGTCTTGCCTGCTACCTGAAATCATTGTACAATGAGGGATGAGCTTCACAAGCTCAGTGAATTAAATTTACTAGAAGTGTTCAATTTGTATAAATAGTCTTTTAATATTTAATCATTGATATCTCATATAACTTGATAATAACATTCTACTATCACTACACATATCATAAGTCACATTCTCTATCAATCTCTTCTTCTTATATATTTGTTCACCTTAAGACCATCAATTATCTCATAATTACCTTGTTATGAGGTTCACAGCATAAAGTCTACCATTTAGATGGTTCTTATCATATCATACTTCTATGTTTTTTTCTCACCATAACTGTCTCTCTGTGAGAGTCATTCATCTATAAATAAATGTACAATAACAAACAACACTTTAGCGTTTCAGTAATACAATCAATATTTAAAACAGGTGCAATGCATGAATTATTATTAGGGAACGTCCTCCCACATGTCGACATATTTTAATCTTAGACCGGTCCCCTCCCGGTTCTTTTATTTCCAGCATATACCGACTGTTACGGTTTTCATTTATTTCCAGCATATACCAGCCGTCACGGTTTTTCATTTAGCCCATCTCAGTTCTTTTATTTCATGCATATGCATATGAGCAATGATATGAAATATGCATATGAACAATAATATAAAAACAAGCATGTATTTATATATTTAATTTAGCTATCATACTTTTTCTCAAATTACTATTTGATCAATTTCACTAATTTTTTCTCCTCATATATAACACCCAATTTATCAACCATAGCTCGTCAAGATCCACTAAATTTTCTCTCCTCATAAATCATATCAAATCATCAACCATAACTCATCAAGAATTTCTCATTTCGCCTTTATTATTAAATCGACTCATTATTCCAATAATATTATTTTTCATAAAATTATTCTCTACACATCCACTATTCCTATCAACCAACTTTCATCTATCACCAAATCATAAGTTAATGATTTATTCTTGTTGACCCTCACCTGTATTTTAATGATGACAAAACACAACTGTTATTATACTAACAATGCAATCTAAGTGTAGTAAGCAACAAAAGCATTCAACCAAGGATCAAGGTGCAAGAACTCAAACTGAATCAAGCTATCAAGTGAAGACTGAAGAACTAGTATAGGTCTAAGGTTTTAAAACCAATCTAAGTCTCACTTGTAAATTGTAATAGCTTGTTCAATGGCTCGCACACAAAATATTTTTAAACATAACCTTTTTAATCAAATGTTTTTAAGTTAAAACTTATTTTTAACAAAGAAAAACTGGGTTGGAAGACAACCCAGTTGACTGGGTACATATACCAGTCGACTGATATATGGAACAGTAAGTCCCCAGTCGACTGGGTAAGACATACTAATCGACTGGTAAATTGGACAGACAGTCCCCAGTCGACTGGTAAGATTAACCTAGTCAACTGGTACCCCAGAAGCTTTAAAAACGAGAGTTTTAAGAGGACCTGGTCGACTAGTAGTTCAAAAAATATGACCGTTGGACAAGAAATCTGAACTTTTAAAAGCACAATCTTTTCAAATTAAAGTCCCAACGGCCATATTATTTGATGGCTATATAAACTCACTCTATTGAGCATTCAATAGAAGGTTGGAGATATTAAAAAAAAGTTGAACGCACACAATCAAGTTATTGTACTCTTTGAAACACAAAAAGCTTTGAAATATTCTTGCTGAGTCATTCTTCAAGCTTTACTTTGAAAGAGAGACATTGTTGAGTTGTATAAGCTTTCATTTGCTGTCTCTCTACCATTTACTTTACAGAATCTTTTGTAAAGGGATTACTTCTGAAAGGAAGGGGATTACTTCCGAAAGGAAGGGGATAGCTTCCGAGAGGAAGGGATTGTAAGGTTTGTACAACACCGGTGAAGTTGTACGACTAAGTTTCTTAGTGGATTACTTCAAGGAGGTTCCTTGAAGAGAGTGGACGTAGGGTCGGAACGAATTCGATATTGTCGAACCACTATAATCTGAGTTTGCATCATCTACTCCTTAAACTCTTTATTTACAGCACATTGCTTATTTTATTGCTTGTTGCTTATACGTTTTTATAAACTTGAGTTTATTCCGCGAAAGTTTTAAAAAGTCAATTCACACCCCCTCTTGGGTTGAAACCTCAGTTTACAATTGGTATTAGAGCCTCGTTCTCAATTTTAGGCTTAATATCCTTAAGTTGATCCGATGGCAGCAAATCGCTATTCTGAGGGACACTCTTATACTAGACCTCATTTGTTCAATGGCTCCAATTATAATTACTGGAAAAACATAATGAAAATCTTTGTTGAATGACAAGATTATAATCTGTGGAGAGTCATTGAAGAAGGACCTAGAATTCCTTCAAAGGAAATAACTATTGGAGAGATCAATCATACAATGCCTAAACTCAAAACTGAGTACACTGACAAGGATTGTAGAATGATGTCTCTCAATAGCAGAGCAACAAGTATTTTACATTGTGCTTTAGATATTTCTGAATATAATAAAATCTCTGCATGCGTTTCGACTAAAGAGATATGGGATAAACTGCAAATTACATATGAAGGAACTAGTGAGGTCAAAAAATCAAAAATTTATATGCTAGTTTCTAAATATGAATCATTTAAAATGTCTCCTAATGAAACTATTTCTGAAATGCACTCACGGTTCACAACTATTGTAAATGGTTTAAAGCTGCTTGGTAGGAATATTGAGGAGTTTGAACTTACGAGAAAAATCTTGAGATCTTTGCAACCTTCATGGAAACCAAAGAAGACAGCCATTCAGGAGGCCAAAGATCTTGACAAACTTGATGTTGAGACACTACTTGGGTCATTGTTGACATATGAGATGGAAAAAATGACTCCCATCGTCAATAATGATGAAATGAAGAAAAAGGTAACTGCTCTAAGATCTTCTACAAGCAACAAAGAAATTGAATCGGAAATAGAAGCGGAGAGCAGCGAGGAAGATGGTGAATGGCCTAATCACCAAATGGTTCCATAGGTTCTTGAAGAAAAGCAAGAAACCTTATACAAAGGATCCCACTTCAAAAAGGGAACCACTTATGTGTTACGGCTGCAAGAAGCCCGGTCACATCAGGGCTGATTGTACGGTTTCAAACAAACCATAAAAGAGCTTCAAGAAGAAAGCTATGATATCAACTACTTGGAGCGATGACGAAGAAGAAGAAGAATCATCGGACAAAGAAGTCGGATACGAGGAAATTGCCAACCTTTGTCTTATGGCAATCGACGATGAAAATGAGGTATCATCTTCTCCTTCTTCTAAGAATAATATTGTAAGTAGTAGTGAAGAGTTGCTAGAAGTAATAAATGAAATGCATGATGAATTAAAGAAATTCGATTCTAGGAACTCAACTCTTAAAAAGGAGGTATCAACTCTTAAAAAGGAGGTATCATCTCTTTCTAAAGAGATGATAAGTCTTAGAGAAGAAAAAGATAAATTATCTTCATTGTTGTATGACTCTTATCAAGATTTCCTCAAAGATGAAAATGAGAATTTAAAAAATAAAATATTAGAATTAAATGGTACTATATCTAGGCTTATGCTTAGAAAAGAAAAGCTTGATGAAGTGCTTTCTTGCCAAAGATTAAATGGAGGAAAATCAAGATTAGGTTATTCTCCATTACGCAAACAAAAATAAAAAGAGAGCTTATTCATGAAAGCCTTATGTGTGAATGAAACCTCTACTTCAAAAACCCCTAGCAAGGTTAAAAGCACTCCCTCAATAAATGCTAGGAATTCTAGAAATTCAAATGTTCATGCAAAAATGAAGCATCCTAGAAATACACATGCTTATATGTATGCACACTCTAGAAATGCTTATACACATCCTAGAAATAACCATCATGTACATTCTAGGAACAATATGTATAATCAAAATATGCACTCTGCACATGCACATCATAGGAATTACCATCATGGTTATGCTAGAAATAATTTGCATACTCATAATAATGCTAGCATGTATGCTAGAATGCATCATCATACATTTTCTGAAAATGACATGCATACTCATATTCCGTACTATAGAAACATGTATCCTAGGAACTCTTATCCTAAGAATAATAGATATGCACATCTAAGATATCCTAGAAATTTCAATAACTACTATCCCAGGATTGTGCATCATCAACATGTCCTTAGATCACCATATATTGTTAAGAAAGTATAGGTCCCAAAAGGAACCCTGTTTTCTAGGACTAACCCCAAAGGACCTAAGAAATTTTAGGTACCTAAAAGTGCAATTGTATATCCTTGTGTGATGTAGATATGTCTCCACACCAAGGAGAAAGGTAACTATTGGTACCTTGATAGTGGATGCTCAAAACACATGACCGGTGATAAAAATGTATTCAAGCAGCTAACTCTAAGAGATGGTGGATATATCACCATTAGAGACAACACCAAAATAAAGATCATCGGGCATGAAAAAGTCGGTAATGATTTCTCAACCTTAGATAATGTATTGCTAGTACAAGGCCTTAAGCCAAATTTACTAAGCATTAGTCAACTATGTGACAAAGGCAACAAAGTCACATTTGAGACCTCTCATTGTCTAGTTATAGACATCAAGAGCAACAAGATCAAATTTGTTTGTCATAGACATGAAAATGTCTATATAGTTGATTTGAAATCCTTGCATTCTGAAAATGAAAAATGTTTTCCTGTATTTAGTGAAAATCCATGGCTATGGCATAGAAAGCTCGGTCATGTAAACATGAACTTGCTAAAAATCATTTTAAGAAAAGATTTAGTCATTGGAATTCCCAAAATCAATTTTGAAAAAGACAAAGTATGTGATTCTTGTCAAATAGGAAAACAAACAAGGATTTATTTTAAAGCAAAAAATGTAGTCTCAACTACTAGACCTTTGGAACTTCTGTATAAGGACTTATTTGGTCTAATTAGTACTATTAGTCTAGGTGGCCATCAATATGCTCTTGTTATTGTTGACGATTATTCAAGATATACCTTTGTTATTTTTATTGCTTGCAAGGATGAAGCTTTCAAAGGATTTGAAAAGTTTTGCAAAAATGTTCAAAATGAAAAAGGAATTTGTATTTCAAGCATAAGAACTGATCATGGAAAAGAATTTGAAAACCAAAGCTTTTCAAGATTTTGTGATGAAAATGGAATTAATCACAACTTTTCAGCTCCTAGAACTCCTCAACAAAATAGAGTTGTTGAGAGGAAAAATAGAGTTCTAGAAGAATTTTCAAGAACAATACTTTGTGAAAATAGTTTACCAAAATACTTTTGGGCTGAAGCCGTGAACACTTCTTGCTATATCTTAAATAGAATTTTAATTAGGCCTATGCTTGATAAAACTCTATATGAACTATGGAAAGGTAGAAAGCCTAATATTTCCTATTTCATACTTTTGGGTGCAAATGCTTCATTCTAAATAACAATAAAACTAATTTGGGTAAATTTGACTCTAAGACCGATGAAGGGATATTTTTAGGATATTCTACATCGAGTAGGGCTTATAGATTTTTCAATAAGAGAACTCTAGTGGTAGAAGAATCTGTACATGTAACTCTTGAAGAGTCTAACCCTATTAGTAGTAGAGAAGTTTCCTTTAAAGATGATGCAGATTTTATTCCAAGAACAGAAACTCCTACTCCCATTGTTGACCCAAAGGAGAATCTACCTCAAGCAAATGAAGAGATAGAAACTCACATTTTGGATCAACCATCTACAAGCCATCTAAAAGAAAGTCTACCCTAAGATTGGAGGTATGTAAATTATCACCCGATTGATCAAGTGATTGGTGATCCTTCACAAGGGGTAAGAACTCGCTCTTCTATTAGAAATATTTGCAATTTTGTAGGTTATTTGTCTCAAGTAGAACCTAAGACTTTTATAGAAGCTAAGAAGGATAATGATTGGATAATTGCAATGCAGGAAAAGATAAATCAATTTGAAAGGAACAAAGGATGGAATCTAGTTCCAAGACCTAAGAATCATTCAATAATTGGAACTAAATTGGTATATAGAAATAAGATGGATAAAAATGGAATAGTAACTAGAAACAAGGCTAGACTAGTTGCTAAGGGATATAATCAAGAAGAAGGAATAGACTTTGATGAGACCTATGCTCCCGTAGCTAGATTAGAAGCTATTCGAATGTTATTAGCCTTTGCATGCTTTAATAAATTCAAGCTATTTCAAATGGATGTAAAAAGTTCCTTTTTAAATGGCTTTATAGAAGAAGAGGTTTATGTTGAGAAACCTCTTGGATTTGAACATCCTAGTCTTCCAAATCATGTCTACAAGCTTTCTAAAGCTCTATATGGGTTGAAGCAAGCTCTAAGGGCATGGTATGAAAAACTAAGTAAATTTTTGATTGACAATGATTTTGTAAGAGGTAGAATAGACACAACTCTCTTCACAAAAACTCATAAAAATGACACTTTGATAGTCCAAATATATGTTGATGATATTATATTTGGTGCTACTAATGAGTCTATGTGTCAAGAGTTTGCAAAGTGCATGCAAGGTGAATTTGAAATGAGCATGATGGGAGAGCTTACCTACTTCCTTGGACTTCAAATCAAACAACTAAAAGGAGGTATCTTCATCAATCAATCAAAGTAAATTAAGGACCTACTAAAGAGGTTCAGGATAGAAAGCTCAAAGCCGCTTGGAACTCCTATGAGCACAACTACAAAACTTTATCTTGATGAAGGAGGTAAAACTGTAGATAATAAATATTATAGAAGCATGATAGGTGCTTTACTTTATTTGACTGCAAGTAGACCTGCTATAATGTTCAGTGTATGCATGTGTGCTAGATTTCAGGTTAATCCTAAGGAATCAAATATAGTTGCAGTAAAAAGAATCCTTAGATATCTACAAAGAACCCAAACCATAGGATTATGGTACTCTATAGATTCATCTTTTGAGCTTGTAGGATATTCAGATGCTGATTTTGCTGGATGTAGGTTAGATAGAAAAAGCACAAGTGGAACATGCCAATTCTTATGAGCAATGTTAACTTCTCGGTTTTCCAAGAAACAAAATTCCGTTGCACTATCAATCGCCGATGCGGAATATGTAGCAGCTGGAAGTTGTTGTGCCCAAGTGATATGGATGAAACAACAACTAGAAGACTACGGCATGAACCTAAAAGGCATCCCAATACATTGTGATAATACTAGTGCTATCAACCTAACCGAGAATCCTATTCAGCACTCTAGAACCAAATACATAGAAATCATACATAATTTTTTAAGAGACCATGCTCAAAAAAGTGATATAAGACTAGAATTCATACCTTCGGAAGATCAAATAGTTGACATTCTTACAAAACCCCTAAGTGAAGCTAGTTTTTGTAAGATTAGAATGTTGATGGGATTGTTGGGTTATGATAAACTGAATATCTAATTGCTCATTCATTTCATCATTTTCATGTTTGACATCTAATGAAATAGTGTTAATTCTTGTTTAAATATCTCCCACACTCAAGATGTCATAGATAAACAAATTTCGTGCTACAATTCAAGACTGAAAATTTTCATAAGGGTCCAGTCGACTGGTAAATCTGTTCCAGTCGACTGGTAAGTCACTACCTATTTTTCTAGTCGACTGGTACATGTGATCCAGTTGACTGGTAAGTCTCTGCCAAATCCTCTAGTCGATTGGTAGATCTTATCTAGTCGACTGGTACCTCTAGACCTTGTTTGGAACCAATTTTTTGAAATTCAGTTATCACCCAGTCGACCGGTACAAACTTCCCAGTCAACTGGTATCTTACTGCCAATTTACCCAGTCGACTGGTACATATACCCAGTCGATTGGTACGAAAAATGTTCATCTTTTCTAAAGAACCCAATCGACTGGTATCACGACCTAGTCGACTGGTATCGCGATTTTATATAAAGACTGTTCATTTTTTCCCGATTTTTATGCCATTTTCAAGCAACCTAGCTTTCTCTCTCTAGAAAATTTCACCATTTTGATCCAAAAACCTTCCAAACATCATCTAAACAGACCGATCTACTCATCCCAAACATTATTTTCAACTTTCTACGGTTGAAATCTTCCATTTTCACCAAAAACCTTTTTCCCAAAAATGTCCGATCGAATCCGTATCAAATATACAACCGGAGGACCAAATGCGCCAACAAGGCTAAGGTCAACCAAACTTTCTAATCCGGATTCACGAGGGAAAGGAGTGGCGGGCTCTTCAAGCAAAAAGCCCACAACAGAGCTTGATGAGGCTCTGTTTTCCAGCCCTGCAGCCAAAGCAAGGTATGACTCGAATATACGCCACAAGAAGATTATGACGGGTAAAGTTATTGATTTCGACTCTATTCATCATGGCAACTTCGATATTTTGCCAGTCTTTAAGGTGATACACCTGACCCCACTGGTTAGAGTGCATGAGAAATACTACCTGAGACTGATTCACCAGTTCTATACGAACTTGGTGAAACCCAGTCCACTGGCTCTGAGATTCAGAACCAGTGTCCAGGGTGTGGAGTTTGAGGTCAACACTGACCTCCTCATGAGCATACTGAGAATCCCTGTAGGAGAGATCCAATGGAGTCTGGACGGATAGCCAAACAATTTTGATGTCGAGGTGGCTTGTCAGATAGTCAGATGCGACCCTAACTATGTGTACAGACCCACTACATTTCACACATGTAGTGATATGCCACTGGACTCAAAATTGTTCAACTTAATAGTGAGTTGGACCATCCACCCGAGACTCGGGAGTCGGGGCTATCTATCTAAGATAGATACAGTATTGATTTGGTACCTTAAAACAGGGCACCACTTCAATATATATCCCCTGCTGCTTGCCAACATGATAAACGACGAAGCGAGCGACTTCTGGTGTCTACCCTACGGGATGCTCATTACACTCATACTCCAGCACTTCCGAGTGCCTCTTCCTGCCTCCAAGGCTCAGGATATTGTACCGACGGACATCATCAACATCTCATCACTGAAGAAGATGGGATGCACGGTTCATGACGACTTCATCTTTTCAAAGGCCGGGAAACACATTCAGATCCGGGAGGATGAGAGCAGTGATGATGAGGGAGCTGCTGCTGATACTGCTGATATGGACACGGATACCCGAGCACCTCCCATTGGTGACTCGAGTACTGGTCAGGCTGGGTATGATAACTTACTATAGGCTATCACGAGCCTCCAGATGACCATACAGTCCGGGTTCCAGACCATGCAGTCAGAGTACCAGAGATTGAGCTCCTTCATCGAGCATCTATGGGACGACTTCGAGCTACACAAAGAGTTTATTAGCTGAGATACGGGATCTCGTTCACGACGGCTTAGATTCACCTGCTCCTTAAGTCATTTCCTTTGATATTTTGATGTATATAGTAGTTTCCAACTCTTAGCATGTAGCACGAACATACTTATGTATTTCTGTCTCATATATATGGCTCTATGAAGCCCGTTCATGTATTGACTTTTTATATATGATGATGCTTTTTCATTAGTCATATTTCATGCAACTATTTACTCTATTTGTGATATGCTTGCGTAGTTTCTAACTGCTTTTATTCAAGAATATGCTCTGAAACTGGTTATGCTTGTATGAAAACTTTCGGTTCTTCCCGGGAAGGCTTTCAAACTCCAAATGAAGCCAAATATTCGCATACAAGTTTGTTTTAGCATACTCTAATTGATTGTGGTAGCTAAGTAGCTTATTTTTTTAGTTTCTGGCTCCTTTGGTTATTGTTGCCAAAACGGGGGAGAAAAATGAGAAAACGAGAAAAACTATGTAAAAAGAAACCAATACATAGATTTAGGGGGAGCACTGCTCCAAAGAATATTGAAAATGATTCATTGATTGGTTGAGTTAATTGTGATTGGTTGAAATGAAAAAATAAATTGCATTTGCTTGTTTACAAGGTGGTTTTACTCAAAAAACAGAGAAAACTCTGTCCGATTTTTTTTGAAAATCCAAACACTTAGTTTTTTAAACTGTTTTCACATTATTAGTTTTGTCATCATCAAAAAAGGGGAGATTGTTGACCCTCACCTGTATTTTAATGATGAAAAAACACAACTATTATTATACTAACAATGCAATCTAAGTGTAGTAAGCAACAAAAGCATTCAACCAAGGATCAAGGTGCAAGAACTTAAACTGAATCAAGCTATCAAGTGAAGACTGAAGAACTAGTATAGGTCTAAGGTTTTAAAACCAATGTAAGTCACACTTGTACATTGTAATAGCTTGTTCAATGGCTCACACATAAAATGTTTTTAAACATAACCTTTTTAGTCAAACATTTTTAAGTTAAAACTTATTTTTAACAAAGAAAAACTGGGTTGGAAGACAACCCAGTCGACTGGGTACATATACCAGTCGACTGGTATATGGGACAGTAAGTCCCTAGTCGACTCAGTAAGACATACCAGTTGACTGGTAAATTGGACAGACAGTCCCCAGTCGATTGGTACCCCAGAAGCTTTAAAAACGAGAATTTTTAAGAGGACCCAGTCGATTGGTATCTCGACCCAGTCGACTGATAGTTCAAAAAATATGACCGTTGGACACGAAATCTGAACTTTTAAAAGCACAATCTTTTCAAATTAAAGTCCCAACGGTCATATTATTTGATAGCTATATAAACCCACTCTATTGAGCATTCAATAGAAGGTTTGAGATATTCAAAAAGAGTTGAACTCACACAATCAAGTTATTGTACTATTTGAAACACAAAAAGCTTTGAAATATTCTTGTTAAGCCATTCTTCAAGCTTTACTTTGAAAGATAAACATTGTTGAGTTGTATAAGCTTTCATTTGCTGTCTCTCTACCATTTACCTTACAGTATCTTTTGTAAAGGGATTACTTCAGAGAGGAAGGGGATTACTTCCGAGAAGAGGGGATTACTTCCGAAAGGAAGGGGATTACTTCCGAGAGGAAGGGGATAGCTTCCGAGAGGAAGGGATTGTAAGGTTTGTACAATACCAGTGAAGTTGTACGACTAAGTTTCTTAGTGGATTACTTCAAGGAGGTTCCTTGAAGAGAGTGAACGTAGGGTCGGAACGAATTCGATATTGCCGAACCACTATAATCTGAGTTTGCATCCTCTACTCCTTAAACTCTTTATTTACAGCACATTACTTGTTTTATTGCTTGCTGCTTATACGTTTTTATAAACTTATTCCGCGAAAGTTTTAAAAACCCAATTCACCCCTCCTCTTGGGTTGAAACCTCAATCTACAATTCTAATATTATCATTGTATATTTCATATTTATCTTGATTACTTAAAGTAAATCTAACTCACCACGTAGCACTTAAAGCTACCCATGGATCACCTCCATGCCTTTCCTGCTCCACTCCGAAATTTCCCCCGATTACTAATTCTCAACACATGACATAATATTTATATTAAAATTTCTAATTTATTCTTCAATATTCATATCCTTTGAAAATTTCCACTTTGAATTCTAGGAAATTTCATTTATACTAGATTTCAAAAATAAAACTTATGTTATTACATACTGTTTTTCTTAGAGCTTCTCGTGCCTCTCTATAATATTCTCTCGTAAAGCCGTTCAAAATTTTACTCTTTCAACATTTCTTTAAGCACATTTCTTTCAGTCTCCAAATGCTTAAAGAAATAGAGTAATTTGAATTAAAAAAAGGAGAAACCAAACAAGATTTGATAAGATTTTTATAAAATAAACTGAAGTTATATATATATATATATATATATATATATATATATATATATATATATATATATATATAAACTTCAGGACCCCCTGTGTTTGCCACGAAATTTACTAAAGTGTCTCACATGCATCATTTCCTTTCTTTTGGCAACAAGTGTTGCCACCTATTGCCCTTCTTTTTTTTTCCTTTTCCTTTATGCTGTCCATGGAAATTTCCACGCGTCCAATTTTTTTTTTGTAAGAATTGTTTTATTCAAATAATAAATCTTTCACATATATTTTATTTTAATTCCACGTCATATTTATTAAATTACCTTTTTACCTTTACTTTACTAATACGGGTATTATAGTTTTCTAACTACATATATATTAGGTTTCCTATTATTCTTAATTTATGTTTCATATTCTATTAGGATTTATAGTTTTATGTCTATATATAGTGTTGTTGGATTATTCACATAACAATAACAATTAGAAAAAATTGTTTTAAAATAGTTTTTTTTTTCAATCTCTCATCGATCTCTAACTTAAATCACAAAATATTTAATATATGCCCCAAAATCTCTAATTTATTCTTCAATTCTTCCATAATTCACATCATTTGAAAATTTCCCCTTTGAATTCTAAGAAATTTCATATATGCTAGGTTTCAAAAATAAAACTTACATTATTACCTTCTGTTTTTCTTAGAGATTCTCGTGCCTCTCTATAAAATTCTCTCGTAAAACCGTTCAAATTTTACTCTTTTAACCTTTCTTTCAGTCCCCAAGTGCTTAAAGAAATATAATAATTTGAATTAAAGAAAAGAGAAACCAAACAGAATTTGATAAGATTTTTATAAAATAAACTAAAGTTTTATATATATATATATATATATATATAAACTTCAACAGCCCCTGTGTTTGCCACGAAATTTGCTAAGGTGTCTCACCAAATTTAATATATGCTCCAAACATCTAAGAATTTGTCGTTATTATCATCATAAGCCCAACGGTGAAACTCCCCATCCCATGAACCAAAACCACTCATATGTTATCCACAACTTTAAACAAGGCGCGCATCATCAACATTTACCTTGTAGCGCGGAGGAGCAATGATTAGAATCTTCCACTTTTATCAATCATTGGTGTCAATGTGGCTAGTAAATGTTGTGTTAGAGAGATTGAAATGGATGGTTGTCAACGTGTTCTCTAGCACCGCTAAACACGGAGCCATTGGAGGAGAGTATCTTAAGACAAATTAATTAAAAATATTTTTATTTAAAATTTAAGACGATATAGTTAACTTTGAAGATTACCAAATTAATTATATTCCATATGTATCTTTAACAACCAATTCAGTGTGGCTTGAATTTTTGCGTTGGCAAATGGTGATTTTCTTAATTTTGGTGATAGTTGTTTCGGGCGATACAGTTGATTTTTTTTGTATAAGATCGGTTTTATAACTCTTTAAAACTCAACCAATCATATTATGTTGTGTATAAAGCCGGTTCTACACAAGAATTACTACTGTCAGCTTATGGTTATACTGACGTTCACTCAGTAATGTTATTTCTTTTTCTGCAGTCCTACTTTGTTAGCTAGCTGTATTTTCAGGATGTACTGTTATCTTTATTATTAATCAATAAAGCTTCTTCTTTCACCTTTTTTTAAAAATAAAATAAAAAAGTAAAGCATGTCAAGCTTCTTTAGAGAAAAGAAGTAGATGGTGGAAGACTTGAAGGTAAAATGATTTTCTTTTCCAATGGATTAACAAAACAGTAAGAGAGAGAAACTTAAAAACGTTTTAACGTTGGGAAACAGTTTACAGAAGGACAAGAAGATTTGATCCTTTATTGTACTTTTTTATTGAAGTGAATGAACCAGTTTAATTAATTAATTAATTTCACTGTGAACTCAACCGCTTTAGTTAAAGTTAAACTATCGGTACTTGGTAAAGCTATGGAGTAAAACTTTTCTAAAACATCTCACTACTAGTCATTGTCTGAAAAAGAATGGGCACATTTGCGTTTCTTTTTGACTTAAAAATCAATTTTATCCATTGCAGTAGATATTAGATTGATGTTATGGGATGTTAATTCGCCTAACAGTGGACATCTGAAAGGGGGAGAAAAATATGCAATTTCTTTAACATCAAGATATATAAGAAACCCCGGGCCATCAATAAATAAATAAATATTAATATTATAACAAAATCGGTCAAAATAAACAAAACAAATGAAAATAATAATACAAAAATATAAAATATAAAATTTATGTGGTTTGGTTGATTAGACTTACGTTCACATGTGAAAATAAAAAAATTCTTAATAAAAATAAACAACATAAAAATTGTCTCAATAATTTGTCTTTCAAACTTTAACAAACGCCTTTATATGATAAACTCTCATCTCTTTTATTTGCAAAACCACTACAAAATATCTCAAATCAGAACAGATAATCAAATTAAACTGAAATACAAAATATCTCAATAATCGATTAATTGAAGTTAAATAACTATTTTTTTACCGAATGAAAAAAATTATTGATGGAAAGAGAAACTAATATAGTACTATTACTTTTATTTTCCGACCATTGAAAAAATTTATGAGCTTGGAAAGTATGAAACCCTAATTCGCTATAAAAAGCCATCGTCCTTGACTACTTCTCCCATGCAGTGAGAACGTGGTCCATGACCTGCCTGGCCTGATCTACACATTTCCCATGTGATAGGTATGCTCAACATCCAGTTTCGTGCAGTTGTGCCCTGCCATTAATTAGCTAGCTAGGAGGCTAAGCAAAAGCAAAAGCAAAAGCAAAAGCAAAAGTTACCCTTGAAATCACTTTTTGCTCATTTTATTTTATAAAATTAAAATGTTAATGGCCCTTAACCTTTTTACTCGTCTCCAGTCCAGTTTTCAACTGGTAGGTGCGGTGACGGTGGATGTTAATGCCACTTCATCAACTGGTAGTCCAGTTTTGATCTTGCAATTTTTGTTTACGCACGGAAGATCATTTTATTTTCAAAAAAAAAGCCCCTGATACTTTTTTTTTCACCATCCACCGTCAACCGCACCCTCCAGAGGCACTTGGCGATGAGGTGAAGGGAAGTGGCGACGGCCAAATTGGAGACTGAGACTGCCATTAATTTCTCCTGCTTTCTTTCTTTTTTGCTCTCTTTCCTTTCTGTACACACCTAAATCTGTGTATCTGCTTCCTTTTTTTGCTCCCTATCCCTCTCTCCAGTGCTCGATGAAGTTTGAGTTTTTGGCATTGAACAAATTTCCTGATGTAATTTTGAGAGATTAAAAAGAAAATTTGATTCTGTGTGAGCTTTTTGCTTTCAGTTTGTAGATTATACTTAAATCTATGGTAAGCTTGAGACTGAGATAGATGAGTGAGGAGAGTTTGTTCAGTGTTTTGACGGAATTTTAGTTAATTAAATGTGTAACATATTGACCACCGTAGATGCATTTTTAAATGACGTGGGACTTGATCAGTCCGTCAACCGCACCGTCCCAAATCCACATCAATTGGTAAGCATGTTATACTTTTACCAAATATATCGCAATAATGCTGCTATCCTGCCAATACTATCCAAATAAATATCCGGTTTGGTATTGTTGTTTATATTCAGATTCCACCAGACAACAAGATGATTAAATTGCTTTTTATTTTATGTTTTCAATCTTTTTTCTAACAACATCTTTGTTAAGGGTAGGTATCTTTGTCACATGAGACCTACTCCACAGTTTTAGCAATAAACAAGGCTGAGATCCAACGCTAAATTCTCTCCTCTCTCAGCCAATGCCTTTTTTTTTTTTTTTTTTCTCAAATATCCCACATCATTAAAGTATCAAAGTGCACTCTAACCACTAATAAGATTATGACTTGCTTCTAGACTGACATCACTAGCTGCAATTATATATTTTAGGTAAATGTCTAAAACTTCATTATTAATTTTTTACTATTAATTAATCACTAGGGCAATACTAAAACTTCCATCTTCTATGGTGGTTGGTATATTATTAAAAAACGACAAATAATGAAAAAAAAGTCAAATTTAAGTTGTTTTCTTATATATAATTATTAGACTTGTCACTTACTTACTTATAGCGTGACTCATGGCATGCAACCGTGTCTATCATTAAAATTTATTTATCCATAAGAAAAAGTAAAATGGACGTTACTGATATTTATGTATAGCTTAGCCAGGGTTTTCAACGAATTTTAATGAATTCGGTTAGTAAAACCTTTTCTCAACTTTCACGTTTATATTATAAAATTAATAAAAAAAATTATAATTATCATTAAAATTTTAAACAAATTTAAAACATTCTAAGCAAGCAATTTTGTTCCACCAGAGTCTTCTCTTCTCTACTCTCTAGCCCGGCTTGGCGCATATGAGCGTAACACGTAACACGTGACACCCCATTGCTGCTCCTCCACCTCAGCCATGTCAATAACTTCGCAAACAATTGGCTCCACACAGGCTTATTCTATCATATACGGACACGCGTTTTAAAAAGATCTCAATTATTTAAAATTTTATATATATTTAATTAATATTATTACTAAAAAATTTAAAAATATCAATTAAATTTTATGGTGGCTTACACTGCTCTCGATCTTCTCCCCACATGATTATTCTATCATTTACGGACACGCGTTCCATAAAGGTCCCGACTATTTTTGTTTCTTCATGATTAAGCTATAAAATCAATCTTTTTTAAGGGGCCCATTTGGCTTATGTCACCTCCATCAAAGTAAAAGTTTTTATATAAATAAACCCCACAATTAGTGCCACCTGACTAAAAGACCACAATACCCCTCATATGGACGCCACTAACACCCTTCTGTTTTCCCATAAATACGAGCAACCTACACCGCAATTCTTCCCTTTTCTCCCTCCCTCTTCTCTCCCCTCTATGATTGAGAAAAATTCGCCCTTTTTAAGACATCATGTTGTCAGCCATGCCAACCATCTTCTCGTCCGAGCCGGTTCTCGGCAACCCGTTTCCGTCTTTCGAAAACGGGTTCACCCCATGGGAGTGGGACTGCTCGGATCTCTTCACGGCCATCCAATCATCTCCAAAACCCTTGGAATCCAATTCCGGTTCGGACGGACCGAACCAAAGCCAAACCCAGAACCAAACCAACTCGAATTCCTGTTCGAACGAACCGAATTCGAACCCAGAGGTTTCGGTGTTGGATGAGCGAAAGCGGAAGCGAATGATATCGAACCGAGAGTCAGCCAGGCGGTCTAGGATGCGCAAACAGAAGCATCTAGAAAACATAAGGAACCAGGTGAACCGGCTCAGGATGGAGAACGGGGAACTCAAGAACCGTTTGCAATTCGCTCTTTACCACTATCGCCGTGTACAGACCGACAACGATCGGCTCCGGGCAGAACATAGTATGCTCCAACAGAAGTTGTCGGAGATACGTCAAATTTTGCTTTTCCGGCAGCTTCTTCCCCTGCATGGCCACGCAATATTAATATGATCGAACAAACCCCATCATTAATCAGTAATCACGTAATTTAACTTCATATAATTACGGCTTCATTATTAAATTCTTAAAACAGGAACCAAAAAGATCAGTCATATCTCTCTATCTCTATGTAAATTTAAAAAAGTTATAATTATTAGGAGAAAGAAAATGGTGGGGTTTTCGGTGATTTTTGTAAGGGTGGTTTGAGAAAAAATTAGCGGTTTTTTTAGAAAAACCGGCCGGGTTAATTATTCTGTAAAAAAGGATTTTAGTTAGTGGTTTGGTTTTATCAAAGTGTTTTTGATGTTTTGCTCTTAAAATGATCAGTTGTTTAATTTACATATTTTGTTTGATTAAGTTTATAATGGACTACCCAAAGTTTGAGAGGTGCGAAATGTCCTAAAAGGTCCTCCATTGGCAACCTTTAAAACCATTTTAATAAGGGATAATACTGCCCCTCAGGTATTAATTTGGACTTCTTCCTCACTTTATGTGCTCAGAGTATAGAAAATTAATACTCAAGCAATTGTCTTACAGTTTGGGTTTCACATATGATTCCACCTGCACCCATTTACCGTTTCAGCAGAGAAAGCACAGCCAATGAGTTGTTGACAATTCTCTGGATATCATAATTATATTTCCTTTTAAATCTTTATTAATCACCACTAACAAAAATAAAAAATTATAACAACAGTTATTATACCTGAACCGAACATTGACTTGATCTAAAAAAAAAAATGAATCAATGGGTCATGAATGCATGATACAATCATAAATAATTAAAATTAATAATGAAATTATATATTAATTTTGTTAAAAAGAAATATAATGTTTATTTATAAAAATAATGTTATATAATAATTATCTAAGTCTACTAAGATAATAAAAATTATAAATAATTGTTTTGTTTTAATAACAAAATAGCATAAGTAGAGAATAATAATAAAGAAATTAAGATGTGCAAGCTTATTTTGTTTGATTAAGTCAAATAAAAAGAAAATTAAAATGTTTTGAATTAATTGATTATGAATAGTAATAATCAATAATTTATGTGAAAATATTTTATTTATATTAAAAGGCAGTAGTGTGACAAAACAATTTTCTTTCTAATTAGAGAGTTAATATTTAATTGAAATTTTGTAAATATTAAAATCAGATTGACTCGATCTTTAAACCATTAATTCATCGGTCAAATTAATCGGGTCACTCAACTTTCAATTGAAGAATCGGATTGACCACATTTTTTGTTCACTGATAAAACCAACCGGTCTGATTCTAATAAAACAAACAAGATTCCATCACATATAGCGAATCTTCCATTGCATATTACAGGTTTTACCATCTTTTTCTTTACTAGAACAAGAATGGTTTTGGATTTAAGTACAAATGAGATGGGAGCTTTAATATAGTTAATAGTATTTATTTAATAAACCGATTAATGACTTTATACTTAAAAATGATAGCAGTGGAGCCCAGAAATTGTGATCAAAGACATAATCCAATAAGTGATGTTTGAGTTTAATTTAAATTAAATTTTATTTTTTATATTATCAAAACTTAATAAATTGAATTAAATCTTATTAAATGTTAATTAATAAATGCTCTAATTTGATTCAATTAATTTTTTAAGAAATTTTAATTTAAAATTGTTTTAAACTGTACCACGGAAATAACAAAAGAGGATGCTTTCGTCACACCAATTTTAATTACCTTTCAATAAAAGCATAAATTTAATAGTAAGCAACTTGGGTTTCTTTTTTTTATATTTTAATTCTCAAGCTTTTGTTTTATTTTGGTCACTTTCATTCATTCTTAATGTGCAAACTAAGAGCACACTATGTTAAGGCGCAATGGATATTCCCCGTATATACATTTCTTTAATGAAATGGACTCTTAAAATTAATTTTCATCTCAATATACTTTTTCTTCAATGTTATATGAATTGGTTAACATTAAAACACTTTGATCAAACGACATTGGTACTTAGGTTAATTAATGATACCAACAGTGATTTATTTATACAGTGAATAGATGTCAATGACTCACGCGTGGTTTAAAAAGAGAATCGAGTGAAGATTAAAACAATTTTTCTTAAAAAAAATTGAAAAGAATTGTATTAATCTACACTTAAATGTCTCTCCCAATGTCGTCTTAACGGTGTTTGAGTTCATAACTTATAGATGTGCGTAGATTTTCAAAAGTTTTTAATTTCTTAAAAAAATTTAAAATAAGTTTTAGGAAAAAAATTATAAAAATTTGCAAATCAGATAACGTGAGTTCAATGCTATTGGACTAAGATTCACATAATTGTTTTTCAATAAAAAAAAAAAAAAAGCATCTCATAAGCTTTTACATCCAAAAAAAATGGGTAAAAATTATTTTTGTCTCACAGTTTTATCACCAATAAAAAATTGATTTCAACCTTTAAAATCAAACAATTATACAATAAATTATTAACTTAAATAAAATTATGTGTGTTATTTACATTTTTATTTTTGACACATTAACAGAGAAAAAGATCACGTCCAAATTTTTTAAATGAAATATCAAGAGACAATCGCTAGGTCAAGAGACTACAATCTTCTCTTGTTTTCTTATCAACCATTGGATGCTCAACAGAAAGACTGTATTAAATGTAAGTTGTAGCGTATAAAACATACAGCATAAAAAAGCTCATTCGCCAATCATTTTTGAATTAAAATAATTGGTTAATATTGGTAGATGGGTCTACTCCCCCCAAATAAAAGGTGGGGGTAGGTATAGTATCTGTCCAAAAACGAATGTGTTAATTTGTGTATGAAGCATGCAGCTGTGCTTAGCTTGTCTTCTCCTTCCTTCACTAGCAAGTTACAAAGACCCCAAAGCATGTAGATATGAGGCTCCTAATCGTTGGTGCTCACATCTTTTTTTCCTTTAATTGTCACACTTGGCACATAATCTAACCAGAAGAAAAAAAGACAAATAGTATCTATTGATTCTAGATTCCCTCAACATTTGGACAAGATTCTAACACTGATAGAGTTATGGGCAAAATCATTAATTTTATATTTTTATTTTTTCAAAAATTAATATTGTACTAAGTACTGCATCATTTAATATGGGCCCAAGCCAATTCATAATTAATAATTATCTTTTAATAAATTAATCAAACTAATGGATTTGGCTTCTTTTAGTTTTCCTTTATCATATGGTTGAGGTGTAACGACAAGATTAATCATGAGTACAAAATTCTTTTTTCAAAATTGCTTGATTCCTTTAAAAGATTAGATAAAGGCGTAACTAAAACTACAACAATTGATGCCAATCGTGCTTCAACCTCACATTAAGTGAGCATCAAGGGCTCAAGGCATATTGTCCGAATTGTGCTTTATTTGAAACTAAAAAATGTCAAATAATGGAGGAGGAGAAACCCTACAACCTCATATATAAAGAGGATGCTGAAAAGTTTAAATTTTAATTCCAGGAAAATTTATCCAAACAGAAACAATCACAATCAATAGAATGAGTCACTAAAAAACACGCTTTTGTAATCGTGAGAATCTTAGAAAGGAAGACATGATCTCTACTTTGATGACACACGAGGGATGTCCACTCCATTTTAGTATTCAATTAAACTAGTTGTGCATTCAAAGAGGTCAAACATTTGGTTACAGTAAGTGCAAAAAATTTCGTAAGTGGACAAAATTTGCGAGGAAGGAGAAGAAAAAAAAGGAGTATAACAAAAAAAAAAATGAAAAAGAAGGAGAAAATCACTTTTTATTCATGTTCATAGGTGGGTATATCCTCACCAAAATAAAAACAAATGAAAAATACATATATATATATATATATATATATATATACACACACACGTATATGCACACACGGTGGTGGAATTTAAATCTAATGCCTTAAGCTTTTGAATTTAAGTAATAGTCAACATCTTATATTGTGTATTTCTTTAGTGGATTCCATAAGCCCATATTTCTCCGTAATTGAGGAAATACTTATATGCACTTAATGTAAGGAGCAATTTTTATATCGGATTAAAACTTCATTGATAATTTTAAAGAATTTTATTAATAACATCTGTATAATTATTATTCATATTACCAATAAAGTTACTTAACAGTTATCAATAAAGTTTCTGACATGTTACAAAAAAAAAGTTATCCAAACAAAAATTTCACACGAAACTACTGAACACTTTTTTTGTAAAAGGGTAAGAGAAAAATACCATCTTTTCCTTTTCTTTTTTTTTTCAAGTCATAATTGTCAATGCTTTTTCAATCTCTCAATTGGGAGCATTAAAAATTACAAAGTGAATTGAGCAAAAACCTTTTGTTTTTATCTTATTTTCTTCTATTTTTCTATAATATCTTCAAACATGAATCTTTCCTACTCCATTTATTTTCATTTTCATCTTCTCATTTTTCCAATCTCACGTTTTTCTCCTAACAATCATAAAACAAACTGTGGTAAAAAAAAAATGCTTGTGACAAGCTCTTTGGCTCCCTTGTAAGCCCCAAAGTTCACATCTTTTTCGCTTGTTCCCTCACCCATTTTGCAGTTGAGCAACTAGCTAGTAATCAAACAGAGAAATTTGATTCATGTTGATGATTTTCAAAATAAACTTAATTTTTATTTAGGATATTTTAAAAAATAAAAAAAAATGAGAAAAGAAAAAGGGAAAACGAATTTTAGATTTTAAGAGTTGATACAGTCGACTGTAAGCCTCATAAAGTCGGTTGAATACACTATTCAGTCGATAGAATGGAAGGAAAAAAACTCTTTGAACTCTCTGTAACTCTTTAAATCGACTGAAAACATGGTCCAGTCGACTGGATGTTCAAAAATTTCGAATTTTCAAAACATTTTATGACAGTTGAATGTGAAAAAAAAAAGTATTATTTGTGAAAAAACACTTGGTATTCAGTTTAATTCAGTTTTAAACTGAAACAAAGTGTCTCTAATATAAAAACATACTCATTACAACACTATATAAGTGTATTTAATTGTTATAATTAATAATAACACAGATTAGAATAAGATTTTCTCGATTCTTCTTTCAAAATACTGATTTATTTATGTCCAGATATTTTGCAAATTTCCAGACATAAGTGTTATACATCTATAAACTCTTAGAAGCTGATGTGGATTATTCTTCACAAGTGCAAAATGTAGAATAACATTAGAGCTTCATTGTATTTTAAAGGAAATTCGCCGATAACTTCTTGCACTGTGCGAATTTAACCTTAAGGAAAGTGACATGGTCACGCCTTGAAGCTTCTCTCTCACTTATTTTGATAAACAACCCTCATTTTTAGTAATCTTTTCCTCACCAGTAGTAAACAGTTCATCATTATACATATATAAGCAACTAAGCAAGAATACAGGGTGGAAATTTATCTGTCATTTCTGAAATTTACACACCACCTCAAGGCAATACCGTCAAGAGATTTATAGGTTACGCTTAAATCATTGTAGTCCAGCATCAAAAACTCAAACCTGGAACCATTTGTGGCAGATTACCAGAACAGAAGATCATAAATTACTAATGTAATTTCATCGAAGTAAAATGCTAGCTAGTACATCAAAATACTTTCATTCATACATCCCAAAGCACAAAGACTTATTTAAGATTTCATGTTAATAACTTCAATACTTTCAGAATCAAGAAACCACTACAGCTGCTTCAATGTCTGTCCGGTTGACCCAGCAACCACCATGTTCAACAAAATTTCAAGCCCAAGTGGTGAACAAACAAAATTCTTGTTGGGGGAGAAGTTCTTGGCTTCCTCAAGTGCTACCTTCAGATTGGTGCTTGTTATTTTCCGCAATACATTAATCCAACTAATTATATTTTTATTACATTAGTTCCCATTCAAATCAGTCCTTTTTCCATTGTATTGAATAACTACACTTACAATTTTTCAAACCTTACCTCCATGTCCATTAAAGCGGTTTTCAGGTTGATTTCCAGTAGCTGAAATTATCTTTTTGTTATGGAGTGTATAATTGAGTAGCAGATGAGCTTGCTTAGAGGGGTATAACATATCAACTGAATGATGTTAAAGCTAAAAAGTAGAAAGTACTAGCAAGAGAAAACGAGAGAGAAAGGAAACATACTCTGATTGATTAATTAGGATATCTAAAGACAAACATAACATGTCATCCAAATAGAAAAAAGTATGCTACTTGTAATTTTCTAGAGACAGCTTTCTCCATAACTTAATAATAATTTGTCTTCAATCCTTTGTAAAGACATCTTTTAGACCATAACATGCAAAAACACTAATAAAAAAAAACTGGAGTTTCCTCTAAACATAAAGTCAAAATTGCTCTTCTAACATATCAATATCACATTTGAAATTCGAAGATAAAATCAAGAACTCAAAATGGGATTCATCACCATTCCAATGAAGAGTATGATCCCAGAGGCCTCTTCCCTTATAATGAACATGAATGGATGGTCAGCCACAAAACTCATAGTTGGTGGTGGTGGCGGCCCTCGCACCAGTTCTTCAACAGATAGATCAGTAACAGCTGCAGCCACGGTTCCTTCCTCATCGATTGCAATGCAAGATTTCTGTGTTATATCAGAGATACATACTTCATCACTTGAGGGAGAATCTACAATTTCTGTTAGCTCCCCAGTAGGTGTTGGAAAATATATAATTATTTATAGAAAATTAGAAAACAAATTCGAATATATATATTTGTGGAATTCAAAACAATTATGTATAATAAGGTATAAAACAAAATAATATGATTAATTAAAACTAAAGAGTAGAAAATAGAAGGAGCTAGCCTGTGAGTCGTGGAAAACCATTGTCCTAAAGTCATTATAGCCTCCCTACGTGCGGATACGAATTGCTAAGACCGACTTCAAGATAAAACAAAGTGCTCATAGCAATGCCTCCTAAAATGTGCATGCTCACTGAGAAGCGGGGATGAACCGACCCTATCAAGGTTGCCCAAAAACACAAATATATAAAAACTAATAGAATAACTCTCAAAGCATAGAAAACAAGAAGAAGATTATGAAAATTGTGTCCTAGGAATTTAATTCAAAATTTAAAATAGAAATAAATTCAAAATTGTAACTTTCAATTTATTAAGATTAATTATAAATTGGAACCTTCAATTTATTGAAAATAATCACAAATTTGTAACTCTCAATTTATTGAGATTAATCACAAATTTGTAACTTTCAATTTATTAGCTATATTAAAATAGCAAATAATAGCTTTTGAAAAATTACTATAAATTCATCTGAGAAATTTAAAAACTTTCTAACAGTCCCCCACAAGTTTTAAATTTTTAAAACTCAAAATAAACAAAATAAAATATAGAAAGTATATAAGGGCAACTCTAGTATTATGTAATAGGTGCAGGAGTCTGGAGGACTTGAGCCTACACTTAGTATTGATAGTATTCATCTGAGTGAGCCGTAGTGGACTACACCTTGAATTAGGTCCCTTGATCAGACTTCAACAAGTCACACACACAGTACTTGATATAAGGTCAAGTTCGCGGGTTAGCGCTATTAATGGCTATGCACTCTTAGCTTGATTCTCATGAGAGTCTTTAGGGAATAACCCAATCTCATAGTCACTTCCTCATGACAACTCTCACTTAGGTGAGCCTCCAAGGGTACGTGTGACAAGTATCCCGCGACAATACCCACCTCGGTTTCATTAATGGTAAATACCAATCCTGAACATCACACCAATAAGCACTATCACCTTAGGGATGGGAAAGAGATGCTCTCATGGAATCATGCTCCTCAAAATTAGTGCTAAAATTGAGTCACGCGTTGCAGGTTGTTTCTACTCATTGAACATTCTTTATGGGATCTCCAATCACGAAGGTTGGATTACCACTGTTGGTGACTCCCTGTGGGCTAAGCCTATCCCCCTAGATGTATCAAGTATACTCCTCATGGGTAGACCTTTAGTCAAGTTGTCAGCTATATTTTTTTTAGATCTCACAAAATCTAGAGATACAACACTTCTACTTATTAGTCCTCTGACTGACTTATATTTTACTTGGATATGTCTACTCATCTTCTTATTAGAATGAGATTGTCATATAAGATCTATCACAACTTTGCAATCACAATGTATATGTATGGAGGGTACAGGTTTGTTTACAATAGGAATATCCATCAATAGATTTTTTAACCGTTCAGCCTCTGTACAAGTTGTATCTAGAGCTATTAACTCAGCCTCCATAGTACTTCTAGATATCATTGTTTGTTTTTTAGATCCCAAGATATTGCTACACCTCCCACTACAAATACATATCCAGTAGTAGACTTTACATCTAAACTATCAGTAATCCAATTTGCATCACTATACCCTTCTACTACATTAGGAAAACCTCTATAATATAAAAGATATCCCAAAGTTCCTCTAATATATTTCAAAATTATTTCCAAGGCAATCCAATGCTCTATACTAGGATTGTGAGTATATCTACTAAGTCTCCTAACTGTATAGGCAATATCAAGTCTTGTTCTATTCGTAAAGTATAATAGTGATCTTATTATCTGAGAGAATTTCAATTGGGATACAAGTTCCCCTAAATTCTTCTTTTGATTTACACTCGAATCATACGGAGTAGCTACAGACTTAATATCATAATATCCAAAAAATTTAAGTATTTTTTCTAGATCTTTGGACTGAGATAAAATTATCCCTTCTGAAGTTCTTTTTAACTCCATTCCTAAGATTACATAAGCCTATCCTAAATCTTTCATATCAAATTTCTTAGATAAATAAGACTTCACATTATTCACCACCACTAAATTTGTCCCAAAAATTAAGATATCATCAACATATAGGCATAAAATCACATGTTCTTTGCCAAAATCTTTATAATACAAACATTGTCATATTCATTGATCATGAAACCATAACTCAAGATAACATTATCAAATTTTTCATACCATTTCTTAGGAGCTTGTTTCAAACCATACAATGATTTTACTAGTTTACATACTTTATTTTCTTGGCCTTTAACTTTGAACCCTTCAGGTTGTTCCATATAGATTTCCTTATCTAAGTCTCCATTTAAAAATGTTGTCTTGACATCCATTTGATGTATTACCAAATTATTTATAGATGCTAGTACTAAAAGAGTTATAATAGTAGTGATCCTAGTAACAAGTGAATAAGTATCAAAATAATCTATCCCTTCATTTTTTGTAAAACCCTTAGCTACTAACCTAGCTTTATATTTATCTATACTTCCATCAAGTTTCAACTTTTTCATGAAAACCCACTTACAACGTATAGGCTTACTCCCAAGAGGTAAGTCAGATAAAACCCAAGTATTATTCTGTATTATTGATTTAAATTCATCATCAATAGCTTCCTTCCAAAAAGGTGCATCTCCACAAGACATAGCCTCACTATAGGTAGAAGGTTCTCCTTCTACTAGAAATGTAAAGAATCCATCTCCAAAATTCTTTTAAATTCTAGCTCTCTTACTTCTTTTAGGTTGAAAAAAGGTTTCAGATTTATCTCTTAGGATGAGGTAGAAGGTATGTCCTTATTTAATTGGACATTAGACGATTGAATCGACACCTTAGTTTTAAAAGGAAAAATATTCTCAAAATATGTTGCATCTCTAGCTTCTATTACTGTGTTATTGGATATTTTACTTACTTCTGAATTTATCATTAAGAACCCGTTTGCACTACTATTTTGAGCATAACCTATAAAAGCAATATCAATTGTTTTGGGTCCAATTTTCTTTCTCTTTGGTTTGGGTATAGCTACCTTAGCTAGACACCCCCACATTTTTATAATATCGAATCTTGAAAGTCTATTTTTCCATATTTCAAAAGGATTTTTCTCACTGTTTTTAGAGGTTACTCGATTTAATATATAACAAGAAGTTAAGATAGCCTCCCCCCATATATTCTCGGGTACACCAAAACTTGGTAACATTGAATTGACCATATCTATTAATGTTCTATTTTTCCTTTCAGCTACACCATTTGATTGAGGAGAATAAGAGGGAGTAACCTCGTGTATTATCCCATTATCTTCACAAAAGCTCTTAAGCTCATTCAAACTATATTCCTCACCTCTATCGGACCTAAGAATTTTAATCTTCTTCTCTAATTGATTTTCAACTTCACTCTTACATGTTTTAAATTTATTAAATACTTCATCTTTTGTTTTGATGAGATAGACATAACAATATTTTGAGTGATCATCTATAAATATTACGAAGTATTTATTTCCACCCCTAGTTGGAGGTCGGTTTGAATCACAAACGCCACTATGTATGAGTTCTAGGAGACTAGTATTTCGGTTGACAGGTCTATAAGGCTTTCTAGGTTGTCTAGCTTGTACACAAATATCACATTTATGCTTGATATCTAAAGAAGGTTTAGGAATGAAACCCAAACCAATAAAATTCTTTATCTTCCCATGTCTTATATGGCCTAATCTTCCATGCCATACATTACTAGATTCAATGTTAAAAATTATATGAGAGACATTGTTCAAAGTACTTGAGACATTCAATTTAAATAAACCATCATGAATAATTTTTTTCCCAATAAAAACATTATTTCTACTTATTACAACTTTATTGGATTCCTTAGCAAGCTTATAACCATGTTGAACTAGATAAGATTCACTAACTAGATTTCTTCTAACATCATGAACATGCTGCACTTCTTCAAGAATTAATGTCTTCCCCGATGTCAATTTTAGATCAATTCTTCCAATTCCTAGCACTCATGCGGTGGAACCATTTGCTAGAGTCACACTTCCTCTACTTGAATTCTGATTCGTTTTAAACAATGAACAATTAAAAAAAACATGTATGTTAGCCCCAAAATCTAACCACTACTCACTATTTTCATAAGTAAAGTTTACTAAAGAAGGTTTAGATTTAGACCTAATACAGGGTTCTCCATCCTCTAGCATGTTGACTTGATAGCCTTTATTCCCAAAGTTAGGCTTGAACTCACTAGTCTTCTTGTAGTAACAATCTCAGGCAATATGACTAGTCTTTCCACATATGTAGCACAATCCTTGAGTCTTGTATTTGCCCTTAAAGTTCCTAGAATTTGGGTTACGAGAACGATTAGGTTGGTTTTGATGATTTTGGTTGGATTGAAAGTTACTGGGTGAGTTGTTGAGCCTAAAGTTATTAGGTCAGTTGTTAATATTATTCTTCCAATTTTTATTTTTGAAGTTGTTTCCCCTAAGCTTAAACTGATTGGAGGTTTTATTTTGTTCTACCATATTCATCTTAGCCTCCATCTAATTTTTTGACTTGAAACTTAACCTATGTTGTTCTTCTATTCTAAGATAATTGAAAACTTAGGTTAAGGTCAAAGTACCTTGTTTATGTCTAAGACCTTTGGAAAATTCACTCCAAAGGTGAAAGTTTATCTATAAGACACGACACCTTAAAATCTTCACTAAAATCAGTACCATTCTCTTCTACACGCCTAAGATGGTTTTGAAACTCATGAATTTAATTATTAATTGATTTACCATGCGGCGTTTATTAAAGGTTGAAACATTAAACCTTTTTATACCCGCATCATCTATACCATACACATCTTCTAAGGCTTTCCATAGATCTTTAGCACTTTTGGTAGAATGGTAAATGTTGTAAAGACGTGGAGAAAAGGCACTAAGAATTCTATCATGACAATGGTATTTGTTGTGCGATTATCTACCCAAATAAATAAGCGAATAATCAGACTTGTTTTACTTGCAAGTGCACAAGATCAACTTAGTAGTATAGTGTGCGAATGCAAGATCATCTCCACAGAGATTGGTAAATTTTGATTTTGAATTAGTTTGGCAATAATAAAATAAAAATAAGAGAAATAAATATTAAGTTTGAAATAATAAAGATAAAGGCGTAGGGACTTGATATCCACCACTAATCATGCTACCACAACAAAACGGTATACCAATGCTTTACTCATGTGATGAATATCTAATGCTTGTCAACCTAAGGGCATAGTATCTACTCCTTAAGCTATTGATCTCCCTAAGCAACGAGTTAGGCATGGTATCTACTCTAACTCTTGTCTCTCTCAAGGGATTCAATAAGGTGTATACTGAGTTGTTCCTTAAGAGAGCATAGGATCTGTGAAAATCGACAACCACACTGAACCTAGGGCATGGTATCTATTCTCGGTTTCCCATGTTGATTAACCCAAGAATCCGGCGTGGATGTCTTTTGTTACTAATGTTAAACCCATGACTCACTCATCCAAATTGATTCAACTAACTAATCCATACCACATGCATACGTTGATCAGACACACATATATGAGGAATTTAAATAAAAACAAATATTAATCAAGTTAAGCAACACAACATAAATATCGCAAAGGCGTCAATACTGAATTTATTTAGTAAACATAATTAGGGCTTCAACCAAGCCTTTACTGAAAGTTTAAGTACACATAATAAAAATAAAGAAAAGAAGAAACCCGAGAGAAGAGTCGTCAATTCTCCTCCACAGTTTCCTTCTCCGATCTCCCCGAACAAAAACTAAACTAAAAGGAAGATACTGTTTCTGTGTTTTACAAGTCTATTTATAGGGTTCTAAGGAAACTTGGAAACCCTAATTTCCAAAACAAGACCCGAACCATTATTTTCAAAACAGGTTCTGGCGTTTTTACTGTTCACTGCCGTACGTGTGCACTCGATCGCAGCCTCTTTTGCGCTCGAGCGCAACCTTTTTCTTGTGTGCGAGCGCAGATTGCACTCGATCCTGGCTTGGGCGTTGGTGCGCTCAATCACAGCTCCTCTGCACTCGATCGCACTAAGCAACTGACAGATTTTCTAGACTTGTTCTTTGAGCTCCAAAATGCTTCCTTTTCTCCAAGAACCTATAAAAACTCATAAAACACATAAAGGAAGTAAAATAGCATAAAATACGCACACTAAGGGCTTAACAAATGTAAATTAAAGGGCTTAAATATGAATATTTAAGCACTTATCAGTATTCTATTTCTTAAGGGATGTACTTAAGGGCTTTGGATTCACTAGTTGATGTATCTCTAAGTTGAGTTGAATCTTCTAGAGCGGGTATAAAACCTAACACTATTATATCATTTGTTTTGCCATTTCCTAAAAAAGAGTCCATCAAATTTTTCAGGTTTTACACTATTGGCTTCCTCGTATGATACCATTCTAGGAATTATTTAAGGCAACTCAAGTTTCTGTGAGTAATAAAATATATGTTCAATATTTCAATTACTAAAAGAAATATATATGAATAAGATTAACACAAATACACTAAATTAATAACTATAGCATATATTATTTACACAATAGAAAAATATATCAAATTTAAGTACGATACAAGCTACCACCTAAGAAAAAACCCATAAGATATTAAGTATTCTAAAACTTTATAATAATGATATTTTGTTTTGGTTGCTTTATTGTTTTCCTTTTTAAATGTTTTATTGAAAACAAAGAACCAACAAATCCGTTTATAAACTAAAATTGTATTGGTTTGATTATTATAACATATTTGAAATTGATATGTAACAGTTTTTATAAAAAAATAAAATAAAACATAAACTAATTTAAGTACTATTAATTGTTATTAAAGACAAATTGAATATAACTGTTTTATTTTGATTTAATACAGATATGAAACTAATTTCATTAAATTTTATATTTGAACAAAATTTTAAAGCGCACAGTTTAGAATTGAAATGTAATATGTTTAAAACATAAAATGTTTTTAAAAATTTGAACAAGTTTTTGAAGTTGGTTTTAACAAATATCAAAACAATTTTTTTATATAAAAAAAAACTGCAAATGAATTAAAATA
The DNA here is from genome assembly GCA_023935145.1 of Bretschneidera sinensis. NCBI lineage: Eukaryota > Viridiplantae > Streptophyta > Magnoliopsida > Brassicales > Akaniaceae > Bretschneidera > Bretschneidera sinensis. The sequence goes on along the minus strand of CM043698.1, from coordinate 26,324,388 downwards.
GAGTTATTTGAAGCTAACAAGCTATTTTTTTAATAATTGATATCTTGTATAAAGAATGCATTTTTTAACCAAATTTTAGAATAAGGTATACCAAATAAAATATAAATAGATATACAAATTTGAACTTATAACGACTTTAGCTATTATAAAATATATAATTATTTATAGAAAATTAGAAAACAAATTGAAATATATATATATATATTTGTAGAATTCAAAACAATTTAACACAACATGCATAATAAGGTATAAAACAAAATAATATAATTAATTAAAAATAAATAGTAGAAAATAGGAGGAGTAAGCCTAAGAGTCTTGAAAAATCACTGTCCTAAAGTCGTTATAGCCTTTCTATGTGCGGGTACGAATGGCTAAGACCGACTCCAAGATAAAACCAAGTGCTTGCAGCTTTGTCTCCTATAATGTACACGCCCATTGGGAAGTGGGGATGAACCAATAATTTTCAATTTATTAACTATATTAAAATAGTCGATAATAACTTTTGAAAAATCACTATAAATTCATGAGAAAAATTTAAAAACTTTCTAACCGTAGGGGAGAAAGTCCTCACTAAACCCAGTTTCTTCATGGTATCTGAAGGAGTAAGAGTACATGAAGTTAAATTTTGGAATCCAAAAATCTGGAAGTTCAATCCTTGGTAGCTCAAAATTCTGATGTGAGGAATCGTCATCAGAATCCAACTTGTTTATCAAACTTTGGAACCCCTCTCTCTCATTTGGGAGAAAAAAGTAGATGGAGAATTGTTTTGAATCTATATCATTTTGATATGGAATCTTTAAAAGTTTGAAACCAACAAAGGACGCACAACATTGTTTTCTTCGGTTTGTCATGAAAGGAGCCTGAATAGTTTCCCCATTAAGGATGTGAAAATCTTTTTTTCATTTAGAGAGGAAAACAAACATAATTATCATACATTACGATGATACCGAGAGAGCGATTCAACTATGTAATTAAATCATAAAAAGTTTAATTTCATGAGATAGTTGTTGCTAAACTGAGTAAAATTCATCCTTCTCAAAAAGTCAAAACAGGGTTATTACCATCACCATGTTGACTACGGCTCCTATGAAAAGAATTAAACCAGATGTCTCCTCCTTGATAAGGAATATGAAAGGATGCTCAGCTACAAAACGCATAGGCAGAGCATATCCTCCACCAAAAATTCCTACTGAAATAGATGCAGCTAAAGTCCCTTTTTCATTAACGTCAGTGTATGATTTCTGGAGAATGTCAGAGATAAATAATTCTCGAGCTAAAGGATTCAATACCCAATGGTGAATACACAATTTTTGTTGGATGAAATGTTCTTGGCTGCAGATTGGTGCTTATTTTGTGCTGCAACGCACGCCCAACTTTTCTCTTTTCTGTCTTTCTCTAAAATTATGCACTAGGCACTGATCAGTGACATTGCTACAATTGAATTTGTTTAGTGGCATTACCAAAATGTGATTTGTGTACAAATAAATAAAACAGCAATACTTTTAGAAAGCAACAGCATAAGTAGACAATCAAATGAACCTTTTAATTCTAAAATATGCACAAAGAATCTACTGTTACTACATTTCTTGATAAGTGACAACACTAAACAATTAATTAATCAAATATTTCAAGTAATTGATAAGAAACATACTATAATCAGAAATACAGTAATAATCTTCAATCCTTACCTCTATGAAAATTTACTACTCTCCGATCTAAATTATACATAGATTAATTTTATTGAAAAAAGAACTTTCATTAAATGATAAGCAATAAGAAAGACAGATATACGCGTCAAGATAGTGTGTTTTATAAAAGCATGAGTGGTTTTTATAGTAACTAAAGAAGAGGAAGATGAGAAGATGAGAACATCAAGGGGTCAAAATTTTGAAGAATTGTAGAGAAGACAATAAGACATTCAATTTTTGAAAGATTTAAAGAGACATCTTGAAGGGATAAAAACAGTCAAATGTTTTATTGAATACTAACACTCAATTTGGTATGAATTGAAGTATATAATACAATTAATTTTCAAATTTATTGAAATTAGAATTTATTTACGAATAAATTCACATTTAATTTTCAAATGAATTGAAATTAAAATTCATTTGCAAATGAATTTTCGTGTTTAGTATAACTTTACTAACCATTAGAATTGAATTGAATTTTATGTTTGGAATCAATTAAAAATTGAATTCATTAACTAATTTTTACTTAAATACCCTTAACATTAGTAAATGATTTCATACTTAATAGTTTTTTACCCCTCTCATGCCTTTTTTACTTGTTTTTTCAGTAGAAAGAAGAAAAATAAAATTTACTGCCTGATATAGACCATAATACGCAAAACAAGCAAAAACATTGATTCACACAGTACAAATATATTATAATATAACAACAATACAACACCTGCAGTCATAAGAAATTGATTCACATAACACATAAGTCTCATTTCATTTTCAACATAAAAATGAATCAAAGACAATTTTAATTTGTTTTACAAAATACCAAAAATCCAACAAGTAATCTGAAAAAAAAAAAAAAGATTTTGATAACATTTTATTAGAGAGAGCGAGAGCGGAATGGCAGAGATGGAGAAGAGAGACCTAGAAATAAATACATAAGACTAGTAAAAAGGATAAATTTATCATTTTAATTAAAACAAGCTCTAGTTTAGAGTTCATTTACAAATTTTATCAAGATCCAAAACTTACTCAATTCTACTAAAATTCATTTGAAAATGAATTCTACATTTTTATTGCTAACATGTGACCAATTTATTTGTAAATGAATTATACGTTTTATTAACAAATCAAACACAAGAGTTAGCCTCTAGAATTCAAATGAATTTCACTAAATTATAGAATTAATTTAAACAAATCAGAGTGTAAAGTAAGAAGTCATATGTTTTGGAATTTGATATAACATTTTCGTAGATGAGAAAAACCACAACACTAATCTTTAGTGATGTGTTAAATGATTGTATTTAACTCTTATAAGATGCTTGAGCCTTGTTTTAGTTTCATACAAGAAAATTATTATGTTTGAATAGTGATGATTTTATTTTATATATATATATATATATATATATATATATATATATATAATTTGTCAACTTCGAATCCGAAACAACACATGGAATTATATCCCAACCAAAAATATAATGTTAATGTTCCATTCAAATAATTAGGAAAATGAAATTTTCTCCTGCACAATATTGTTAACTTTGGGAAGAACCACGACCACCCATATGCATTTTGCCATGGAAGATTAATTACCAAAATGACAAGCATATTTAACACTGATGATCAAAGTTATGTTCTATAGAATTTAAAAGTAATATCAATATCATTTGTCCATCAATTTATTTTAAAAGTTAGAATATAAATACTAAGTACAAATTAAAGAAGCCAGGATATTTTTCTTACTCTCTTCATGATCTTTCTATGTGCAAAAAAAAGGTAAATTATGTTCTAAAGTAAAGAAATCCATTTTCCATGTCTCATTATCTTGAGTTCAAACAATTAAGCTGTTGTCTCTCTTTGATCTAACATCTAAATAGAAGACTACAACCGAATTCTATCTTTTGGAAGATCGAGGAGGCAGATTATTAGAAAGGCGCCCCATCAAATTATCATCTCTAACCTCACGCGAACTCTTGCAAGAAAAAATCTGCTTCCTCTTCCTTGCTAATTTGGACACAAAATTACTTTTCTTGCTTTCATGATCACTTGACAACTTACCCTTTGTCTCACTACTAGTACTCTTTGTGCACTCCTTGTAAGCCGCAAGAAAAGGGTCCTCTTGCAACCACTTAAGGCCTTTCACCGAAGTACTTCTGCGTGGAGGCTGTGATGATGATGGGCATGGAGGGAGAGGTATTTTCTTGTCATGATGATGATTAGCAGAGTCGCGAGGAGGTGATGATGATGAGATTAAGTTAAGGGCATTGAGTCCTAAATCAATAGGGCAATCTTGGGTAGTAGTACTGACAATAAACTTGGAGACCCCTGGCTCGTCCTCCCAAGAGAAGGGTATGTTTCCTTTTGAATAGACCTTCTTATGACTCATTTTTTTGAAGAGAAACGAGTATTTCACAATAGGTCATGTTCTTATAGTGATCGAGAGAGGGAGGGGTCATTACGAAGCTTTTGTCATACACTACACATTCTCTAATGTCGCAGATATCTTTGGAGCTAACAGATAAAACGTGGAGGGAAGTTTTGATTTGCTTTCAAATGAATTTTAAGGGAGAGATATGATCATGAAAAGATAAGAAAAATTAATAATAGCAAAGAAGTTAAAAGAGCATGCAGTGCACTTAATTTTTAATAGCGCATGTGTCGGCGAATTCAGTAGTGGATAGTTAAGCACTATTCTCAATTTGGTAAATTAATGGATTAATTCTATAAGGCTTTGAAATCAATAGCTAAATTAAGTATTAACAATAATAAGAAGCATCATCATTGTTTGCATTCCAAGCATATTCACAATCCCACGGCGGATTGATTTTCTTTCTTCAACTATATAACCAGAAGATGGAGTAATTGATTAATGAATATCGTACCCGAAGTTAAGATGTACACATGATGTGTTTTATTGATGAAATTCTTGTAACACTTCTCAACCGATCTCACTCGTGCGTAATTATAATAACACATTTTTTTTTATAGATCATAATCTCTAAATTAAGACTTCATCATGAAAAAAAAAAAAAAAGATTTACCGTGTTGTCTCACGTGTGAGAAGAGTGATGACAAATCCATTCTTTTTTTACTCAAAAGGTTATTTGAAAAGATCTTGGTGTTCGTAATGATTTTTTTCTTTACTCCAACCACAAAATTAAATAGAATGAATTGTCATGAAATTGATTGCAAATTTATAACAGTAAAGAATCATTGGTTGCAAAATTGATGGTTCGAGGTTTGAAGTGCTAGAAGGTAAATAATTTATATACTTCCGGTGCAATTATCTCAAATTAATATACTTGCATCTTTTGGTTAAAGGGCTCATACGAAACATAATTTTAATTTCTTCCCGAATATTGATATTCAAATATATAAAGCCGGCCCAACAGAAGAAGAACATTAGGCCCAAGTCTGGAAACTTAGGCCGTGAATATCAGATCATTTTAAGTTCAGAATCCGGCCCTGTAATACTTCCACAATCCCCCAACCTCGAAGCTTAGGGACAATAATGTCATTTAAATCAGAACCAAACCCTCGTTTTAGGGTTTCCTTGAGCTATATAATGGGATAGATCTCATTATCATTCCAGCCACTTAAACCTCTATCTCTCTCATCCGTCTCTCTTTTGTCTCAATGCTTCCGGTAGGCAATTGATTCTGTTTTATTTTTGTTTTTCGTGTTTATGTTTTCTCCAGTTTTTTTGTTTCTGTTTTCACCGATTATAAAAGGCGGTGATGATGAGTAACGTTTCTCGATGCTGATTTTGGCGGACCAAAAATAAAGCATATCTATATGTATGTATATATATTGCTGTGTGATGAATTCGTTTATGCGTGTCTGAGCCTTTTTTTCTATTTTCGTAATTTTGATTTTTTTCTATTTATCTAAATCAAATAATTTGATAAATACTATATTTTGAAATTAAGGAAAGTGGGGGTATTGCGATGATTATAAAATAATTCCTCGTTCTGAAAGCTCCATTGGGCATGACAGACTCATTTTACACCCATAGAATATGAGCTTCCCCTACTTCCATTTATAAATTTTAGTTACTGTTTTTGTTCATTTTTTTTTATGTATTGATAATTTCAATTTTAGTTTCGGTTTCGGTTTCTTTTTCTGTTTTATTTTTAATTTTTTATTACGCAGAGCCCAGAACATGAACAGCAATGAACTTGTTTTAAGGCTCTGTTTCGTTTCATGTAAAATTATAAATTATTCACTGAAAAGGTATAATTTTTTAATCAATTTTGTAATAGTTTTCTTTGGTTAATTAGAATAACTTCTGAAAGATTAAAATTTAAGTATGAATTGAATTGAATTTTTATGTTTGAAATCTTTAAAATAAATGATGAATTAAAAAAACGAGAGTAAAGGAGAGAGGAAAAAAAGAATATTTTTGTAAACATAATTTTGTTTTTCATTTTGTAGAATTTATTAGTTTTGATAAAGTTTAAAATAAATTTTATAGTTTTTATTAAAAAAAATAACAAATATAAAATTTATTTATTCCGACTGGAACTCTTCTTTAAACCGGTGGAAGTAAAATTGTGTTGCACGACAGGGGTGATCTCAGAACTTTGTTGGGACAGGAATTCTGGATTAAAGACGGGGCTTACAATTTCCAAAACTGGATTTGTTACATTTTAATTTATATAAATCAACAAAATTCAAGTAACATTTACATATCCTGTTTCAGAGGACTTTCAAAAACATTGGTTCCAAGTAATTTTCCACCGTGTCCGGTAAGACCAGAAATTAAAGACATACCAGATTGGAAATGGTCACAGATTCTGCTTTGCTTGCCCATTTCAAATGCATCAAACCCTGGTTCATCTGCCATATACAGGGAGCCAGTACCTGGCCCAAAGAGTTTGCTTGCCCATTTCAAAACCCTGGTTCATCTGCCATAAACAGCGAGCCAGTGCCTGGCCCAAAGGGGTTTGCTGCCACTCTTTGTTGTACCTGCCGATTACTGAGTCAACTATTTGAACCCAACATGAAAAGGTGTAAATGCCTATATTTGTGGGGAAAATAACTACAAAAACGTGCTCACCCATTATTTGCCCCATTATAACCTTTGCCATTACCAAACATAAATCAGGTCCTTATCTGATTGAAGGGTCATTGTTATCTTCATTCTCTCCATTTCTGCCATTTTCTTGTTATCATCCTTCTACTATTCTCTTTGCACCCAACTGGAAATTCTACGATGACATGGTCTAAAATAAGCTGATTTTTTTTGTTGGAAAAAGTAGACTTTTTGATACTGGGACAATTACAGAAACATCTTTAAGATTTGGAGTCAGTTCTGTTTGGAAACTAACTAAAACTCACTTTGACTATTTTTTATCAGACGAACTGTCACCCGAGTAGTGAAAGATACTTATATACTTTCATATATAAATTATCAATTGAAACGAATTCAAATTTTTTAGCAATTTATTTTCTCTTGCTCTATCTCTCTGATTTCGATTAAAATTGATTGCAAATAATTTTAATTTGTTCTATTTGATGTTTTTAAACGCGGGTATAAAAGAATTTTTAACTTTTTCTATTTACATCAAAAATGGTTAAAGGAAAACTTTAGTCATTTCCCAAATGAATATTGACCTAATCTTTGAAGATGGTTAAAAAATTAATATATTTATATTGTATAAATTATAATGTCAATTTGATTAAAAAAAATATCTTCAATTAATATTACAACACTTTTAACAAAAAAATTTACGAAACATCAAAGAACTTTTAATCCCAACAGATTCCGCTTAAACTTACTTTTTAATCTCAACAACAGATTCCCCGTGAGATTGGACACAACTTCTACATAGCTTGCAAACCAAACGTTTCTATTTGACAGTACTAGACAACCAGTACTTCTCCGCAGGGTTGTTAAGCCATAGACCCAGAGACCTTCTCTTACATTTCACATGAACATAAATTACCCATTTAGTAGAAGACAGATATTAATTCGTTTTCAATCAAATATCTCTTCCACTTATAATTTGAGGGACCAAAGTTGGCGCCAGTACAACAATTTTGATAAGAACGGGTCCCAGTCCTTAAAAATATTATGACTTGAGCACAGGACAAGGTCAGGCTCGCTAGGACCCAAATGGTGCAACTACTGCCACTTGCAGGGCCAATCAACTCGATCAAGTGGGCGGGGGGAGGCAGTAGCTCGGTCTGCTGGGTAGACAAGCCACAAGGGTGCCTCCTGTCTGTAGTCCAGGAGACTCCTTTCCATTCTGCTACAGTGATTTCAATTATTTTAATATCTTTGAAGCAATCCACCAACTGGAAAGGAGGGAGAGAGGTCTGTCACATACTGGCCCCAACAAGGGAGTCAATAATCCATACGTATTTTGGAAGTTTCACCTCCATCATTCATCACCCTTGGCCCCCATTGCTCCTGGGGTCCAGCTTGCAAAAATATTCCTCATAGCTTGGGCTCTTTATTTTTAAATATTCTTGAATACCCTCTCAAGGATTGAAAATTTCACAACCCAATTGAAACATGAGCTGCCACGCATTTCAATAATGCACACCCAAGAAAAAACAGGTAATTAATTACTTCAAATTCACAATCTATTTATACTCGCAAATCCATTACTCAGAAACGGCTAATGCCAAATCAAATGCATTAACCTTAAAAAAACATTCTCTAAAGAGAAACAAAGATAAAACATATAAATCAGATAAACAAGTTTACTCCAAAGCTTCTTGTCATCAACCTGCTCCATCCTTTCTCCATCAAATTATTTGCTGATTACAAGATGGAATGGAGGAACTTACGATTGTTGATCCACGCACATCATCACAGAGACTAGCTCCATCATTGCCCTTCTTGTTCTCAGCTACTGGGCTGCTCCCTGAGCTGCTATTTGAAAGAGAACCGAAAGTCGACTTTTGTAAGACACCTGTGGGCGAAGATCCCAACTGAGGGCTGCCATCCCACCCTTCGTTTGAGAGGTTAAGCGCTGATGAGCTCTTGCCCGTAGCCATAATGGTACTGCTGGTTAAGACCTCGCCTAAAGGACCGCCCAATGAATTGCCCCACGAGACTGGTATCCAGTTAGTTTGCTTTTTGATAGGTTCACTAAGGTCACTGTTCACCCCCAAACCCATCCAAATAGGGTCAAACTCGTGAGATAACCTAAGTGGTGACAGGGCAAGTTTCTCATGTGTGGGCGAGGATGATGATGATGAGAACTCTGAAGAGGCCATAGGGATCGACATTGAGAGCTGCGTCCAGTCAGATTTTAGCTCATCAGGCCAAGTAATAACAGAATGATTAGACTCATCTTTGGGCCAGTCATCAATGAAATGGCGAAGCGGGTGTTCGTCTTCAGTTTCTTGGTTATTGAAGTTTAAGTAAGACCCGTAGTCTTTAGAATTCATGAAAGGGCTTCTCTGTGAAGGATTAAGGAGGGAATCCGAGGAAACAAGTCCAAACTCTGACTGAGAGGATTCTTCGAATGAGATATCTTGTTTCGGAATAGTGAAAGTAGATTCATTAGATTTCAGGTTGATGGTGGAAGGCATTATGGAGAGGCCCCCATGATCTTGCATTCTGCCAAACACAGAATCTTTACTGAGAAACAAATTTAGTATGAATATTGGAAACGGGGAACCATCATAAAGAACATAATTTAAGAGCTAAAATGAGGATTAGCATAAATCAAAGCCTCCTGCAATTAAGGTGTGATTTCTTTCATAATAGCCATATCCAGTTATAAAAAGAACGTTGAAACAGAGCAAATATGATGAAATTTTGCTAGAAATGGAATCCAAAGCCTCAACTACTAGGACTAGTCACCATCACCAAAGTAAAGATGAAATAATGGGGAATCCTTTAAAGTAAAGGACAAGGAAGAGTAAGTATGAGTAAGCAAACAGTTTTAGAACAATAACATGGATAATGTCCAGTAATAGATAAAAGGAAGCTAAGATGCAAAAAGCATATCTTTTTTTCACCTGTTAACGAGAGCATCTGCAGAAGGATTGGCAGCACCAGTCTGCGAGTTCTTGAGCTGGTGCTGCGTGATTATGAGGCTGCTGGATGCACCACCACTGGGTATCACCGATGTTGACATAAAGGAAGTCATCGCCTTTGAATTGGTGGTCCCAGAGGCGGCATGGCCAGTCTGGCCTTCCACAGGCTTTCTTGAACGATGGCGGCCCCTGTTTATATGCCTTTCACAGTACTTTTGATCGGCAACAGCATCCCTCGAACACCGCCATTTCTTTCCATCTGTTCGACGACACCTCCCTGGCTCGGGATCAGTGCTGCCGGAGAAGCCCAGATGGAAAGATCCCCATCCCACTGAATAATTTTTTTGAGGATATTAAATAACATCCGAAATGATAATAATAAAGACAAATCAGCCAACAAGGGACAAAAAGAGAAAGAAAAAAAGAATTTAACATCAAACCTTTATAGCGGAAATTTACTTCCAAATTGGTGCATATCCTGGTTATGGCTAAAACTTTCTAGCAAAGATTTTTTTTTTATAAGTAGCAAAGATGTTAAAATAAAGCTTTAAAATTACTGCAGAAACATTAAGATATACTCCATAAAAGATAGCCGTAAAATCCAAAAAACCCTGCTATTAGCAGTGAAGTAACACTGTATAAGACACAGTGCCTAGTTGGTACACCGGATTAAGGGAGGATAAAATGAGATAATTTCATTCAATCTTGCAAAAAAAAAACATAAAAATATCATATCTCACTAATCCGGTGTCCCAAATGGACACATAAGATTAGAGTTCTGAAAATTTATCTTGAAGTAAGAGATATCACCCGACAGCACCATGTTCTGGGAAGGATATGATTATTATACATCGTGTCTAATGTTTAAGGAAAAAAAGAAACTCACATGAATTGGGAGGCAAAGATCCAGAAGAAGAGCTTGTCAATCCATAGGGGTAGATAGATTTCTTGAGAGAGAGGAGCAAATTGGATGGTACAGGCACATTTGCAGTGATGTACTTGTAGATCAAGGCCTGATGTTCTAGCTCAATCCACTGTGATGGAGTAAATGGTCCTCTGACCCCAGTAAAATGCCCATGCATGCTTGCAGTCAAGCTTCCAGAACCATAACCTGAAACATGAGACGGAAGAATAACTTACCTTGAACACTCATAGAAGTTGCATACATTATGGATTTTCTTTCAATTTTGACAGTGTAAAAGAGTTTTAAAAAAAAGAAACAAAACAAAACAGGTCGTATCTGTATCTGCTAGTCAATTTAATTTTTTCCCATCCTTTATACACCCCTTTTACCCTTTTGTTTCTGCAGCGTGGAATGTTGAAAATATTACCAAAACCAGAGGCGTTGAACAAAATAACAGACCAGGGTTGTAAGAGATGGTCAAAAAAAATTAATCACTTTCATGAAAAGACTTTTAAAAAAATCCTACTAAATGCCCGTGAAAAGACCCTCAAACAGAACATGAAAATAAAGACACATGACCTTATTGGGAACCCTATCTTTTGCACAAAAATGTGCCTAAATCCTCGCCTCAAACTCACATTCCCACAAAACCCATCTCACCTAATCAAACATCAACCAAGACCAATAATCCAATTTTGACTAAAATGAAAACTCTTAAACCAAAAAAATACGGATAAACATGAGCACACCTGCACTTCTAGTATAAGCAGAGGGGGTTTGCTGCTGGAAAGAAAAAACAGAGCTTTGCGTGCTTCTCTGTACTAATCCACCGTCTTTACTAAGAAATGGAACATCTGATTTGGCCGAAGAGAAGCTGAGCATATGCTCTTGTTGGCGAGTATCACCAGAGACCACAGAACTAGATCTCAACAAAGGAGTTCGCTGCTGCAACGACATTGCTTTGGGGATAGAGAAATCATCAGTTTTGGCCATTTTGGAGATCCTCCAGACATCTTCACCAGACCCAGATCTCTCTTGCTTAGCAAACCCAGATCCAAGAACCTTCGGTTTGGTCTCAGGGAATGAGGCCTGAGATGGAGCTCCGTTCTCAGGACCCATCAGACCCTCCAAACCCAGAACCCCAAAATCCATATTGAAGAAAACGCCAATCTAAGCAATCTCCATAAAGCATGAGTTCATGACAAGGAATAGAAAGTTAAGCTTAGAAGAGTTTGAGCAAAGAGAAAGAGAGGCGAATCTTAAAAGGGTGGGTTTTGTACTGTGTTAGAGCTGATTAAAGAAGTATCTTTGAGTTTGGAAAAAAATTTAGTACTCTTATGTCCCATAATTTTTATCAGTTTAGGTCGGTATAAATTTTTTTATTGTTAAATTATTAAAAAAAATTAGATTTTTTTATATATACATGAATAAAAAAATTTTATATTTAAAATAATATATATAAAAAATAATTAAAATCAAACTTAAACAAAAAATTAATAAATAATTAAAATATGAACTCAGAGTAATTACAAAGGGAGAGAGAGAGAGTTGAAACTTGAAAGTGAGGGAGCAGACAACGCTAGTTCCAAACACTCTCGGACAAGTTAGCGCAATAGCACATATTTATCCTTGTTTTTTCGAAGTGAAGAGAAAAATCTGTGAATTTTAAGGAAACCTTAAAGTTACAAATATCTCCAATTGGATTTTACTTTTTAAAGGGGATTCTTTAATTAGTTCCTCCGTTTATTCCAATGAAAATGACAAAAATACAAAGGTGATAAGACTGTCAAAGGCTCGTTACGTCAAACTTACAGCCGGTGACATTTTGAAAATGCATGTTAGTATGGTTCTCCTTTAATTTAAGTGATTTCCTCTTCTTTTACTGAGGACCTTAATTCAAGTGAATCAGAAGTATAAATTTTAATTTCTTACTCTATTTCAGCAAACAAATAAATTAATTTATTATGTCAATTTACTAAGATACGGTTAACCAGCACATTATTAACAATATAATCAATATCTATCATCTCATACCAATGATAAAACTTCTTTTATTCTCTTGTACTTGTATTTAGGCAAACCATAATATGAAGGGGGTTAAGATTTTCTCATTTTTTTTACTTGATAAAGATAATTTAATTTTTAAAACAAATAACGGGTCATATAATATCGCATCATCTATAATGCCTATAATCCAATAATTAACCAATGGAAATTTTCATAGGTATATCAAAGTTATCATATTGTAGGTTAAACAATTTCTCAACCCAAAGTAAATTTTGTTATTATTCTTTTTAATATAAATTTATTCACAGAAAAAGTATAATAATTACTGCATTCGACAAGTTTTCACTAACATTGATTGCACACTTTCTTCAAACAAACTTAAAGATCTCTGAAACTTCTCAGAAAGTCAAAAAACACTTTTTTTATTATCAATAATCCACTGCGTGTGTCCTACTGCAATAAAGTTCAATATCAAAATAATCATATAAAAAAAGTATAATGATTGATACATCCGACAAGTTTTCACTAGACACTGATTTCACACTTTCTTCAAACAAACCTAGAGATCTCTGAAACTTCTCAGAAAGTCAGAAACCAATTTTCTTTATTATCATAAATCCACTACGCATGTCTTATTGTAACATAATGCAAAATGTCAACAGTAATGAAATTTTGTCCTCAATATTTAAAATATTCACTTTTCCCTAAAAAAAACCTACTGCAATAAAGTTCAATATCAAAATAATCAAATAAAGAAAGTATAATGATTGATTCATCCGACAAGCTTTCACTGGACACTGATTCACACTTTCTTCAAACAAACCTGGAGATAAAAATAAGTGGTTTATGACTTTCTGAGATAAAAAGAAAGTAGATTCCTGATGATAAAAAGAAGTCAGAAACCAATTCTCTTTATTATCAGAAATCCACTACGCGTGTCTTATTGTAACATATTGCAAAATGTCAATAGTAATGAAATTTTATCTTCGATATCTAATCATATTCACTCTTCCCTAAAAAAACCTACTGCAATAAAACTCAATATCAAAATAATCAAATAAATAAAGTATAATGAATGACGCATCCGAAAATCTTTCACTGGACTCTGATTCACGTTTTCTTCAAAGAAACTTGAAGATCTATGAAACTTCTTAGAAAGTCAAAAAGCACTTATTTTTATCATCGGGAATCCACTACGAGTGTCTTATTATAACATAGTGCAAAATGTCAACAGTAATGAAATTTTATCTTTAATATTTAATCATATTCACTCTTCTCTAAAAAAAATATTACAATAAAGTTCAATATCAAAATAATCAAATAAAGATAATATAATGATTGCTGCATTCGACAAGTTTTCACTAGACACTGATTTTATACTTTCTTCAAACAAACATAAATATCTCTGAAACTTCTCAAAAGATCATAAACCATTTTTTTTTATTATCAGAAATTCACTACGCGTGTCTTATTGTAACTTAATGCAAAATATCAATAGTAATAAAATTTTATCTTTGATATTTAATTATATTCACGTTTTTCTAAAAAAAAATTATTGCAATAAAATTCAATATCAATAAAATCAATAAAAAAATATAATAATTATCGCATTCCACAAGTTCTCACTAAATTGACTGTATGCTTTCTCCAAATCACGTTAAAGATCTCTAAAACTTTTCAGGATTTGTCTTTCTTTGTTATCCGAAAATTAATTTATACGCGTCTCAACGCCATGCAACAAAGTTTAAATATTAATGAAGTTCTCTCTCAAATTCTTAATAAAATTCACTATTTTTCTATAAAACCCCTCACGAAAAAAAATCATATTGCAAAAAAGTGGAGATTAAAATAATCAAACAAAGAAAGTGTAATGATTGTTGCGCCCGATAAGTTCTCACTGGACACTCGCTTCAGACATTTTCTCTGGATCACTTTAAAATCTCTAAAAACTTTTAAGGAACCAGCTTTCCTTGTTATCAAGAAATAAACCACTATGAGTCTATCGTAACATCCCACAAAATTTATATATTGATGAAATTTTCTATCTTCAGGATTTAATCAAATTCACTTTTTCCCTGTAAAACCTTAACAGAAAAAAAACTACCGCATGAAGTTCAAGATTAAAAGAATCAAATAAAGAAGGTATATCAATTCAGTCATTTGTTCTGATTCGTCAAAAAAATTCTCAGTGGATTGCACTAACACACACACACTCTCCAAACCGCCTAAAAGAATTTTAGAACTTTTCATGGTAATTGACCACTACATGTGCCTCATGTCAACATACTACAAAATTTCAATATTAATAAAATCTTCACTCTTCGATATTTAATAAAATACATGTTGTACTCATTAAACCCTACCACGAAAAAAATCAAGATTAATAAAATCAAATTATACCTTATTAGTAAATATTGAATCATGATTTTACTTTTAACTGTTATGATAATTAATCACTTAATGATTACCACCATAAAGTGATAAAAAATGATTATAATCCTAAATCGAAGATATATAAGTTGGTGTTTTACAATTTTGTTATTAAATCTCTGTACTAATGATTTTTGTTTTTAGTTTACAAGCAAACGAGAGTCATTGACACTTTTGGATGAGAAAAAAAATAAATTAAAATATCATTTTAGAAAAAAAAAAGGTGCCATCCCTGATTTATTTTCTTTTAATATTTGAAATTTTGAAATGTTGTCCTCTTTGAAAATTATCAATGGTATTTAATTACTCCATTAACACAGTATATTTTTAACAATTAAATATGAAACTAGGGCATGACTCATGAGAGGCGTTCTAAAACAGGATATTTCAAGTTCAAAACTCCATTTTCAATTATAAGAAAAAGAAAAAGGAAAAAAGGAGGGGTGCAAATGCAAAAGTCGTTTCTAAGTGAGGGTATTCATGTCACTTCAAGTTGTAATAAGCTGACATAGAATTTTCCGCTTGGGCTATTAAAAACGACGTTTGTCCTTTCGCGGAAACATGAGTTGGGATAGCTAGCGGTTTCATATTCTGTCACTCTAGTCTCTAGTGGCCAGTGGCGTGTGTTTGCATGACCGAAACTCCCAAATTTATAATTACCACGTGACCCCACCCCATGTGGTGGGCCCCACTTATCTTTCCCTACCTCCTTTATGCGGCAAGATTCTTGATGGCAACCGATGCGAAAACAAGATTTTTATTCGGGATGAGAATTTGAATGGTACATTTTAATAGTATTAATTAAATATATTTCAACGTTATTAATAACAATAAGAAAGCGGGTTTGCAAGATTACAACTTAATTACATTTATTTGCGTAAAGTTAAAGATAATTATGGCCATTAAGAGATAATCCTCATGGGTTTAGGGCCTTTAAAGCATGATAACTCATGCGTTAAACGAGAATCTGTTTAGATTGAAAAGCAAAGCTTGTGCAGCTGTGCTTGTCAAATCAGTAGGAGCAAACCTATTGTTTGTTAAATGTTTTTAAAGTCAAAAGACAGGTGGTATGCAAGCATAAGACAGTTACAATTACACAGAAGTTCATCAAAATTTGTGTGCTATACTACTTGGATAGGCTTCAGCTTCTAGCTAGAATTGAACTAGGCACGTTAGTCCCCGAACTAGAAGTGAAATAGTAGTAGATGTATAGTGGTCCCTCGGGAAAAACACTCTAGGTTTCATAAATATTTCTACATCATTTATGAGATTTTAATGTGTTTATTTAATTTTAAAATACATGATTTGGTATGGAATAATACTTTAGTCCAAATCTATTAATGATCATTGTTATGTGAAACTGAGAAAGCACGTGCAATATCGATTTTCTCATGTTTAGTAGTTGCAAGATTTTTAGTTTATATATTATTCGTTTTTTAAAATATAAATATGAATATAAAAAATAAAATTAATTAAAAAATAATTTTTTTAAATTAGTGCATATTAACTCAACCAATATTTGATTCGAGTAACATTTTTTTTCACTTAAATAAATTTTTTTTATTAATATTCGTTTTTATCTTCTTATTTATTTGTTAAAATATGAATATAAATATAAATAATAAAATTTATTAAAAAATAAATAATTTTAATCTATATTTATTAATTCGTTATTCGTAAAATTCGATTCAATACACCCGTTTTTTATTTCAAATGTTTAGACAGCTCGTTTAACCTTATAAAGTCTGACACGTGTGCCATGCACTTGCTTTAGCTTTTAACAATGCTTAATAACAGTAATTTTCAATAGAAGTGTTATATTATACCAAATAAATGAGGAGTTTAATCAAATTTTTGGTATGGAATAATGGGTACCAGTAGATTAATAGGAGTAATTAATATTGATTAAGACCCTCGGTAAATGCAGACGCAAGCGGGTAATAATTTCGGTTGCCCTATCTTGCATAGGGTTAGACTCTAAGGTGTGAAAACTTATTTGTCTTTGGCCGTGGTTGAGGTGGGTAACAGACTAGCAGTTAGACTGCTTATTTAAAGGTTTTAATTCCATTCAAAAGAACAAAATAAATGGGATTCATTATCCAAAGCATATGGGGTAGTATGTATATATTAATGTTCCTCAACCTCCTCTACCATCCTTACCTCCCACAATCCTATTTCATTAATTAATACTAGTTCATTAATGCCTTTGAAATGTCACTTGCCCACGTAATGTTTTTCCAATGCAACTTATCCATTAATTGTGCATTATTAGGCCTTTGAAAACCTGATTACTTGCCCACATATTGTTCTTCCCAATGCAAACTACATCTATCAACAAGAAAGAAAAAATTGCAGGCCTACTAATCACCTCCTTTACTTTTATGTAAAAGATAACGGTTCTAGTTATGATCAAAATGCGACTAAGTCATTAGGGGGTAACATTGTCAAACTTAGAGGCTATTTAAAGCCTTGCTTCTCCCTCTCCTTTTTATATCTAGAAGCTAAGAATTTATGTATCTAGATTTGTAAACGGATTTGATTTGACTCGGACAAGGGTTGATTTAAACTAATTTGTTAAAAAATCTAATTCATTGAGAGGCCTAGGTACTTGCTAAAAAAACAAAGAACACATTACGAGAGAGCTAAGAGTCTATATTTTGGTGGGGCTATTAGATGTTCAGATCATTATATTGATTTATGAATTTAAACCAATAATTTCAAAATCTAACTATAATAAGATGGATTTCTATTAATAAAAGACGTGAAGGAAAAATCGTTAATTGCAAATGATTTGGATAATTGATAGGAGAATAGATGAATGGAGTCGAGACCTTCAAAAGGCTTAGTGTAATTTTTAATTGTATATCTTTATATATTTATCATTTCACTCATTAATTAAAAAAGTTTTTGTTTTGCTCTTAATGTATCAAGTGTGTCGTTTTATAATTGAAGAGTTGATTTTTACCCACAACAAATTCAGTTTTAATCATAACTTTCTCATGTTATCTATGTAAAAAATTAGTAACTCATTGTCAAATTTACTTCGCTGATGAATATAATTGATTGAGCACTTGCAAATATCAAAATAATGTAATTAGGATAACAAATCAACTCAACAAAAGCTGTCTTGATTTGTGAAAATGTGCTAATCACAAAAATGAATGTCTAAACTCTAAACTTTGTGGGGTGGGGGGCGCAAAATAGTTCCGTACTCCCATTGAAACCAAAACCAACATTTTCTTTTTGCACAACCTCAACACAATTCTATTTTCTCTATTCATACAGATACCAGATACCAGATACCAGTACAGTACTTCTGTAACCACACTCTGACTCTCATACATGTATTACGAAACACAAAACGGCAACCTCAGCCCTCAGGCCGCAAGAAAAACGTTACAAAGTAAACAAGGAGAGGATCTTAAGTGAAAGGGGTACTGTAATAGTAAATGTCTGAGGGGGCATTTAGGTCATTTCACGTAAAGATCGCTTTCATGGACTTCCCGGGCTTACAGAGGTCAAGATCTTGCCCATGTGACGCTATCGTCTGAAAGATATTTCTCCATATTTTATAATTTAGAGGTGATGTGTTTGTCTTTGGAGTAACGATCTGACGAGACCGGTTCCGTCGTGGTTCAACGAGGAACACAAATTTTCTTATAAATCGATTGGTTTGGCTTTTAGTTTATAGTCGACTTGTTTATACTAAAACAGCTTAACTTGGCACTTTTTAATTTAATATACTAATATTTTTAGGCCATTATAATATTGACTAATATAATAAATAATTACATTAGATTAGAAAAATAATATTAAGTAAAATAACGTTGGTATAACAAAATATAATTGGAATATCACACAATTTATATAATATTTTTAAATAATAATAATAATGATACTGTAAAAATGAATAAATTATATATGTTATTACTTATTATGGTAATATAATATTATAATATTAAGGCACAAATTAGAATTGTTTATCACCTATTTAAAACCAAAATATTTTCGGAAATTCAAATTTCTAAAAAAACAAACAGAACGACAATAATGGAAGATATTCCTTAAAAAAAACAATGGAAGATGAAATGTTAGGATCAAAGCTGCATGCATGGGGTGAAGGGATCATGGGAAAATGTGGGGTGGCAACTTAATGAGCTGAAAAAGGCTAAGCTGATTTTCTTAAGCCGACTAAGTACTGAAGTGGTAAAGTGGTTTTCAGCCGATTTAAAGTATTAGAGTGCTGAAGTTGTTTTTAAACTTCAGTAAGTGCAAACAAACTTCATAATCTTTGAGCCCATTTTAGCACTTTTGTTTGGTCAAAGTAAAGTGAGGATGATGTTTGGTTCAGGTACATGATATAATATTTTTCTCCTGCTTCTCATGCTATCCAATAATAAAATAACTTTTCTATCGTATATTTTTCGTAGACTCGAACTAAATGATAACTTCTTCTCATAGAGAGTGTGACCTAGAGAAAGAGATTGGTGATCATATCCGATGCTCCTCTAGAAAACCCAACATTTGTCGACATTTTATGTTTTATATATAGCTAATGCTGCTTTTTTTTATCTCCTCGAATTTGCATGACAAATCTAATAATAGTAATATATATAAGATTATTAGAAAGATATATAGTAATAATTTCTTTTTCAAAAAGTATAGTAATATGATAAGTACAATTTATGGTAAAATAATGTATTTAATGGAAAAAAATCTGTTTTTTTACCATTGGAATGGCGATATGGATATTGAAATGGCAAGTATTTCAGCTCTCATATTCGATAATAGTTTAAATTTCAAAGTATTCGCCTTCCACTAATCTAAAACACTGAATTCGACAAAACTTTTACCCTTGACACTGTATACACCCTCCTCAAGATATATAACCAAATTTGATTTTTCTGTAGAAGTAGATTTCATCTCCTTAATATAAGTGATGAATTCTGACCAGCCAGAAATGGAGTCAATGTGGCTACTTGAATAACCAATTGCATATGAATTCTGAGTGCCAGAGGTACCATCAACAGGTACAACAACATTAGATAAGTCCACATATGATGAAGCGATCGATAAGCGATGATCGATGAAGTGATGAGTATGTGAAAAAACACATAAAAAACAAAAGAAATTAGTTGGCAACTTAGCAACCCAATTAATAAATTGATAACCTAATAATGAATTAAAACCCTAATTTATCAAAGCTTAAAGAAAATGAAATAAAAAAAAATAACTTAATAACTGATCTATGGACTATGGCCATGTTTGGTATCTGGCTTAAAACCACTTAAAGCAACCACTTTTAAAAGTCGTTGCTTTAAGCCATGTACCAAACATAGCCTATGTGTGAAGGTGGTAGACTGGTATTGCTTCCTCACCAAAGGTTAGAGACGACCATGAGCTACAAGAGAAATCGGGGAGATATAGTGGTTTTGTGTGGTGGACTCGTGGTCGCGAACATTGCATCAACTATGTCAACCCTCTGCTGATGAGGAAGAACATGAACAAAACTCGAAATACACTTCTGTAATCACCAATCATGATCATTGAAATGTCCAGTGATAAACATGTACTTGATCTTTTGATTTTGGGACTTCCACGTGTCGATGGTTATACTAATATTGTTCATATTCCTCGAGAGATTCTTCAACTTCTTCTTTTTGACTTACACCTAAGCACAATCATTTTTCAAGGTTTTGCGTTTGATCTTCTTATACATTGGATTTAAACACCTTATCATAAGATTAAACCCCTTTTGCTCCACAACAGTAAATGTATACATATGTATCAAAACAAAATGTGCAATTACCTCTCTTATCATGGAATGATCATATTTATTATCATTAACAAAAAGAGGAGGACGCATTAAAACAGATGCATCACCATAAGATGGCACGAGTTGGAAGCCAAGTGATATCTAATGCATTTTTATAGCCACATAATGACTTTGATGCTTATTCAACTATGTTGTTGACTTGGTAGAAGGTATAACATAAATTGCGTTGCAGTGGATGCACTCTGTTTTGCATGTTCCATATGGTTGAATCACTTCAATGAAATCTTTCCAAACTTCATTGGTTTTAGCTCTTTTTGCTTTCCGAATAACACCCATTTTCAGGTGTTGATTCTGCTGTAGGGGTGCTGGGGCTCAGCAAAAACAGTGTTGCCACTATCATTGCATGATTAATTGTGAATGTGGTCATCATCTTTATCTTCAACTATTTCAGGTTGATTAGAAAAAGAAAGAGTAAACATTCTTGAATCACATAAAAAACAAACATGTATCATGAACCATAGTGAAAAACAATATGTAAATCAAGAAATCAATAATAGCTTCAAAATGTGGGTAACTAGAGCTAGATATTCTTGCTAAACAGACATTTCAAAATATATTCTTCTCTATTAAACATAAAATATTACATAGTTATACAATATTTTTTTTTATCACCTCAAAAATTCAGAATTAGATTCTTTAAAAATGAAAAGATCAATTTCCAATGGAACATAACCACTGCAAAGAGCAAAATTATTCTAACCATATAGATTAGATGATTATTTTTCAATAACCTAGCATTTCTAAAACGAATCTCAATGAGCTTTCTTTCATTCTTTCTATCACATTACATATAAACCACTTTGAACTGAACACACAAAAATTATACACTAGAAAAGCATAAATGACTCTTAATAGTGCGTAAATAAACTACTTTGAATTGACCATCCAAACTTTCTCCCATTCTTCCCAATTCCCACACTCCACATGAATGGCTCATTCAAGTGCACAAATAAGTTTGTGAGAAAATTGTTAACACTACCAAACCAACCCTTAAAAGTTAACACTAACAAACCAAGAGACGCACAATAGATGAAAGTTAAGACTTAAAACTTAAGAGCTCAAGCATTGAAGAATTCTTGAAACCCTATAGTAAGGATAGGAAAAACATTCATACCACCAATAACAGACGAAAAATAAAAGAAGAAAATTAGAGAATACCTTGTTTGTCGATTGTTTGAAGGATTGGGGAATCAATAATAAGATATTCACGGTGTCAATGGACAATGCAGCCTATAATGATGCATGTCTAAGGAAGTTGAAAGTGATATTTGAAAGATCTACTAAGAAGTTGTTATGTAAGGGTAAATTGTTTCATATGCAATGTTGCGCACACATTCTGAACTTGCTGGTTTAGGATGGTCTTGGTCTGATTATGAATATAACTGAAAATGTGCGTGAGAGTGTGAAGTTTATAAATCAGTTTGAAGGGAGGCTTCACTTATTTGCTAAGGTTGTGCAACTTGGTGGTAGGAAATTGATTCTTGATTCCCTTACCCGTTAGAACTCTATATGTGAAACATTGTCCACTGCTTTGAAGTTTAAGGATTCGTTCTCTCAACTCGTAGATTGGGAGCCACAATATGGCTACTTGCCAAGTCTTGAATATTAGAAACTATATGAGATCTTACAAGTTTTTAGTTTAAACGTTAATATAATTTGGTAGTGACTATCCTACTTCAAACTTGTACCTATGTGAGGTCTTTAAGGTGAAGTAAATCTTGTACTGAAAGTCATTGGATGAGAATGATTTCATTCGGGATACTTTTAAGAATATATATGAGAGAAAAAATTTATAAGTATTGGGTTGAGTGCAATTTATTGATGGTAGTTGCTTTTGTTATGGATCCAATGGTGAATTGGTGCTCAGTTTGTTTAGAATATAGAGAAGGTGAAAACAACTTTGAGAGACACGTTTTAGGATAACGAGAACATAGAGGGTTCACAGGTCGCGACAGAAAAAAAAGAAGAAAGGAGAATCTAGAGAGTGAAGTCGAAATGAGGGGTTATGGTTAGAAACTAAACGATTCGAGACCTGTCAATCACACGTATAATAAACAAAAAGAAAATAATAAGACACGATATACTCAAGTCACCTTAGAATAGGGCTACGTTTTGCCAGAAGTTTCACTATAATAAACTTCTTAAATCTCTCATTACAATGTGTGCTTAGTACATAGAGAGTATTTAAAAGCAATTTAAAATACCCTAATTAGGGTTTCCACCCTGTTGCAAAACCATGACTATTCATGAGTCTAAGTCCAAACCGTAAAGCAAAAAACTAGACTCAAAATGTGTACAAAGCTCCCGTGGTTGTCGAGGGGTTTACAGATCTAAACCCGTGATGCACCACCTCTAACAAAAACAATTTATTTAAGCTATTTATATTTTCAAAAATTAAATAAATAAATATTAATTATATATTTAAAATTTATAAATATATTAATTTTATCGAGTTGGCTTGCGAGCTACTCGAGTTGAGTTACGCAATGCTCAGACTCGACTCGATTATCCCAATAAGCCCATTGCTCAAACTCAAATAATTGCTTGACCAAATCAATCTCGAGCCAATCCGCTAAAAGCTATCAAGTCGCTCGGTTTGGCTCTAACAATACTCTCAACAACACTCACGGCAAAGAAACAAAAAAAAAGATAAACAAAATTCATTGAGATAAACAATTTATGAAATGAAATTCTGAAACTTGAGAATGATCAAAAGCAAAAATGAAAAAAAAATTTTGTCAAAGAATAAGAGATAAAAAAGGGGACAATTTGACTTGTGTTGAAAAAACTTTTACTTGAGTTTTGTTGAAAGATCCTTTTATGGGCAGGCAGTATTCTTTTCGTCATTTCTGATAGTATTTATTATTTAACAGATTATTATGCAAAGTTCACACGTGTTGTGTAATTTTTCAAAAAACTAAGAGATGATTATAGATTAAACAAAAATCTAAGGAGGTTAATCCAATTTTCCCATGTTATATTGAAGAACCAAATGAAGCCCATTGCTTCTATGATAAAATTGCAGTAGGATAAATCTCCCAGACGACCGACTAGCTTACAGACAAAAAATTGGAGTTGGTCAAAGTGAGCTGACTGACCTATTAGTTCAATGATGGAATGCTATGATGGGCATATGGATGAGATAATGATGTGGATGAGGAGTGTAAATGAACCCAACTAGGAGTAGATTGATTTGTCGTGAAAGACTTAATAACACTTTCAATTCAATTTGTAGAGTACTGTTGTTGAGTAGGGAACAGAGGGATAATAAGAAGGTGCCTATTTGATTTGAGGGACGGAGATTAGACAAAGAGGTATGGCTTGAAGCCTAAAAAATTGATAAATGGGTCTCTATCAACCCCATCATGTCCCTAGCACTTGGGTCATTTTCCTTCTAGGGGACCTCTATGCTCACTTATTTTGAGCTATTTTTATAAAGGATGAATTACACTCTTAAGCTATAAGCCAATTATCTCTTTCAACGATTTAGAATGTTAATTATGTATATACGATAATACGAATGATATGGGCAGGGACTAGGATCAAAGAGAAGGTGTGAAAAGCATGATAATTTTTTTTTTAATTTTAATTAAGATTTTCTTTAATAATTTATTTATTTTTAATATAGTTTGAAAAACATCAAATCTATTTTCAACATAATTTTAAAAAAAATAAAAAAACAAAAAAAAAAACATTGTTTTTCATCTTTCTCAATTTTATGTTGAAAGAAAAAGTGTTATTTTTCAAATTATAATAAAAATGTACAAATTGTTGAAAAAAAACGTTAAAAAAATAAAGATGAAAAATAAAAAATGTTTAAAAAACTAAACAGACCTTAAATTTTTTTTTTTTCCTTTTGAGCAAATGATAATCCATAAAATATACCATAAATTATCAAAAAAATATAGCAATTAGGTTCGAATGCTCCCATTAAAGTGGAATGAGATAATCTTATTCGATGAACTAGCATAAATCAATACATGTATTTGACTCATGTGTAAAGATATTAATATAGCCGATAGTGTTAATACATATACTACTCTCTCTCGATGTTATTCTGTTAAAAAACCCTACCATACGTTCAAGTTTACATTTGCAACTGACCTTTTATAAAATTGTACTAAAAGAAACAAGTTAAAACGAAGAAACAATTGATTAGATAATTTATGAGTTGAAGTCTTGAAATCTCAAATTTAATCTCCATCTTTTTTACTGTATGAGTTATTTATTTAATTTGTGCGATAGTAATTTTGTGTTCAAATATTATTATCAAGTTATTGTATTATTGTAATTGTACAATATCATTTTAATGAATAAAAAAACAAATGAGTCAAGTTCAAAAAAAAACAGAATCCCCTTTAACTGCTTATGTTTCCATGGCATTAGTGTAGGCATTAGGCTTTGTGCCTATATGTTCAAACTTCCTTTTAACGATCCCCTCCAAGCCTGACCTTGCCGATCCTCACATTCGATATTCAGGTTAGCCTTTCCTTAAAGGCCCACAATTTGGCCTCAAAAATTGTTGATGGACCCAACCCTTTGTAAAGCCCAAGGACCAGGAGGTCGTTTTCATCTCGCTGATGGACTCAGATGAGCTGAGCTTACAAACAAAATATATTCTGATGCGGGTCCATTGTGTCTCTCGACCCAGCATAATTGGCTTGGGCCAATTACTTATTATTAAATAGAAAGCCATGGCCACGATATCTTCACAATCCCTACAATCTCTGCGACCTACTGCTAAATCCCCTTGTCAATTTCTCTGTTTCAAGTCTCCTTCTCCTTCACTCGCTCCAGTTTCCTCTCTAAAACCGATAAAAAACAATACTACTCTTAATGGCACTCGTATATGGCGTCTCGTCGCCAGAGCTTCCGCTGCCGAATTCAGCGGGAACATCGGTGAGTTACTCGGTGACGTTGGCATTTTCACTGCTTCTGCCCGGCCCGTCTTCTTCAAGGACCAGTTGGACCAGAATGAGGTATATTTACACATAAATTTACTTGTTTATGCAAATACATACAAAACAATTTTCTCTCAATTCTTTTTTCTTTCAGGGAGTAGCAGTTGTGGCACTTTTGAGGCATTTTGGGTGCCCTTGCTGGTAATTTTTTTCTTCTTAAGGAATCATGACTTGTATGCTCTCGTGCTGTGCCCTTCAAAGTTGGGAACTTGCTTCAGCGTTAAAAGAGTCGAAAGCAAGATTTGACGCAGCTGGTGTGTAACTAATTGCAGTTGGTGTTGGAACTCCTAATAAAGCTCGCATCCTCGCGGAGCGGGTATCATTACTTCTTTCCCGTGTATTTTCACTTTAAGCTCTTCTTGCATCAGTTTTTACCCCTTAAATACTTTCGAGAAGAAGGGCTTTGTTTTCTCAGACTTTGTATTTCACTTTTAACTTTCTTCTTGGAACATGATTTTTTTTAAAACCCGAGAAAAAAAGACTGTTTTTTGAAACCCATGATGATATTATAAAATTTGTGAACTATTGAGCCAAGCATGGCATGACTTGAACATGGGATCCGTGTCAGTTGAATAAGATATTAGATGGGTGTTAAGAATGTGTAAAGGATGCACACTGGCTGACGTGTATATAGAATTCTTTGGCTAGCTAATTAATACAGTACTTTTTCCCAACTAGAATATATTAGGCTTTTGATTCTTTTGTTGGACACTGTGTTCCCTGCCATGCCTTGGTCGAATAGCCTTAATGGTATAATGGTTTTAAAATGAAACGAAGAATTCATTTCATGTTAAGTGAGGTTTATGCTCTAGAAGGACCAAGGAATTGAGTTTTAGTATTATGGAAGTGGTCAAAAGGATGCTTGTCCTTTAGACATCTAGATGTCTTAACACATAAAATATGGACTTAACATTGTAGTAGCTGCAATGTGGCAAGGATTTCCCAATCTAATATTACTTTAGTTATCTTGTTGTAAAAAAGCATTCAGTCAAAGGATTTCCCGATCTAATATTTCTTTGGTTCTCTTCTTGTTAAAAAGCACTTAGTAAGAAATTTTTCAATTCTAATATTTCTTTAGCTCTCTTGTTGAATTGCATTTAGTCATATGTGGCTCATCATTATCATGTCATGTGACTTGTTTATTTAATAAAGAAATCACCATGATTGAATGATGTAATTAGTATTTGATTTTGTTCATGTCTTTTGAAGGTTCTGCATGTTTAAGTGCCGTTTACAAAAAGGAACAAAAATCATTTAGTTAACAATCATTCAAGCATTTCCATCATACCGTGGATATGATCATTTAAATAAGCATGCTGTTTGATATGATAATGGTTGGCCATATGTGATAACATGCTTTTCTAAGAAAAACTAGTTCTATTTCTTCAGTAAACTGTGTCATTATGTAATATGCTTAAGCAGAATTACTAATATACTATCAAGGACATATAAGAGGGTTTGTTCTTTAACATAGTTACTGATTGCTAATAGGCCGAAGCTATTTCCGAAGTAATAATGACTGTTGTCACTATTTTTTTTGTCTTTTAGTGACAAATAATATCACTAAAATACAAAAAGAATTGGTGGCAGCAACCATTGTTGCTTTGGAAAGAGCTACCATTCCTAATATTTTTATTTTCTTGTATCAGATATTTTAATACTGGTTCATATCTATCATGGTCGTGTGCCTGAACAAAAGATTCTTGTGGGTTAATGCTTTGCATTCGATCCTAAAGACACCTGTGATTCTTATTGTTGCATTTTGATTATTTGATTAATTAGCTTGCTTTTCTCCCTAAGATATTTTGTTGGCGTTAGATATGTTGGAAAAGTTATAAGTTGTAAGTGACCTCATGACAATAAAAATCTGTACTAAGTCAGAATGTATATCATCTTCTTCAGACAGAACAATCTTAGATTTATTTATTGCAATTGAAGGCTTAGCTGACTGGAAATTTTCTTTGAAATGTGAAGCATCTTTGCATTTCCTAGATCCTCTTTTTGCATCATGTTACTATGGGCCTTCTTCTGATCTTTATAGCTGATTAACTGATACAAGTTCAATGCCATTATACATTCAGTTACCAATTTCCCTGGATTGTCTTTATGCTGATCCTGACTGCAAGGTATTATATATGTATTACTTAAGTTTTTGGCCACACATTCTTCAATCCAGCTAGTGTAAATACTTCTTCTGTATTTCCGCCAGGCACTTCTGAAATTTGATTATATGCATGGTGCGTAGTAAATGTACATTTATAAATTGACAATATGAGTATATTTATGGCAGGCTAAAGTGTTTTCAAGATTTGACACTTGCAGAAAGCTGTTAAAAACTATACCATTGAAGCCTAGCGTGTTGCAATAGGTTTGATTTGCTATCCAATGATCGAAGATTTGTGTAATTTTTGTTTGCTTTGACTTTGCTTATGTTTACTTGTGCCAATTTCGGTTTTCATTTTGCTAGGGAGGGATGTTTCTCTTCAAAGGGAAACAATTAATGTATGCACGGAAATATGAGGGGACGGGTAATCATGGTCCTTTAGATGATGCTTTTGATGTATGCTGCAAAGTTCCAGTTGCATGAAGCTTTACAAACCATCAATATTTCAATTATTGGTTAGAAGCTTGCTTCGAATATTGCTTCTGGTATTTGCTTCTAAATTCTAGTAGCATGAATTGCTGCTTTTAGGCTTATATCAAGTGGAAACTTGGATGGTAAAACTAGTCCGCGCCTATTTCTTTCTCTTTTAGGCTTATTTCCTTCTCTTTAATGTGTGGATGCTGTTGTAAATTTTGTGGCGATCCGATCAGTTCGTGCAGTATGTATATAGCATTATTTTGCTTTGATGTCTGCTGAGCGGTGATGAAATAATTTGATATGCCTAATTTGACCCATTATTGCTGGTTGTGGATTACGTATTAAGTTCTTTATAAGGAATCAAAGAATTTGTGAAGTTGGTTTTCCTCATGGAGCCTCAATTTTGTAGCTGCTAATTTCTTATCGAAACCACTCAATTTGGTTTAGAGTTTGTTGGGTTTGATTTTTCCCATGAAGTGTGAGAATGGAAAATTGTTTGTGTGAGGAGTGTCAAGAGAGAGGGATGAGAATACACTGAAACAATACTTTAGCAAGTATTGAGGAGGCTTTGATCATTATTGACAAGACTACTGGCTGTAGAAGAGAGCACAAAGGTTAGTTTCTAAAGTATTTTTTAAGGTTACTATTTTTTTTTGTTCGACCCAAACTAAATGTGGAAGATAGAGGTATGACCCCTATACATACATATACAAATGTCACTCCTCAATATTTAGTAAAAGTCCTCAATAAAAACCTAGGCGACGGAGAACATTCATATGACATAATTGTATTTCGCATGTATTTTAGAACAAACTTAAAACATAACCTTTTAGCATATATTTGCAGACTTTTTCTATTTAGGTTTTAATTGTTGTTGTATTATTACTCCATTTTGCACTTGATTTTGATTATTTCATGTTAGTTTTGGTGGTGTTTTGTGTATTTCACCGAAGTCTTTTTTTGGATGGATCGGAATGGAATTGACAAGTAAATTGATATATGAAACTGACAGCTTAAAAGTGATATTATCCAAACTAAGATTTAATAGAACATAATGATCGATTTGGTGGTAACAATCATACTAATGGATTTTATAATACTCAATAGTTGACAAAGAAAAAGAGAATGACAAATCTAGGGGATTCGAGTTTATTACTTTTCATACAGAAGGTGCTGTGTATACTGTGTTACAGAATAATTTTCATCAATTGAACAATAAGATTGTCCTTTCCATTAGATGTTAGTCGTGTTCGGCCAATATGAATGATGGTAGTAGAATTGATGTTCCAGTTGATAGAAATTCTTCTTGGATTGACGATTCTCCAAGTTCAGGAGAGATTTGTACAAAACATCATGACAGGAGAACATAAGCCTTGCAAATGTAAGTGACTTTATGATCATGTTAGATACACCATATATTTGAAAATTTAATTTTATAATAATTCTATATAAAATGGTGAAAATTGTGGTATGACCCATTTATAGAAATGCCACTCCTCAATTAATAGCCATGATGAACTCTTCTAGGACCTTAATGGAACACTCTAGAAATGGGCTGGTTGAAACTTCTGCTTTATGGGCCTACCAGCACACAAATTGGGCCTGCTCGTGGACTGTCTGTGACAATGGCGTGAGTTCCTGAGGCACATCTCACATATGCTTTTAAATTCCAAGTCAGCTA
Organism: Bretschneidera sinensis; assembly: GCA_023935145.1. Classification (NCBI taxonomy): domain Eukaryota; kingdom Viridiplantae; phylum Streptophyta; class Magnoliopsida; order Brassicales; family Akaniaceae; genus Bretschneidera; species Bretschneidera sinensis. The sequence continues at coordinate 26,294,305 of CM043698.1, read as the reverse complement.
ACTTACACAAAGAACATTCATATACAGCTAAAGACATAATTGTATTTGTATATCGCACATATTGCAGAACAAACTTAAAACATAACATTTTACTATACATTTGCACGAGTTTTTCTATTAGGTTTTAATTGTTCTTACATTTTATTACTCCATTTTGCACTTGGTTTTGATTATTTTATGTTAGTTTTGGTGTCGTTTTGTGTATTTCACTCAAGTCTTTTTTTGGATAAATCGAAATAGAATTGACAAATAGGTTGATGTGAAACCGACAAAACCCAAAAGTAATATTAATTGATTTGGTTACAATAATGGTACTAATAGGTATTATAATAATCAACTTAGTACTAAGAAGATTTTTATTACTTTTGAAATAAAAGATGTTGTAAATATTGTGTTACATAATGATTTAATCAATTGAATAATTAAGTTGGTTAGGTAAAAAGAGGTGAACCCTGAGCATATGGATACAAACATAAGTTTTAGAAGAAGCCAGGTGGTATATCAAACCTTATCTTTTTTACATTCCTACAAATCATCAAGCACAACCTAAATTCTTTTCATTACTTAGGGTTAAAGAGTCATGAATGGGTCACATGAAGGTACAGTTTCTGGAAATTATCCAACGCAACTCGAATCATTTCCATTAGATACTAGTTGTGTTTCAGCCAATAGGATGGTGGTAAAATCGATATTCTAGTTGATAGAAATTTTTTTTTGGATCGACGATTTGTCAAGTTCAGTAGAATTGTACAAAACATGGTGATGGAGAACATAAACTATGCAATTCTATTGACAATGATAAAGAATAATGTCAGTGAACTTCTGTTTCAAATTTTACTTCCTTAAACTCATGGATAAACACTTTCGAAAATTGGTTGCATAAATTCATTTGATTGGATTAATTTGTCTCTACTTATGTGTTTTTGGTTACATTAACAAGAGAGGATCGAGCTCTGGTCTGCAATAGGTCAAAAAGCCTGGGTCTGTATGCTTTTTGTTATGATCCAGTCTCCTTTTACATTCATCCCCCATATATATATAATTAAGCATGAGATTGGGCTGATGAAATTCAAGTTGGTTGGCTGTCATTTTCAATACATTCCGAGTCAAATATATCTCACAATCCCCATTGGAAAAAAGCAAACATACCCAGATCTTATTGGAGCCAAGAGAGGCGTTTAGCAATTAGTCTCATAGAAGTTTGTGTTAAGCGTAAGTTTAAGGAAGATACATAGTATAAGTTCATTTAACCATTGATTAGTATGATAAAAAAAGAAAAATAATATTTTTTTTTATTTAATGATAAAATGAATTTTTATGACATGCATTTTTTATAAACCTGAATTAGACAAAAAAAGTTCTTAGCCTCGATATACAATTTTACTATGCATCTATTTTGTTCGGAAGTCGAGTTATGATTTTTGAAAAAAAAGAACAATAATTCTTGGGTATTCGAACAGAATCAAAAAGAGATTTTAATTTTACATCTACGTTACAACAACATACTTGAGGCTGGACATAATGCTCATACCCTAATTTTTATCCTATTCCTTGTGCTTTTGTGAAGTGGAATGCAACTTCTAATCCATATTTATGTCCATGGCTTTGTAGCAGGCATGAAAGGCACCTCTTGTAAGCAAGATAGGTTTAAGGTTTGGATTTTGCTTTGTAGCAAAACCCATCGAGACTTGTCCGTTTGGCTTGTTTCAGTTTCAGTTGTCGGAAAAAAAAAAATTAAAACAGTTTTTGATAAAATATCTGTGAAACTAAAAATAATTTATTATTTATTAAAAATTGTGTTAAAAGAAAGTTATCAAACTAAAAGTTTAAAATTTATTTTTTTAACTTTTATTTTTTTAAAAACTGTTTTCACAGTGTTTGGCTTTAAGTTTGGCCAAACGGTATTAATATACGAATATTCAATTCTTCCAAGAGAAAACTTTCTCAGTTTGCAATCTCTTTCAGACAAGATATAGGGGTCTAGGAATGTGGGTATTTTTGGTGATTGGTGTTTTATGACTTTAATTAGTGGATACTGAATAGAGTTAGGGGCCGTTGCTTGGTTTCCTTCCCTATCTTGAAAGCCTCTCTATTTGTGATAGAAAATCTAATAGGTTCTGCTAAGCAGGCCTACATCACCAGTAAAGTTTAGAGTAGTCCCAGCCTTTTTTTACACACATAATTAAGAGAAGAGAAAAAAAAAGTCAATTCTAACGTTTGGAAAAGAGGAAAATATAAATAAGCAAACAAGAAAAACAAAACCTTACTAGATCATGCATAGGTGATGCAGTTAGCCCAAGAAAGAGAGAATCATACTTGTTTGAATGTGACGTGACAAATTTGCTTTTAAGACTTTGACATTTCAGACAAGAGAATGCAAATTGAGAGAGGAAGGTAAAGAAAGTTAAAGATAGTTATCAGGTTAGGAGACTAGTCTGCAGAAAACTGAGCATTGGGGTTAATGTCTCTCTTTCTCTCTCTCAAAAAGGAAAAGAGGGCAATGACATTTTAGTCCCAAGATTACAGTGCTAGCACAAAAATGGTCTGTAGTCGCTCTCAGATTGGTTGCTATCCATTATGTGCTTTTTTCTGCTGACTTCTCCTGCCCAGTTCTAAAATCTAATTTAGATTTTGTTTTGGACTTTATGCTCCCACGTGAAACTGCCAGCAATCCTCATTTAAGTGCATTACATTCGGGGTTTAATGTTTATGCATTCTTGTTTAATTTTTGCAAATAATTCTAGTGGTTGGTTGGTTCTTGAAGAGTACTTCTATGTGTTGGGATTAATGTCTCTGCAAGTTCATTCATACAAAGTAGTTTTTTTTAATGATTTAGCAATTATTTGATGTTAACTCACATACATTTACCCTTTTATGTCTTGTTTTGCTAACAAAATACACTTGAAATCCAATGTTAGGCTTAATTATGATTTTACCTTTTGTATTTTGGGAGAGTTTATTTAACTTTTTATTCTTTTAATTATTCCAATTAAGTACTTATATTTCTTCAATTTCCTAATCAAATTCATTCTGTCCATGATTCAAATTTGCAATTGTCAGAAGTCCTTTTAAGCGTTGAATTAAAAGCATGCCTTGTCAATAATAATTTACTAGCATTTCAACCGAATCTAGCATTTATTTCAGCAACATTTGTTTCTTTCTAAAATATTTTATTGATTTTTTTTCTTTTTAAGTTATTACGTTGATAGAAAAATTTCTATTATTGACATCCAAAATTATAATTTTTTGTTATTTTTTTATATAAAAAAACAAATTTTCCGTTAAACTTCAATTTTCTAATTACATTTATCTTCCACTAAGAAGAATAAACATTAATTTGACACCAACCCTGAACATGACAGAATAACTAATAGTAGATTGAAAAAATAAGAAACAACTCAAAGAAACTAAAACAAATACGCATGATTACCGAATTTTCATCTAAGAGCATAAAGAGATATGAGGAAAGAAAACAATAGATGTTCTTTTGAGGAGCAGGACTAAAACAAACTGAATTTTCACTTTTTTAGTGTTTTATAGGACACACTAATCCTAATTTTATCGGCTTATCGCATATAATTTCACTTTATCACATTTGGTGAGAGAAAAAAAAAAAAGGAGTTATAATGCAAGAAGAGCGATGTTTGTAATAACTGCAATAGAAAAGGAAAGAGAAAGAGGTTTGGTGAGAGTTGTGAGACTCATCGGATGAGTGAGAAAAGGGAAGCGGGGAGTGAGTTAGTTTAACTAATATTTCTTTAGTAAAAAACGTGAAGGGATTGTTTGGTAATTTTATTGATAATTTTATTTTTAATAATACATTGATTTTATATTTATGCATTAAGCTTTTGAAAATTTAATAAGAATATACATCAAATAAGAATTCTGGTTTTATATTAATAATAGATGATCCTTTGTTCATTATTTCAAAACTTCATTTGTGACAACAAAAAAACATTGTACTAATTCTTTTGTCCTCTGTTCCCCTTCCATGGAACCTTTAAATTTTGAAAGTATGATTACAACTATGGATTTTAATTATGCTAGTAATGTATAATCAACAGGCATATTCTTGTTAATTTCATCAAAGCAACCAAACCCATGTTGAATCAGCTAAAATTGTGTCTTCATTGGTGGTCTTTTTTATGTGGGCAAAGTTTTAAATACTTTCATGCGTTTCAATTCTTTCACCTAGTTTTCATTGGGCAAGTCAAGAAGTGAAATCAACCATTAAGGGTGATTCAGTAATAGAGTTTGGGATCTTACAGTATGAGATCTCAAGTTCATTATTTCTCATATTCTTTGTGACCACCACAAGATGGAGTTTGGGGGTCATGTATATCAAAGTTTAGGGTCTACGGCATACCCATCAAAGGTGATTGATGTTCGGACTAGTTCTTCGGTTACCAAAAAAAAATAAAGTTGAGAAGTAAAATCTCTTATTTAGTGTTGGGATTTGTCCAAGGATTAAACAGGAGAAGTTCAGCATCAGGCTTGGAGGTGTGCGTCGCGGCCAGCAGCAAGTCCAAAAGTTGAGGATGGTGGTGTACACCGTGGCTCAAGGTGTGCGCGTCGCGGCACAGCCCACCCAAGCTACGGCCTCTAGCATGGCAGCAATTGTTCCCACTTCTGAGCCGCAGCATGCCCTGTTACAAGCCTCAACACGAAGCACACCTGACACCAATTATTCAGCACTTGAAGATAGTGCGTGGGACTTGGTTAAAACGCACAGGATTACTTAGACTCTTAGAGAGCCATGGGTCTTTGGTTCTTGAGATCTAAGGTTTGAGATTGATCTCAAAGATTGGTTCAAGAAATTGGTGCACTATATAAGGGGTCTTCTAGCTTCAATCATTAACAAGAAGAACAATATACAAGATCATCATACAAGAGAATTCAAGTGCAAGTGTGAGAGTGCAAAGACATAAAACACAAGAGAGGCACTAGAATAGATCTCATTCAAGAGTGATTGGTTGTTTAGAGAGAGAGTAGTATAGATTGGGGATTCAATGGCTTTGTAATTGGAATTTTATTGGGAAAAAATTCAGGGAAACACTAGTCCTTATCACTTTCTTTTTCTCTTTCTTTTGTTCTTCAAGAATAAAAGGATTCTTGAAGAGGTGTTGCTGTAATTGTAAGAACTCATTGATTTAAGAGAGCTTAGAGGAGCTCAAGGGGACGTAGGCACATTTCCGAACCTCGATAATAATTGCTTGTGTTCTTTCTTTGATTGGTTTGTTTTTGTTCGTTACAAGTCATTCTAGACTTAGGTGTTTGGAAGATCACCACCTGGGCATCTTGAGATGATTTCCAACATTTAGATTGAAAAATTGTAGTTGTCATTAACAAAACTTTTGACAACTATTAAATATGGCTTAAATTTTTTATGCACAAACTCAATATCAATAGGATATTTACTGAAGCAAAACGGTCTGGAACCTTTTTATGTTTGGTTTGATAAAATAGAAATTGAATGCACTGAGGATTAGGTTTTTGAAAGTTCCATGTATCCATATTTTTATACTCCATATTATAGTGAAATTTCTCTCATCATTTCCTGTAGACATAAGATTTTTATTTCCAAACCACGTAAATTGTGTGTTTAGATTATTTTTTTTAGCATCTTTCTTAAGAATAACAATGGGTCGTATTTGTGGCTTTATATGGATGGAACTAAAATTGTAACCAAATGAACATTCCAAATAGCAAAGACAAAATTCATTACGATCCTAAAGGCCATAGCCAACCAATCTTTTGTTAAAGAAGGATATGCCTTAAAGCATATGCTACATCTTGACAGATTTATCATGGTTCCCTTCCAATTTCTTATAAGGGTGGCATTGGTTATGGGTACTGTTGAATAATTGCCTTGAATTAATGGTAATCCATAAATTGAGCCACAAATAATGCAACAAAGTGGACTCAACTTTTGACTCAATTTGGCCTACCACTAATTCAAGGTAATTATTCAACAAATCTCCACCTTGACTTGAATTTGACAATAGTGAAAATAAAAGCTTCAACCTCTGCTATACAACCCCGAAGGGTCTAACGCAAATGTCGTGTAACACCAACCAAGTCTATGCAGTGAGTGAACTTGACAATGGGAAGAGATTCTAACAAACTGGTATCAGAGCTAACTTCTGTCTATTTTTCTGTGAGGTTACTGTTCACGTGAATAGTGAATTTTATGAATAGTAATATTTTGTTCAGGATCATTTTGTTCGATTGAGATGTCGACAATGAAGTTTGATATTGAGAAGTTTGATGGAAACAGCAGTTTCAGTCTATGGCAAGTTCGTATGTTTGTCATTCTAACCCAGAATGGCTTGAAGAAAGCACTACTGGGGAGAGCCAAGATGCCTACCGACATGAGTGATGAAGATTGGGATGACCTGGATGACAAGGCTCTATCCGCAATCCAACTGAGTCTTTCAAATGATGTCTTACAACAAGTTCTGTCAAAGAAGACTTCTGCAGCCTTATGGGCCAAGTTAGAGGAGTTGTACTTGACTAAATCCTTAGCCAACAGGTTGGTTATGAAGCAACGCCTTTATGATCTCCGCATGACAGAAGGTTCCTCTCTCAAGTCCCATATCAGTGAGTTTATCTCAATTATTAATGATTTGAAAATTCTTGAAGTTGTTATTGGGTCTGAAGATCAAGCTTTCTTGTTATTATGTTCATTACCAATCTCATACAAAAATTTTAGAGACACTATAATTTATAGTAGGGAAGAATTAAATTTTGATGATGTGATATCTTCCCTTATGAGTAAGGAGAAATTGGATAATGAACTTTTGTCTAGTAAGTCTGATGATCAGGGCTCCAGTTTTGTTGCAAGAGGCAGATCCAATGACAAAGGCTTTGAGGGTGGCAAGAATAGAAGAAGATCAAAGTCAAGAGGAAAGCATAAAAATTTGACTTGCAATTATTGTAAGAAGAAGGGACATATCGTAGCGGAATGCTACAAGCTGCAGAAAAAAAAGAAGAATGAATGGAAAAATGACAAAGGCAAGCAGAAGAAAGAAACAGCTGATGCTGATGTAGCAGAAGAAAAAGCTGATGATGTTTTATTTGCAACCGACAAGTCCAGATCCAATGACGAGTGGATTCTTGATTCTGGATGTTTTTATTATATGTGCCCCAACAGAGATTGGTTCTCCACATATAATTCTGTTGAAGGTGGAGTTGTTCTAATGGGCAATAATGTCACTTGCAAAACTGTTGGTGTAGGCACAGTAAAAATCAAGATGCATGATGGAATTGTCAGGACATTGACTGATGTCAGACATGTACCTGATTTGAAGAAAAATCTTATTTCTTTAGGCATTTTGGATGCCAATGGATGCAAATCTGTGATTGAGTCTGGGAACATAAAGATTTCTCGTGGTGCTCTTGTTCTCATGAAAGGAAAAAAGTCTGGCAGTCTATACACCTTATTTGGTTCAACAGTTACAGGCTCTGCAGCAGTTTCCTCATCCATGTCAGATTCAGACTCTACCAAGTTATGACATATGTGCCTAGGGCATATGAGTGAGCAGGGATTAGCTGTACTCAGTAAAAGAGGTCTTCTGCCTAAAAGAAAGATTGGGAAACTGGATTTTTGTGAGCACTGTGTCTTTGGAAAGCAGAAAAGAGTCAGCTTCAACACTGCAATTCACAGAACCAAAGGTACTCTTGATTACATTCATTCTGATCTATGGGGGCCTTCCCATGAAATTTCCGAAGAAGGAGCCAGATACTTGCTAATGATTATTGATGATTTTTCTAGAAAGACTTGGGTCTATTTTCTCAGGCACAAGAATGAGGTATTTGGCATTTTCAAGCAATGGAAGACCTTATTGGAGAAGCAGACCGGGAAGCAAGTCAAGAGACTCAAAACAGATAATGGTATTGAGTTTTGTGATTCAGAGTTTAATCAATTCTACAAAAATGAAGGCAATGTCAGACATCGGATAGTGAGAAAGACACCACAGCAGAATGGTGTCGCAGAGATGATGAATCAAACACTGTTAGAAAGAGCTCGATGTATGCTTTCTAACGCAGGTCTTGGCAAGGAATTTTAGGCAGAAGCAGTCAATTTGGCATGTCATTTGGTGAACCGTTCTCCTCACAGATCACTTGAACTTAAGACACCTGAAGAGGTATGGTTAGGTAGCCCTTCTGATTACTCTAACTTAAGAATATTTGGTTGCCCTGCATATGCTCATGTGAATGAAGGAAAATTGGAGCCTAGGTCGAAGAAATACATTTTTCTTGGTTATGCTTCTGGTGTTAAGGGTTTTTCGCTTATGGTGTCCTGATACTCATAAGTTTATGATTAGTAGAGATGTTGTTTTTTCTGAATCTGCTATGCTTCACCCTAGAAAAGAATTGCCTGTTCAGTGTGATACAGGAAAGAAGAATGCACAAGAGAAGGTGGAGCTTGAGGTTGGTACTTCATTATCTGCAAATCCTAATCCTATTCAGTCAGGAAGTTCGTCTGCAGGTGGAGAGACACAACATGAAGCTGAGCATCACACTCTAGTTAGTGGAAGACAAAGGAGACAGATAAAGCCACCTCAACGGTATGGTTTTGAAGATATGTTGGCTTATGCATTAAATGTTGCAGAAACCATTGATGTCGCCGATCTAACCTCATACTCTGAGGTCATCAGTTCATCTGATTCAGACAAATAGCTCGTTGCGATGCATGAAGAGATAGAATCTCTAAAGAAAAATGACACCTGGAAATTGGTCGAACCACCTAATGGTAAGAAAATTATCGGGTGTAAATGGATACTTAAGAATAAGGAAGAAGTCACAGGTGTTGAAGACACCAAGTATAAGGCACGATTAGTAGCGAAAGGCTACAGCCAGGTGGAGAGAGTTGATTTTAATGATGTTTTCTCTCTAGTTGTTAGACATACTTCTATTCGTGTCTTGCTTACTTTAGTTACAATGCATAATTTGGAGTTGGAGCAACTTGATGTGAAAACAGCCTTTCTTCATGGTGATGTTAATGAACAAATCTATATACATCAACTAGAAGGTTTTGAAGTTGAAGGCAAGGAAGATCATGTTTGTCTTCTAAAGAAATCCTTATATGGACTCAAGCAGTCTCCACGCCTGTGGTATCGAAGGTTTGACTCTTTTATGCTGAGTATTGGATTTTCTAGATGCAAGTATGATAGTTGTGTCTACTATCAAAGACTTGATAATGGTACTTTCATATATTTGTTACTATATGTTGATGACATGTTGATTGCAGCAAAGAACATATATGAAATTAATAGATTGAAATCTCAGCTAAATGATGAATTTGAGATGAAAGACCTAGGTGCAGCAAAAATTTTTTTGGGAATGGAGATCAACAGAGACAAAGGTGCAGATAGATTATTTCTGTCACAACATAAATATATTGAGAAAGTCCTGAAACGTTTTGGTATGCATGATACTAAACCTGTGAGTACTCCTTTAACTTCTCACTTTAGATTATCAGGATCCATGTCACCACAGTCAGAAGATGAGATAATGTATATGTCTAGAGTTCCTTATTCTAGTGCAGTGGGAAGTATTATGTATGCAATGGTTTGCACTCGACTAAATATCTCACATGCTGTCAATGTAGTTAGTAGATATTTGTCCTGTCCAGGAAAAACTCATTGGCAAGCTGTCAAGTGGATTTTGAGATATTTGAAGGGTATTTCTACTGCTTGTTTGGAATTCAGTAGAACTTCTGACAATCTAGCTAGATATGTTGATTCAGATTTAGCAGGTGATTTGGACAAGAGAAGATCAATTACAGGTTATGTATTTACTATTGGGACTTGTGCAGTCAGTTGGAAAGCTACCTTGCAGCCGATAGTTGTATTATCTACTACAGAGGCAGAATTTATGGCTGTTACAGAAGCTGTCAAAGAAGCCATTTGGTTAAGAGGTATACTTAATGAACTCAGTTTGGAAACAAATAAAACTGTAGTTTATTATGACAGTCAGATGCATCATGAGAGAACTAAACATATTGATGTGAAGTATCACTTTATTCGGGATATTGTGACTCAAGGTGATGTTATTGTAAGAAAGATTGGCACTCTGAATAATCCTGCTGATATGTTGACAAAATCTTTTCCCATTGCCAAGTTCACTCACTGCATGGACTTGGTTGGTGTTACATAGCATTTGCATTAGACCCTTCGGGGTTGTTTGGCAGAGGTTGAAGCTTTTATTTTCACTATTGTCAAATTCAAGTCAAGGTAGAGATTTGTTGAATAATTGCCTTGAATCAATGGTAGGCCAAATTGAGTCAAAATTTGAGTCCACTTTGTTGCATTATTTGTAGCTCAATTTGTGGCTTAATTTGTGGGTTAAAAATAAAACTCACTTTAGGCTATGGTGGACGACAAAGTGGAAGAAAAAGTTCACTTTGGTACAATTGGGAAAAAAAATGATGAGCGTCCATTGATGTTTATCCTTTGGACTTTTTGTGAGCCTATAAAAGGCATTCCAACATGAAGTATTCACATCAAGAAATATCAAGAAGAAAGAGAGTTAAGAGAGAAATTGTGAGATTGTGTGTATTGGTTAAAGCCAATTTTGTAAACACTCTTTGTATATTCTCTCACTATAGTGAAATTTTGCCTGTTGGCCTCTGCCCGTAGACGTAAGCTTTAAGCCGAACCACGTAAATTTGTTATCTCCCTTTTTATCTTACTTTATTGTTTTGTGGTTATTACTCGATCATGTCACGATCCATTCTAACAGGTACTTTAAGGCATTTGCCAGAGGAAATTGCACTTTAAATCTCTTACAAGGAATCACGTATTCAACAACAACAAAAAATAGAGAAGAAACAGAATGAGTGACCCTAAGGTTGTTCGAATCACTAACTGCTCAAAAGGCGGCATTGGTTACGAGTGCTGCAAGGCATTCACCGAGAAAAATTGCTGCGTCTTTGCCTCTGACATCCCTCAACCAACGTGCGACATGTCAGAACTCAATTCGGATAAAAATATCAAGACATTAGAGCTTGATGTTTCATCGAACAAAAGCGTATCATCAGCTGTAAATACTGTTGTATCAAAATACGGTCACATTGATGTATTGATCAACAATGCAAGCATAGGGAGCACAGACCCTTTGGCCGAGCTTTTACTGGAAATAATCAGAAAAACATGGGAAATCAATACATTGGTTCAATTAAGATTAGTGCAACAAGTTGTTCCTCACATGGCATCAAGGCGAAATGGGTGTATAGTAAATGTAGGCAGTGTTGTAGGGAGAGTGGCTACACCATGGGCAGGTTCGTATTGTGCTAGTAAAGCTGCTGTCCATGCCATATCAAATGCTTTGCGTGTTGAATTAAGGCCTTTTGGTATTAATGTGGTGTTGTTGTGCCCGGTGCTGTGAGATCCAATTATGGTAGTTTTGCTATGGAGAGATTATCAAGGAATCAAGATTGGAGACTTTATAAGGATTTTAAAGAGGCTATTGCTGAGCGAGCTAGGGCTTCTCAGGGAGGTAAAGCGACTTATACAACGGCTTTTGCTAGACATATAGCAAAGCAAGTATTGAGGAGTAGACCACCAAAGCAGATCGTATTTGGTCACATGACTAGTTTGTTTACTGTGCTTTCGTGGTCTCCACTTTGGGTTAGAGATCTTTTCTTTTCTACTCGGTTTAACTTAAACAAGGTCTAAGGATTTATTGATGTTTGTTATGTATTTGATCTTAATTTATGGTGTCTAAATAATTAGAATCTTCATGAGTCAATCATATAATCGAGAAGACTAATTCTTTTAAACAATAAAGAAGGAAGGATGTGTGTGGGGGGGAGGGGGGGAGGTTAGCGGAGCAATTTAATAGAACAGTTGGCACAAAACAGAGCTTGTTACCCTCTTTGCTTAGTATAGCAAACAAAATTATATGATGAAGCCACTTCTTACCATCATTTTTTAAGGGGGTGAAAATTATATATCACCTCTTATCATTGTAAACATGAGAAAGTTTTTGAATAGTTTTGAAGATAACTTTACCTCTTATTTGGACAGAGAAATGAAAGGAAATGAGGGGGAAGAAATGGACGGTACATGACTATTGTTGTAAGTTTTTTTAATGAAATAATATTATTCGGAGGGATACTTTTATCCCTTCACATCCCCTGAAAACTTTTTATCTTTGTTTGAGGTTTGAAAGAAGAATTAAAGAGAAGAAATAAATGACAGAAATTGGAGAGTGCTACTTATCTTTTCTTTTCCTCTATCTAAACATACCCTTAATGACATGAAATTTATTTATGCTCAAAATATAACCAAGTCCCGAAGAAGGGTAGCTCGCCCGATAAGAAAGTCTAACTAAGGCCTTGTTCCTAGATCTTTTCTATCTTGCAAGCTGAGTATATGCGTGCCTGCTAAGAAACTTGAAAGCGCTAAGTGAGGACTTATAGTCTCTTTAAGAAGATACTTTGACATCAAGTCGGTACACAAATTAAGAGAAAACTATATTTAGAGAGAGATTAGAGTAATGATTTCAAAACTTGATTATAACAATTTCAGTTCCTTTTTTATAGGGAAAGGGTGGAGAGAGAGTCATTAATATGGATCATCTGGATCATTGAATGAAGAATGGATAGAAAGTAGAGATCGCTTTATAAGTTTAATATGGTTTTTAACCTTATACCTTAAAGTAGGTTTGACCTTTAGTTGGAGAAATGGTCGTTTTGCTCTTAAGTGTATCACATGTCGATTTGTGACAATACAATGGTTTTTACTTACAACATAATCCATCCTTAAGTTTGAAGATATTATAATTAGAAGAAATTGTTGATGCATTTAACCTCTTGTCTTGATTGAGGAGAATGAAAGAAATTAGATGGAAGAAAATGATGGAAACCATCCATCCCCTTAGAAGATTCTTAAATTAAAAGATTTTTTTCTAAGAAGCAAAAAGAACAAACTTTTTAAAGGATAACATATATCCTTTCATTTTCTTATAAACCCATTTTTTAAAATTCTATTAAAGTGGGAGGACGGGGGATTTAGGGGGAGTGTGCATTCTTAATTAATTTTAATTGTATTGACAATTATATTCTTAACCATAGTTATCAAACTAAAACAGACTGATTGGTTTGATCTCAGTTAAAGACTTTTGTTGGACCAATCAAATCTGATTGATCTGATCGGTTTTACCGATGGATTGATAACCCAAAGATCAAACCAATTTGATTTTTTTAACTTTAAATAAAAAACAAATTTTAAGTATAAAAAGCTTTGGACTTGAGACCTTGATCTTGTTAGGAAGCAAAATGTCTAGCCATCGTTCCAACTATTTCTGTTTGTAAAAAGTCTTGACTTAACTAATCCCCAATACATTAGTTTTCATTTTCTTTTAATTAATGAAATAAAATATGCTTGTAAATCATAGTAATACAAATGTTAATATTTTGCTATTCTTTATTTATATTATTTTTTTCATTACATAGAAATACATAATAAGTAATGAATTTTTTTGTCATCTTATTAGATTTAAATAATTAACACTTAAAATCTCAAAATTTTAGATTTTGTATATGACTTGAAAGTGATTCCTCCAAAACTTAGTGACCACTAAATTTGAAACTTTTAACTAAAATAAGTATGATGATATTTCAAATGATTATACAATAGTATAATTAGTTTTATAAGCAAAATCAATAGAATATTTAAAATTAACAAAATTAATATTTTTATAATAATAAACTTCTTATATATTTAAATTATTTATTATTTATTTGTGCGTTCGATCACTTGACCTAGTAATTAGACCATTAATCCATTGACCTACTCCCTAACTAGGTCAACGTTCAATTCGGTTTCGATAACTATGTTCCTAACTTCCATGATATTTTTATTAAAGAGAGAAAAATAATAAAATATACATCATACTCACTTTCGTTTTTTTTTTTATTTTCGTACTTTTAAACATTCAAACAAATGGTACATGTATTGATCCGTTTTCTCTAATTTATTTTTTCTTTATATATGCTCTTTACTTTCCCTCCAAGGGCCCAAACTTTCAAACATACCCTAGAGCATCTTTGTAGGGATCAAGAACACATAAATTTGGTATCTTAGTTTCAAAGGACATAATGGTGATATTTGGGTAAGCTCGAATTTATTTTTTAAAATTTACAAAAATTTAATCAAATCAACCATCAATTGATATTTTAATTATTATTTAATAAAAATTAATAAAATTTAATTTAATTTGATTAAGTTTTTGATAAAGTTTAAAAATAAACTACTAAGTTAAGATCCAGACATCCTCGATGATCTATGTATGGCAAAGAAATTTAGGCCATAACATTATTTCTTCCAAGAAAAGGTTAGTGAGAAGCCCTATTAAATTAAAGCAGAAAATAAAGCTAAGCGAGGCACTACCAAACAATCCTTTCCCTATATGCTTCACACCAAAAGGGTGTTAATAATGAAAGAAAGCAAAATTTGCTGAGGCAGGACTCATAGGTCTTTAGCCAGTCCATGCACTATTTTTAGTAAAACATTATTGGTCACTAGTGCTCGTTTGGTGGGATTTATTCATCATTACGACAATCAAAAAAGGTGGGGAGAGGAGAGGCTTCTTGCTACATCTTTCCCTCTCAAATTCCCCCACCCTTTTCCAAACAAAATCATTCTCACTAGAAAATCTGTCTCCATGAACCTGGTCATGCAAATTTTGCATGCAACGTTTTATATTGAAATTATATAAATCTCCACAAAAAATATGACAATGAAGCTAAGATCTTTGCAATAAAAAGCAACTCAATTGTTTGGTCTAACAGTAGTTTCAATTTAAAATCATTAAAGTAATTTTTGATAAAATAATTATGGAGTAAAAATCATTTTATATTTCACAAAAATAGTTGTAAAAATAATTTTTTTCTGAGTTATTGTTGATAATTTTCAAAATAAAACTTAATTTTAAGTTTGAGATAATTTAAAAAAATCAAAGGAAAAAAAAAGAAAAACAAATTCGATTTTGATCAAGAGATAAAAGTCAAAGTGCATAACAACAATAGAGTTTCATTGTATTTTGGACAACGATCAGATCGTGCGTTAAAGTCATTTCTCTCTTGGTTTTTTTTTTTTTATTTTGATAAACAGCTACCTCAAAATTCCCTTTTACATAATTGTCATTTTGTTAAAAACTTTATTTTAGCTTTGATTTCTTCTAAAAACTAATTTTGAGGGTTTGGATTCCAAATGAGATGTCAACAATTATTTTGCTGCACATTTAGTTTTGTTTATTCTAGAAACCAAACAGCAAAAGGCCCGAGTTTTAGGAATTACATGTCTTTCATTTTTATTTCTCGTGTTAATTTCTTCGCAAAGTAAAACATTTCGTTGAGAGGAGATTAGGTTGTCTTAAAAGGAGATATTTGTCCTAATACGAATTTGGGTAGAGTCATCTTCATAATATAACAAAGCATTCATTGGCAGAAGAATTATAGAGAGAGAGAAATAGAGTGTGCGAAAAATCAAAAATTTCCGAATATCAAAATGATTGAATTTAATTATTTTATATAGTTCAAAACATGTCTTTTCTGAATAGTCACGATCCATTCGTAAGAAAGATTCAACCCATTCCTAATTAAATTTCAACTACAGAATCGTGTCTATTAATTTACATGATCCAGGTCGTGTACGTTCAAAATATGTAAATAGTTACAACTCATTATATTTGAAAGTAATTAAAATTAACGGGCCTACAAATTACTAATAAAATTATTTTACTAATATAGTGCGTCTCATAAGGATCTCGTGGAGCTTAGCACACCTTATCTATTATCTTAAGACAAATAATAACTCAATTTTTTATATATAAAGTGAAGTAAATTCTCTTAAGAAAGACACTGAAAAAATCTGTTTTCACTCTTACTTTTCATGGATTTCAATGACTCATTACACATTTTTCTATATGATTTCAACACAATCATCTAGTCATATTACAATTTATCTAACATTTTCAATAAAAAAAACAGTTTTCTCATAATTATATTTTTTTTATGAAATTTAAACTTTGTAAATCAAAAAGTTATAGAACCATGTGGAAATGCTTCTATGATATTTGTGAAGTCATTATCTCTACTCTCCAAACAACTTAAATGATCCAAAATAGATCACTTTGTAAGATTTTATGGAATGGTGGTTGTTTTTAATAATAATAGAAGCTCCATCATATTTTAGAGAAAAAAATTAAAAATTATTTTATTTTAAAATAAATTTGTGTAAAAAAATCATTTTCATTATTGATTTATCAAATATTAAATAATTTTTTAAATTTATTTTTGTTTAATAAAAAATTATTTTAAGAATAATTTTGTAAATAATACACCGAAATTATTGTCAGATCAAATGGTATTAATTTACTGGTTAATTTTGAAAAAGGAAACTAGTTTTTATTTTTATTTTTGAAGTTATTAATATGTACTCAACCTTATGCCACCGTTCATTTCGTTTTACACGAGCAAAAGCGACTGCCCTACAAAAAGCATGTTCTTTTAAGGGTCCTTCACTCATCATTTCAGGAATATATATCAGCTTTAAGCAAAGCGGTTCGATCCTTTGGAGTGAGCTTTTACTTCGAGCTGCTTTGTGTAAAATAAGAAGAAGACAGATGTGTGTAAAATGATTATATAAGTTGATAGGTGGAAATTGTTTAAAAGTGTTAAAGGGATTTTCAGACTTATATATTTTTATTAAAATTTGGGTACTACCCGGTCAAACACCAAATCCAAAGCATCACCTCCCCTTGCTTTTTCAAAAATGAAAATTTTAGTTGCTTAAAAACTTTTTTAGAAAAAACCTTTTTAGAAAAAAATGTTGTGATTTTACCTCTAAAATTTATTTATTTAAATTTTAAGCAAAAAAACATAATTATAACAATTAAATAGATAAAATAAATAAATAATAAGAACACAATAATTAACGTGGTTCGACAACTTCTTTGTCTTACGTCCACCAACAAATCTTATAAATTTATTAATCTTCAATTACAACTTTAAGAAAAGCAAAGTTACTAAACTCTCACAATCTTAAAACACGAAAGCCCCAATACACCTAAAGCTCTCAACTTATATCTAGTTGCACTCTATTAACTTGACAACTCAAAACTCCAATATACCAAAACTCTCATTTTAGTTCTAGTAGTAAATCGCTATGATTTACAATGTATATTGGAATTATAGGTATGTCTCAAAACTTCTCTAAGACTCCTTTATATAGAGGATGTTTTCTTTAACACTAATAGAAAAAAAAAACAACAATATAAGAAATTACTTTTACTCGTATTAGAATAAGCAACAATTCAACCGAAATTTTTTGTTGCTCATGTTAGAACAAGCAACTATAAAATAAGAAACACATCTCCCAGATCAATTAAAATTCTCATTTATAGGAAATTAAGCCAAAATCCAACAAAAAGTTTACCAAACATTAATATTAAAAAAAACTATCAAATTTATTCCCAAGAGCTACTTTTCTGTTGACAAAAGCTTTCCCAAATGCAACATAAGTTCATCAAACCTTATTTCTAGCTATTTTTTGTTTGTCTAAGTAGATAATATCCTAAACATTATTAACTTGGTGGGTATATTTTAATTTGGGAGAAATAATAAAAGGAGGACAAATAGTCCATACTTAAATTTGATATTGAGAGATGTATTAATTAATTAGCTCATGATACTTTGAAATAGGAATTTAAGATGCCCTCTTGTTATCTTTCTTAATTTCAAGTTGATCACAGTAGTGTGACCACCAACCTCTCACTTTTTGTCTGGAATCAGGTGTTGACTACATCTAACAATTAAGACCTAGATATATAAAGCCAATATGCATGAAAGACTGGAGACTGTTGCACAATAATTCTGGATTTCCATCTTTATAACCAAAAGAATTTCAAGGGACATGCTTGTTCGCATCATCATCTAGGGATTGCTTTACCCAATTTTATTAAAAAGTAAGGTAATGTAGCATCTTCCTCATTATGATCAAATACCTATATTTCACAATTAAAAAAATTATTTATATATGCCTTTTTATGAACTCAGAAAATATATTCAATAATATTTTTGAAGAAAAAAATTCTATATTTTAGTATAAATGGTATTGAGATGGATTGGTGGTAGATGTGAATTTGATTATGTTAAAGAGATAATGGAATGATCAATTATTCAAAAATTTAAACTCATGAAAATTGTCAAATTATTATTTTTTATATTTTAAAGGTTTGATCAGTAGAAAAGAAAATATAAAAAAATTGATATTTTTTATTATATGTTTGTTAAAAATAATGAAAACGAGAAAAAAAAATTGAAAAAGACATTTTAGTTTACTGTCTCTAATCATCGTAATTTTTAAAAATTGTGATTTGTGTAGATAAAAAGAGAAAAAAGTTAATCATATCATTTTTCTTTTTTCTCATTATTTTTTTTTATCAAATGATAAAAAATATATATTTTTTATCCACTTTTTTCGTTTCCTTTTTCTATCCCTCTTCTTCTATACTTTTTTTTTATTCTATTGATCAAAGCCTGACATATTTGACCTCACAAAAATGCAGGGAATTAAAGGGCGAGAGACTGTGTAGATCCAAATCACGTGGCAATTTTTGTAAGTGCAGAGACGTATTACTTTGTTAGATTACTTTCATCTTATTCGCTGTAGTGACTGTGCGTCCTAAGCACAAGCATTAAATTGCAAAAGAACAGTGTTACTTACAGTCAATCCTTCTAACATATGATTTTAATAATGAAATATCTTCTATAAGAAAAAAAGAATTAATTTTTTATGCAATATATGGAAATGAAAAAATTAAGATCAACACCCAAACTTGATATAATAACAGTCTAATTAGTCCAACCAAAGTTGACAGATCAATAGTTACAAAGTTCCAACTCATTTTTGCCTTGTAAAGGACATATGCAGAGGCTAGACAAAGGCACAGTTTAGAGTAGAGGACTAGCTCATGTGTATTGGGTGTTATGTGACTTGCCAAGACTTGCTGTAGTGTCCATTGTCCAAGCTGTGCCTTAGAAAACGGCGTCGTCTAAGAATTTGTCCTATGCTCCAGGCAGAGGCGGTGGATACCTATCTATTCTCTTTTGAGTTGCAAACTGGTAGGCCCACGGCAGAACAGACTCATTGTGTACTACTGTGAAGTGACGAGATGTGCAGTTTGTCGATCTTTTGCCTGTGAGAAATCTAAATTAAAGCCAATGTTGCAGTACATATTATTATATTAATAATATGGTGCACCCAATAAACCATTTCGACAATTTAAATTATGGAGTACAGAGAAACAGAGAAGTTGGTTAATAACTGCTGTCTTATGGGGGTAATCACTAATGAGTAATAAGCAAACAGTCCTATCCACATGAGAAAATGAAGTTTCTTGGTGATGCAACAGGTTCTTGGTCTTTTTATTAGATCTTTTTAATGCATCATTAATTTTTTAATATTGGGGGATTTAAGAGGGGGGTCTTAAAGAAGCAAAAGAGAAAAGAAAAGGCAAACAAGAAGGGAAGAGTAGGGTAAAGTAAAAGAAGAGGTCTTTCTCACACACAGATCCCTATGGAATGCAGCAAGGATGCCCAGCATTTGCTTGCTGGAATTCATTCTTTTTGTTTAGTTTAAAGGAACTTGCTTTGTTCTCTTTAGAAATCTTTTTTCAGAGAGAAAAGAAGGGCACATAGATTCAGTTGCAGGAGTTTGGATTTGTTTTGATGAGTTGTTAGATTTGGTCAAATAATTCTGCAGCTATAAAACAAAAATCCCCGGTTTATTCAAAATATGGAGTGAAAGCAACAAAAAAAAAAAAACAAATTTGTTGGTCTATATGATAGTTTATTTGTTTACCAATGATTGAGTTGCCTTGCAAGAGAAACTTGCCTAGAATCTCTGTTAAGTTGGAACGGAGCAACATAGAGAGAAAAAATGAAGTCTTTTTGTAATGATGATAACAATAATAGTAACTGGTTAGGTTTCTCTCTCTCTCCTCACATGAAAATGGCTCTTCCTGATCAAGACCCACAACACCATAACCAAACACAGCCTCCTTCCCCTGCAGCTGCTTCTGTTTCTGTTACTAGTTCAGCCCCATTAAGCTTCTTTCAATCCTCACCTCACCTTAACTATGGAAGTATTTGCTATGGTGTTGAAGGAGAAAATGGTGGTCTCTACTCTCACTTGCCTGTGATGCCACTCAAGTCAGATGGGTCTCTTTGTATAATGGAAGCTCTTAGCAGGTCACAGCCACAACAAGGTTAGGCTTAAACTTAGCTCCTCTTGTTTATTCTTTTCTTTTTGGGCTTCGTTTTGTTCTTTGGCCAAAAATAAAAATGTTTATGACTAACTTGTGGACTCTTCTATCTTTTAACTTTTCTTTTGAAGAAATGGTAACAACTTCAACTCCAAAACTAGAAGATTTCTTTGGCTGTGCATCCATGGGGACCCATCACTATGAAAACAATGACAGAGAAGCTATGGCTCTTAGCTTAGACAGCATGTATTACCACCAGAACCCTGACCATGAACCCAACAACCAAAATTGCCTAAATCATCTCCAATTACAAGCCTCCAGACAACAGCAACAACAAACTCAGATCCAACACTACTCATATTACTCTGGAATTAGAGGCCATGAAATGTTGCTAGAAACTAAAGATACCCAGGTTGCAGATTGCAATCTGCAGCTCCCAATTACAATGGCTGGTGATGGAGTAACTGAAATGAAGAACTGGGTTTCAAGGAACTACCCAAATGACCATGAAATGCAACAGAAGATGATTGGTAGCATTGGTGATAATGGTGGTGACTCAGGGTCTATAAGTTCCATGGCTTATGGGGATTTACAGTCTCTGAGCTTGTCAATGAGCCCTGGCTCTCAATCAAGCTGTGTTAGTGGTTCACAACATATCTCAACTGCTGTGAATGATTGTGTAGCCATGGAAACCAAGAAAAGAGGACAAGAGAAGGTGGATCAGAAGCAAGTTGTTCATAGGAAGTCCATCGATACATTTGGGCAGAGAACCTCTCAATATAGAGGTGTTACAAGGTTAGTCCTTTCCCATTTCTTTCACTCTTTTAATATATCCTGTTCCATGTATAGTGTTTTGGAAGCTAAGTTCATGTTCTACTATTTCTTTAATAAAAAAAAAGCGTCTTTCTTTGGACATAAGTGTTTGCTCTTTGCAGTTTTTGTTTCCTCAACTCGTCTGTTCCTGCGTTTTACATACTCAAAAATGTTTTCCCTTTTATCTCCTTTGCATTCTTCTATAAGCTTCTAATTTATCAGTGAATCTTTTGTTAACCAGGCATAGATGGACTGGTAGATATGAAGCACATCTCTGGGACAACAGTTGCAAGAAAGAAGGCCAAAGCAGGAAAGGGAGGCAAGGTTAGTATCCAAAACAGTTTCCATTTGCAGTAGGTTCTCTAGTGCTCTACTAACAGTATCTCTGCATTTCTTTGGTCAATGTTTGCTCTTGTCCTGGCTCATACTACAATATATTACTGACATTTAATTTTATTTATTTTTGCCTGGATGGTGATGTTCTTTCAATCAAATGTTGATTCTCAGTTTATCTGGGTAAGCCTTCTTCTTCTTCTTCTTTCAAAATACTAATAATGGTAAATTATTTCAAGGGGTCCTGTTATACATTGTTTAACAAGTCATTCCAAAATTTTGATTTTAGGGGGTTATGATATGGAAGAAAAAGCTGCAAGAGCTTATGATTTAGCTGCACTCAAGTATTGGGGGCCAACCACCCATATCAATTTCTCAGTAATGATTTTATGCTCTTTACATTTCCCAGTCTTTACTACTACTAAAGGTTCATTTCAATTTTTTTCACGTAATAATGATACTGTTTGTTTTGGTAGCTGGAGAATTACCAAAAAGAAGTTGAAGAAATGAAAAACATGAGCAGGCAGGAATATGTTGCACATTTGAGAAGGTAAAATCTTTTCTCCTATCGAATCCTCATGCTGCTTGAAAGTGTTATCTGTAGTAAATTTTATCTATAAACTTTATAATATACAGGAAAAGCAGTGGATTCTCAAGGGGTGCTTCAATATACAGAGGAGTAACAAGGTCTTAGTTTTATCCTACTTATCTGTAATGACGTAATCAATTTAAAAAGCTTATCGTTTTAGAATTAAATATTTCTTTTACTCTGAAATCTATGTTTCTGTTTTGATTTTTGGCAGACATCATCAACATGGAAGATGGCAAGCTCGGATCGGCAGAGTTGCAGGAAACAAAGACCTTTATCTTGGGACATTCAGTGAGTTCTTTAGAATCATATGTTCTTTTGACAAAACTCTCTTCTTAATTTTCTGAACAATTCACGATCGCGTTATAATATGGTATAAATAGTCTGGTTATTTAAAGGTGTGCTTTATGACCTTAAAATGGCATATCTTTAAGCACATTCTTGGATCTTTGAATTCTTTTCAGCCACTAGTGATCATGTTTCCATAAGGCTGGTCATGATCCCACTTTGATAATGTAATAATGTACAGAACTGCTGGTATAGGGTTTAACCCCTTTTAAGACTACTCACAAAAAGGAAAAATCCACTAAGAAATAAACTTTTTCAAGGCTGTTTTCATACAGGGACACACAAAAGGATACTTGAGCCTCAACTTTAATTCATGTTTTCTGAATTTAAAGAGCAATTTATTAATTTACAAAGCGCCTACTTCTGGTTCTCATTAAACTGAAATTTCAGGCACTCAAGAGGAAGCAGCTGAAGCTTATGATGTAGCAGCTATTAAATTTCGAGGTGTGAATGCTGTGACTAACTTTGACGTAACAAGGTACGACGTTGAAAGAATTATGGAAAGCAATACCCTTCTTGCTGGAGAGCTTGCTAGGAAAAACAAGGAAATAGGACCTGGAAATGACGCTGCTGCTAATCAAACCCCTTCTACCAACAACATCAATGGGGAAGAAGCCTTTCTTCCACAGAAGAACTATATTGGAATCCAACAACCAAACATTATGGAAAATTACAAGACTCAGTCTTTCTCATTGGCTCCGGTCGACAATGTGATTGGGGTTAATACAGTGAGCTCAGCTCAACAAGAGGCAGAGGACTCAGCCAAGATGGGGACTCATTTGTCGAATGCTTCTTCATTGGCGACTAGCTTGAACAGCTCAAGAGAAGGCAGCCCTGATAGAAGCAGCTTGCCAATGCTATTTGCAATGCCTCCCTCAGCATCAAAGCTGTTCACTAGTACTCCAGCTACTGCTAGTTCTGTGAATACTTGGATTCCTACTGCTCAACTGAGGCCTGCACTTTCCATGCCTCAATTGCCAGTTTTTGCTGCCTGGACAGATGCATAGGCTACTGTTTTTTGGTATAGTAGCAAAGGTTTTTCTTTTGCATGAAAAGAACATGAGAGAGAAAGGAAATTTGGCTTTTTGTGGTATTATTCTTACTTAGTGGAGAAAATTAATTGTGGGTTAATGGAGGTGTCTATGTGGGACCATGTTGTAAACAAGAACAAATTTCAAAACTCAGCCTTTTGGCTTATCTTATGAAGATCTTTAGAAGTAATATTGGTGGAGATAGGATAAAAGCTCGAAAGGCATGATTGAAATTTCATGAAATGATTTTTGCAATATGGGGATTACCCCCCTTATTCATAATTAGATTCTGCTTTTAATGGTCCTCTTAAGTACAAAACCAGCTCAGTATGTGTCCTAATAATGTTGAGGTTGTCTTTTGCTTTCAAGCCCCCTTTGTCCCATATCTCTCTGATCTCATCTACCAGTTGGTTCTCTACATCCATAACAACAACATCATTACCTACTTCCTTTTTTGTCATCTCAGCTTTCTACAAAGGTAAAACACATCCCATCTCCATAATTCAAAGAAAAAAAGAAGATTGTGGGGGTGGAAATGGATTCACATGTCAGGAATTTTTTTTTATGGGTTTCTTTGTGATTTAATGGCTATAGTCTTTTGGAAACTGTGCTATTTTTTTGGAAAAACCCTCTTGTTAAAAACTTAAAATATCTTATAGGTCTTTCTTTCTAAGCCCACTTACTATGAACTAATGATAATAAACATAAAAGCTATACCATGTCCAAACGTGGGCTTCTAAGACCAGTCGTTTGCCACTACCATGTACAAGGACCTCTGCGACCTTTTTGGTAGAATAGTGGTTTCTTTTTCTTATAGATAAAAGATTAAGATGATATATGAAATGTTTTTGTTCTTTTAAAAAAAAATTATTGTTATTTCATTAAACATTTATAACTTTATTGTTATTTTATTATAAATTATTTTCAAAAATTATAAAGTAAATTATATAACCATTTCAATTGATAAACCAAACTACATCTTACAATCATTGAAGATTAAAAAGAGAAAGAATGCATTGTTTTCTTTCTTCCCAACATACGTTTACATACTCAAATACGGAGTAATATTTTTTTTGAAGTTCCCAAAATAATGGTGAAAGATAATTACTAGGAATAAAAGAATAGTTGGTCACTTGGTCCTTTCCCATCCTTTTAAGATGATCTAACTTCCGAATTTGGTTTTGAGTTTTGTGGGAAGCCTTTACTATCTATAAAAAATGATGATAAAAAAAATAAATAAATAATTGAAGTCAAACAAATAACTCAAATTTTGTTGTAGCATGTCTTGAATTCTATTTTATACTAGACTCAATTGCTGAGTTTGTGAGGTTTTTACTGAAAAACAGATCATACTATAAGTGATACGATACGACTCATTTTTTAGTAAAAACCTTGCATATAATCCTAGTGTTAGTCTGACACTAGCTAGGGTTAAGAGAGTGAGCGTGGGTGTATTGAAAGTTAGGATTTGAAAGAAAGAAATACTACTATTGTAATATCCTTTTTTCTTCGTAGTGAAACTCGAATCATCTTTAGTGTGGACATATGTCAATTTAGTCAAACCATAATAAATCTTTGTATTCTTGTTTGCTTGTTTATTTTTATTTTATTCTTTTTGTTGTAAAAAATTGTCTCTCAATTAAAATACACCCATAGGTAAAGTACACCTAAGAAGTTCGATGCCTTATAAATTTACAAATATACAAGAGGTTCAAATACAGTAGAAATATAGCAAACTTTACATAATATTTCACCAAAGATATGCCTTGAGCTAAACATAGATTTGATTTTAGGGTTTTGACTCATTAACTATGTTAATGTATATATATATATACAATATATATGTTAGTCCCACATTGGTTAGAATGGGAAACATTCCCCATAGGTTAGGCTATAAATAGGATACCTCACTTGTAAACAAATCATACCATTCAATACAACTCTCTTCTCTTTGTATTGTCTCACTTCCTCTATTAAATTCAACTTGGCATTAGAGTCAGGTCCTTAGTGGTTCTCGGTATATCAAGAGTTAAGTATGCTATGTGATTGCCACTATTAGTGGATCATTCACATCAGAAAGACTTCTTGTATATACTCTTTATACCTGTCGGGTCATCACTATAGTCGGAGTCTTATTCTCCATCAATATCATCTCAGTCGTCGCTCCATCGACGTCACAATAATCGAAGTCTTATTCTCCATCGACGTCACCTCAGTTGCCACTCCATCAAACGTTGACCCCAATCGGCTTTGCCAATCAGATGACTCAGTCCGATCTTGTTTAGACCCAGTCAGTCATTTCTTGACCAGTTCATTTCTTGCACACTATGGAGCATCTTGAGGCTTCACTACCCATTGCCATTGTTATGGAATGACTTAACTACACTATATGGGCTCAAGCTATGTCAAGCTTTCTTAAGGGTATAAAGTTTTGGCGCTATGTCACTGGCAATATCACCGAACCAAAGAAAATCGTTGGAGAAGACAACACCAAATAGATAGACCGTCTCGAGGAGTGGGATAACAAAAACCACCAGATCATCACTTGGATTCGCAACACGTGTGTACACTCCATCAGTCTCCTGTTTGGTAGATTCAAGACTGCCAAGTCACTTTAAGATTTTTCAGAGAAACTCTGCACCACCGCGAATCTGTCTCATCAATACCAACTTCTGGGCACTCTACATCGTATGCAACAACAACCTAGGCAATCTATCAATAATTTCTTATCTAAGATGCACTATGTTTGAGATCAACTTGCCTCCTCAGAACCAGAGTTTACAGATGCCACCAATGCTAAAACATTTTCTAATTATCGGGATCAGCAACACTTAGTTCTCTTTCTCATGGCCCTCGCAAATGAGTTCGAGCATGTTCATGTATCTCTCATTCACTGCAATCTCTTACCTACTTTAGATCAAGCTGTCACTGAACTTTTCTCGGAGAAAACTCGTCTTGCCCCTCTCAAGATGACCCCTACAGATGTTGTCTTCACCATTCCCATGGGACCTCAACTCAATAACAAAAGGCATCCATCTGGATCTTTTCAACCCAACAACAAAGGGCATCAATCTGAATCCTTAAAATTTTGTAATTATTATAAGGAACCATGACACATTCTCTTAGAATGCCTGGTTCGAGTTTGTCAATTCTGTAAGAAGCAAGCTCATGTTCATTTTCAACGTGATTGTTTTCAAAATCCCAACAGACACTTCCAACAATACATGTCTCACGGTACTCCTTCTAGATCTACAAACATTATTGCTGAAAGTTCATCATCCATTGCTTCCATTGCAATGTTTTCTGCCTTCGACATAGAGGAAATTGTCAAACAAGTCCTTGCTTATTCTGGTAATCTACCTTCTACTGCTATGTCAATCACCTCAAGTAATTCATCTTGGTTCTTTGACTCTACATGTTGTAATCACATGACTCCTGATTCCACTCTCTTTTCCACCAAACATCTTGCTAATCATACTCTGACTATTCAAACTGCTGATAGTTCTCCCATGACCGTGAGTCATACCGAAAAAATTGCAACATTAAACACTTATCTTCCTTATACTTATTATATTCCCCAACTCACTCTCAATCTCATATTTGTTGGTTAATTATGTGACTTCAGTTTAACTGTTTTTTTTTTCTGCTTCTGATTGTTGTGTGCAGGATCCAAAGATGGGACAAATTCTTGGGATAGGTCGTTAGGTTGGACAACTCTTTGAGCTCATCAATCTTCACATTCCATCCAATTTCTCTTCATTAGTTCAAACAGTAACCCCAGTCTCATCTACCCTATCCGTCAGTCTCTGGCATTCTCGTCTAGGTCATGCTTCTGTTGGTTGTCTTCAATCCTTAGTGTCTAGTAGTTATTTAGGGCTTTTTAATAAAGAATAATTTGATTGTCTTCCTTGTCAACTTGCCAAACAATCGACATTGCCATTTCACAAAAGTGATTCTTTTTCTTTTACACCATTTGACTTAATTCACTCTGATGTTTGGGGCCCGTCTCCCACTGCTACTATGAGAGACTCTAAATATTTTTTCATTTTTGTTGACAATTACTCCCGTTACACCTGGATATTTCTTATACGTAATCAATATGAATTACCTCAATTATATTTTGCTTTTGCTACCATGGTCAAAACTTAATTTTCTTGCAATATCAAAGTGTTTCGTGCTGACAATGCTGCTGAATACACAGATTCTAGCGTCCTTAACTTTATTCGCCAACATGGCACACTTTCTTATCGTTCTTGTCCAGGCACCTCTCAACAAAATGGGCATGTTGAGCACAAACACCGAGACATTCTTAAAACCGTTCGTGCTCTTCTCATATCCACTTTATGTCCTGAACGTTTTTGGGGTGAAGCTGCTCTTACAACTGTTTATTCCAAGAACCGTATTCCTTCTCCCATCATTGGGAATCAGTCACCCTTTGAGCATCTCTATGGTCATTCTTCTGACAATAGCACTCTTAAGGTATTTGGTTGTGCCTGTTTTGTTCTTCTTCAGCCTCATGAGCGCACCAAATTAGAACCTAGATCTCGCTTAAGTTATTCCTTAGGATACGGTGTTGAACACAAAGGCTAAAGTTGTTGGGATCCTTACTCCAAATGTCTTCTAGTGTCTCATCATGTTATTTTTTGGGAACACAAGATGTTCACCTCCATATCCAAGTTTCACCTGTCACAGAACAACATTTCTCTCCTATTCACTGACCTCTCCAAAAAAAATTTCCCAACACTCTGGAGACAAACTCTTCTTCTGAGTCAAAATCTCCACTAACACATCTTATCGCTTTATCATATATGTCACTACCACCTAAAATGTCTATAGACACCTCAATTGAGTTATCCACCTTACCTTCTTCTGAGCAACTTATCTCTTCTGATAGATCCGCTCCATCAGCTTCTGATCTCTCTCTTCGACGAAGTAACCGCGTAAAAACTACTTCTGTTAATCTTCGTGAATTTGTTGGATTTTCTACTATTCTTTCTCGCCATGAACCACAGTTTTATCGTGAAGCTAGTTTTGATCCTCTTTGGAAAAAAGTAATGATTGATGAACTACAGGCAATCGAAAACATTCACACCTGGGATCTAGTGACCTACCAAAAGGCAAACATGTTCTGGGATGCAAGTGGGTTTACAAGATCAAAACTCACTCTGATGGGTCCATTGATCGATACAAGGCTCGCTTGGTAGCTAAAGGGTTTACCCAAGAGTATAGGATCGACTATGAGAAGACCTTTGCCCCAGTTGCCTGCCTCATTTCAGTTCGCAGGTTCATTGCGGTTATCATCATTCGTAATTGGGAATTATTTCAGCTAGATGTGAAAAATGTCTTTCTTAATGGTAAACCCACTGAAGAAGTTTATATATGCCCTCCTGGTTCTCATCATCTTTCGCATCAAGTCTACAAACTTCGTCGGGCTCTCTATGGTCTCAAGCAAGCTCATCGGGCTTGGTTTGCCAAGTTCAACACCATTGTACAATATTTTAGATTCACTCCCAGCTCACATGATTCTGCTATTTTCATTCTGAAAACAAATCAGGGTACTATCCTTCTTCTCCTCTATGTTGATGACATGATCATCACTGGTGATGACATATTTGGAATTTCGGATCTCGAGACTTATCTCAGTAAACATGTTAAGATAAAAGATCTTGGGAAGCTCAGTTACTTCTTAGGACTTGAGATCATTTTTAACTCCGAGGGAAATTATCTTTCTGAAGCAAAGTATGCTTCTGACCTTCTTACTCGAGCGGGACTCACAGATAGTAAAACATGTACCACTCCTCTTGAGCTCAACTCTAAACTTACTCCTATGGATGGTACACCGTTGGAAGACCCCACCTTGTTTCGCTGGTTGGTTGGTAGTCTTTTTTATCTTACAGTTACTCACCCTGACATCTCTTATGTTGTCCATATTGTTAGTCAATTTCTCTCTACTCCTCGCACACCCCATTATGCTGCAGTTCTTTGCATTCTCTAGTACATCAAGGGGACCCTATTTAATGGTCTCCATTTCTCAGCTCACTCTTCACTTGAGCTTCGTGCTTACTCAGAAGTAGATTGGGCACGTGATCCCACTGATCGTAGATCCACCACTGGTTATTGTTTATTTTTTGACGATGCAAAAAGCAAACAGTAGTCGCTCGATCGAGCACAGAAGTTGAGTATCAAGCCCTTGCTGATACAACTAAAGAACTTCTTTGACTTCGCTGGTTACTTGAAGACATGGGCATTACTCATTCTACTGCGACTATCATCAGTTGCAATAATCAAAGTGATATCCAAATTGCTCACAATGATGTATTCCATGAACGCACAAAACACATTGAGATTGATTGTCACTTTGTGCGTCATCATCTCACCTGTGGGACTATTAGACTATTATCAGTTTCTTTCGCCGATCAAACAGCTGATATCTTCACTAAAACACATCATACTTGACGCCTTCAGGATTTAGTTTCCAAATTCAAGTTGGTCTCCATTTTACCACTTTGAGTTTGGGGGGGGGGGCTGTTAATTTTTTTATATATATGATGTATATGTTAGTCCCACATTGGTTAGAATGGGAAACATTCCCCTTAGGTTAGGCTATAAATAGGATACATCCCTTGTAAGCAAATCACACCATTCAATACAATTCTCTTCTCTTTGTATTGTCTCATTTCCTCTTTTAAATTCAACTAACTGTATTCTTTCAATTTTCATATCTTTTAATATAATCCAGTGTTTTTCAAAGCTAAAGATGTTTTGCCTCAATGAGGCGAGATGTGAACCCTGAGACATTGAGGCATAAACCTTTTGAAATGTTGAGGCATTTCAATTTTAATAAAATAATAATTAAAATTTAAATAATTTAGTTACCAACAAACTTTAATGCTTTTATTAACTCTCTAGAGCATATAAATTATAATTTTAAAATATGTATATATATATATATATACATTTTTTATAATTTTTTATTTTTATATTGTAAGTGATTAATTAAATAGTTTGTAGTTATTATTAAACCAAATAACATGTGATAAATATTTATGAAACACAATTATAATTTTAAAATATTAATATATTTATAATATATAATTTTTTATTTTTATATTGTTATAACTTATAATTGATTAATTAAATAGTTTGTAGTTATTACTGAACCAAATGACATGTGATAAATATTTATGAAACATAATAATATAACTACAAGAACAACTAGTTTAGTGGTTAAAGTTTTTTTTTCTATTCATTTGGGTATGGGTTTGAGTCTTAAACTTGCATTTTTTTCTTCTGATTTATAAGGTTTTTAAAGAAAAACTTAAACAAGACAAAGGTCCCGATCATTAGGGCAAAAAACCCATATACCTTAGATGTGGACATACGTCTCAGAACAATAGTCGTACGCTCAATAAAAAAAATGTCTAATATTTTAAATCTCAAAACGTTTTGCTTTAGTTTCTTCTCTTAGCAAACCCCAGACAAGACCAGAAAACGCCTTACATTGATAATTCAGTACTGCTATAGTTCCCTTAGGCAGTAAGTATTTGGTTTGACAATCCCGTCAATGCAGCAGCAAGATATATAATAGTAATTGAACAACTGTAACGTACATTTAAAAAATGTACATGGATTCAGCAGTGTTTCTGTTGTTGAAGGTAAAATTGTCATGGTCGATCCCATGGATGACGGTTGTGGCGTAAATTTAATTTTTAACCACAAGTTGATGAAGATCATGGTAAGTTTATATTTAATGTATTGTCCGTGAATATATTTTATACACTGTCAGTCAACACAAGTTGCCATCTCATTAAATGGCAAACTTATTTTTTAATAAACCCTTATTGAAAAATATCAAAACTTAATATTACATTTATAAATAATTATTGATTCATAAAGAAAGATGGTAATGACAATTATTGCTTTCCATTTTTGCAATTTATAAGGCATGTTTGGAAGACTTTTTTTAAATCTATTTTTAGTTTTCATAAACTTATTTTTATGTTTGACAAACAGTTTTCAAAAACTGTTTTCTGAAAACCTCAAATTAGTGTTTGTTGATATAATTTTCGAAAAATAGCCCTAAAATCAGTGTTTACTTCTCTATTTCATTCTTCCTACATGGTATATAAAAAATATTAAAAATTTAAAAATAAAATAATATTAATCATTTTTAAGTATTTAGTAAATATGAGAAATAAAATTTAATATAGATTTTAAATTTAAACTCACAACTAAAAATAATTACACAATGTGTATTAAAACAATTTTCCAAATAAGATTATCCAAACAACATTTCATTGTGTTTTGTTTTGGAAACAGTTTTCGAGTTACAGTTATCCAAACATGTTTTCATCAGAAAACTGTTACTCAAACATGCCTTTATATTTCTTTTTCTCTATTTGTATAAAAAAAATTATCATTCTTCATCTCATGTCAGTAAGTATACATGAAATATAGGTCAAATTTACAATTTGGTCTTTTTTTTAGTGATTGGTTACAATTTGATCCATAAACTTAAAAAAAAAAGTAACAATTAAGTCTTTTAACTCAAAAAAAATGTTATAATTGAGTTTTTTTTTTACCAATTTTGACACAGTCAACGGTTAATTTAGATGATAATCTGATTAATTTTAAACACAACGATAAATAATTCTTATTTTATTTGACTTTATAATTTAAAATTAATCATATTACAATCTAATTTAACTGTTTAAATATATCTAAATCGGTGAAAAAGACTCAACTTTATGTTCTTTCGATTTGGATCATTATCTTATATTTGAGTCGGCGTGCTAGATTGATTTTATGTTAATAGTTATCGGCTGGTTGAATTGCTATGCTATACAGCTTGGATAACATCAAGATCTCATGCATGTAGTTCTAAACGATAAAGGGAATGAAATCTTGACAACCCAACTGGGCACACCTATTTTGACATAATAAAAATGAGTGGCCTAGCTAGCTCAACCTCGACAAGATCAACAAAGGAACAAAGAAGCATGCATTACAAGAAAAATACAGATGGTTATGACAAAAATTAGAATAGTACCAAAAAGAAAGCAACGTGGAAGGCAGGGTCAAAAGTGATTTGAACTCTTTGTGGAAAAAATCATCAAAGTTTAAGGCATAATTGTCTTTAATTACAGAAAGGTTGAATCACCGAATGTTAATTAGTTTTCTGCAGAAGAAAAGGGGCATTGATTTCAAGAAGCGATTAGCAAGATAGCTTGTCACTTTCTTGTACGATTGTTACTAAGAATAAAATCTAAATGCCATAAGTACTCGGTGTGATCAACCTGAAACAAATTTCGAAAAGTATATGAGGACTTTGCTGTTTAAGTGATCCCTTTACAGGTTAAAAGACTGAAAACATCAAATGTTTTTTCTTTTTTTAAAATTTACCTTTTCAAACTCTAAATTTTCAGTGCCTCTTACTGCTCGTAATTCGTTGTTCTTGTATCTACCATATCCTCTTATTTATTCATAAATTTTACAAGCTATTTGGCAAAAGTCAAATCTACACAATCTTATCTTATCTCTACATTATCCATACGAGTTGTCATACTTGTGATGGAGAAGAGATGACAAAATGGTATGTATATAGAAGTGGATACAAAAAATCAAATCACGAGTGCAAATAGCGAAAGAGAAGTACCATGCATGTTCCCATTTCAGTCAGTGCCAAAATTCATCATGGTTCCTCACAAACATGACCAATTGACTAGACAACCTTTTAATCATGCAAAACGTACCGCACCAACCATATCATTCTTGGTACAACTAAATCATAATTGAACCATCAATATATACTGTTTCACAATGATCGTAGTCACTTCATGACAGCATATTAACAGATCAAAGTGCATTATTATTTTGTCAACGAAATCATGATGGAACCAAGGATTTCAATTTCTACTGGAATTGAACCTTAACAAATTCATTATTTTAAAACAGAAACAGAGCCCAAAGGAAAGCTTGACCATGTTTGCTTGGGCCTGGTACCCGAAAGCTTGGGCTGGAACCCAACCTTGTAATGAAATCACTTCTAAACTTCATCATATTATCCATTCATTCTGATAGTTGGATCTGACAATTGAGTTTCAGTTTGATTAACAATAGTTGGACCTGTTTTTGTTTTGTCTGCTTTGAATTTTTGTGCTCTAAATATATGTTTGGTAGCTACGAAATGAAAATTTGATCATGCACAATTTGCTGTTTGGTTCAATGTAAGTTTCCTGTAGCACTAAAGATCAAGAATAACTTGATTTTCTCTCATTGATTGTTGTTGTACCTTAAGTTCCTTTTATATTTTATTAGATATGTTCTTTTTTCTTTTATTTATTGAGAAATTTGGTATTGTTAGGTTATGTATAGCATGTACCCACACTGAAGTGACAAGAATTTGGACCAAGATGCTATGAAATAAACATAGGATTTTCTGTTGTCTGGAAAAAAAAAACAATTGGGCTGTAGTTTTTGTGTTGAGTGAGAGGTTGAAAAGCTATAAAAATAGCAGACCTCACAATTTAGGCTTTGAGGCCCCCATTTTCACCACATAGAGTTGATGGGCCCCTTAGTCCTTTGGAAAGATCTTTCACTTTCAATTTGTCC
This sequence comes from Bretschneidera sinensis, assembly GCA_023935145.1. NCBI lineage: Eukaryota > Viridiplantae > Streptophyta > Magnoliopsida > Brassicales > Akaniaceae > Bretschneidera > Bretschneidera sinensis. The sequence goes on along the minus strand of CM043698.1, from coordinate 26,260,303 downwards.
ATTATATAACACCCCTTCAAGGGTATCAATAAAAACCGAACAGTGGTTTGTAGGCTCCCATGTTGTCCCTTTGTAATTCGGCCGGGGAGCCACGGAACCCATGATTTTGGGACCATAACTTTGGAAAATGAAGCCCAAATAAATAGAGAGTACTTGCAAATCATCAGGGATGTAGCCCTCTCCTTTCTTTTACCTTTTTCATCTCATACGCAAAAGAGGTTTGATCCTTAAATTATATAATGATAAACGACTCTAATAACTAATCTAACTGGCACTCTATTAATTGACAATTCTTTACCTCCAAACTAACATAAATCAATTTTTTTCTTCCAATTTTTGGTAATTTTTTTGGTGAAAATCGGTGACCAATTATATGAATTCGAAGATCTCTCCCTCACGTATTTCTTAAACACTTTGTTGTTACTGGTTCAACTAACGGTAAAGCAAACAATAAACAAAGCAACAACAAAGTGTTTAAGCAAACACTTTTTTTTAGTTTGTTTGTATTTTGATCCGAGTTATGGCTTCATTAAAAAAAGCTTCAACTAATTATTGAAACTAATATTAAATTGAAACAAATGTAAAATATTAATTCAACATATAGTCAAAACTAAATTATCAATAAAATAATTATGTTAACATCATAAAATATTTTTTTTGAAAAATAATTAAATCAAATTTGAGCATCGCACGAGCTTAAAAACTAATATATAATAAAACTAAAAAATTCTTTATGCTAAAGTTATCTTATTCCACAAATCAATTTGATTCGATAAAGTAACGATTGTATCGATCCGATTATTTAATTGACCCATTTTATAGTTGAACTAACGAAAACTGATTGGCTTGATTGATTTCAATGTATTCAATCCGCATAGTGTAGAGTATGTAATTGAATGTAGCCCAACACACTCTGCATTAATAGTGGATACAAGCAGAGTCGAGGAGAGTATCAAAATATTTGGATTCGATTCGACTTAAATTCAGTATTGTGCTATAGGTTGGCTTGATGCGAGCTAAAAAATACCGCTTGTGTTGAGCCCGATTAAAATTTGCGAGGTTCAAACTCAATTTGGTTCGAGTTTGTTAGTTAACGAGTTTGAGCTCACAAGCTTTAAAAATTCTTAATGAGCCCAACGAGCATGCAACAAAAACATGTCTTTATTTTTTTTATGTTATTTTATATATGTTTCTAATTAAAATAAATAAAGAAGATTATAAATTATATTAATTAACTAATATTTACAAAAAAAAACTTATATTATTAGAACAAGGTTCCCAAGCCCAACTAACCCAATATTTATGTATTTAAACTTGATTCGATAACGTTAACAAACTTATATTCGTGCTTGAGCTAAATTATCAATAAAATGATTATGTTAACATCATAAAATATTTTTTTTGAAAAATAATTAAATCAAATTTGTGCATCGCACGAGCTTAAAAACTAATATATAATAAAACTAAAAAATTCTTTATGCTAAAGTTATCTTATTCCACAAATCAATTTGGTTCGATAAAGTAACGATTGTATCGATCCGATTATTTAATTGACCCATTTTATAGTTGAACTAACGAAAACTGATTGGCTTGATTGATTTCAATGTATTCAATCCGCATAGTGTAGAGTTTGTAATTGAATGTAGCCCAACACACTCTGCATTAATAGTGGATACAAGCAGAGTCGAGGAGAGCATCAAAATATTTGGATTCGATTCGACTTAAATTCAGTATTGTGCTCTAGGTTGGCTTGATGCTCAAGTCGAGCTAAAAAATACCGCTTGTGTTGAGCCCGATTAAAATTTATGAGGTTCAAACTCAATTTGGTTTGAGTTTATTAGTCAACGAGTTTGGGCTCACAAGCTTTAAAAATTCTTAATGAGCCCAATGAGCATGCAACAAAAACATGTCTTTATTTTTTTATGTTATTTTATATATGTTTCTAATTAAAATAAATAAAGAAGATTATAAATTATATTAATTAACTAATATTTACAAAAAAAACTTATATTATTAGAACAAAGTTCCCAAGCCCAACTAACCCAATATTTAAGTATTTAAACTTGATTTTAACAAACTTATATTCATGCTTGAGCTAGCGAGCAAAACTCGAATAGCTTATTAACAAAAGATTCAGTTCATATCCACCCTATAATTTGCCGAGTATAGATTTGGTTTAAAATGAACATCACCTAATTACTAATTCATTATCTTTGTATTTTATAAATAAATTATATTTTCTTAACAAAGCAAAGCATCAATTAGGGGCAGTAAGCTATACAATACATGGTTGCAATTTTTTTTAGTTTGTTTTGATTTTGATCCGAATTATCGCTTCATTAAAAATAGCTTCAACTATTTATCGAAACTAATATTAAATTAAAACAAATGTAAAAAAAAAATAATTGAGCATATAGTCAAAACTAAATTATCAATAACATAATTAAGTTAACATTATAAAATATATATTTTTATTAGGTGAAATAATAAAAAGTCAACTAAATAAACATAGACAATGATTAAAAAAGTTTATCATATCAATATCTATTCTCCATTACCCTTAAAAAAAAAATACTTACTCCATATTCTTTGGCTCTGCCATTAGTGTTAGACATGCATGCAAACATGCACTTACGAATTTTTATGGTTAAATTCAACTTTTTTTTTTCTCACCACCAACCCGCCTAAGTCAAAGAGTTATTTATTTATTTTTAACGAATAAGGCAAGTAGGAGTTATTGCGTGACGCTTTTAGTTTCTCTTCCGTGTCCTTCCATTTAAGTTATACAATGCTTCAGGGGTCCGCTATGTGTCAACCAAGGAGTTCTCTACTTTGACTAAATCATTTGAAAAGATGGAAAAGCAATCAGTATTAATTTTAACAAATAAAATCTAGCTGTAGTTATATCATAAATTCGGTTTTATTAAATTAATATATTAAATAATATTTATAATATTTATTTATATTATTTTAAATAATTATTATTAATTTTTTTATTATTAATAAATTTTATTAATTTTATTTTATAATAACTCTTATCAAATCGAATGAGTGAAATAATCGTCCCACCAACACCAAAATTTGTTCTTTACTGTCCAATTCAATTTCTGCCAAATGTGACATCGCATGAGGGTGCGATCATTAAAACCAAGATATGATTCCTTCTTTTGCACGCCTAAGCTGACAAAATATCTTTGAGCAAAAAGCTTATTTTGGACTAATGATCGAAATATTATCTTTCTTTATTTTTTTTTCTTAATTAATCTTCTAAGCATGATCGAGATAAGCCTTCTTGGCAAGATTCATGTTTTAATGGCAAAACGCGACAAAAGGAAGTACTAGTTGCGTACAAGCAGTGTATTTTAGTATGACGATGATAGTTACCTGCCACACCTCAAGCATCTTTAAGCATTAATTAGAACCAAAAATACGTGGAAAAATTTGTTACATGCTTATAGGCATACATTGTCTGGTACCATTTCAATCCCTTTTATGCAACCAAGTATCAATTTTTTTTTTTTCTTTTGATGAACCGATGTGATGTACCCAGTTTAAATGTATAGTGATAAATCAGATGCTAACAATAATTTCTCGTTAATTATATATTAATATTAAAAATATCAATAACAAAACAAATATCGTCTAAGAGAGTTTATAAACAATTTCTGTATTCTATAAACAAGAAATAGACCAAAAATTATTGAAAAAAATTGTTTACAAAAAGAATCAAAAAATTAAAAATGATTTTTAAGAAACTGAATGTCAGTCGAAAAACTATCTTTTTTATTCTTTTTCTTAAAATTTACTTTTTCAAAATTTTTTTTGTAATTCATAAATAAAAACAAGTGCTAAGCCAAAGAGTACATATGCTCAACCTTATAAATTTACATAATTTTTAATTAGTGCTAAGCCAAACAGTGCAGATACTCAACCTTATAAATTTATATAATCTTTAATTAGTGCTATATTCCATTGCATCGATAAATTTTGGTGAACACATTAATTCTATTATGAGTGATTAGTACTAGCATCTCAAATTCTTCTATCAAATTAAAAAACTTACATTATCAACAACCAAAAATATATCTTTCACTAAACATCAATTTTCTTGTTTATCTTTAAAGTTGATTAAATAGACAATTTATCAATGTCGGAACGAAAAGAAAAAAAATCAAAAGGAAAAACTAAGAGTGAGATAAGATAAGAATAATAGAAAAAAATAACAATGTATCATAATGATTAAGTGCTTGTATATTGCATGGAGAGATTGAAAACTGAAGGAAAAAAAAAATACGATTCAAGCCAAAAATATATTTTTGAAAGGGAGTTATAAGTGCTAAGAGAAATTGTGTTAGCCATAACTGCAAGAGGATAGAACAGAGAAATGGGTTCAGTGGACTATGAGAGTTATCGGGTGAGAGAAAAGAGAGTGGGTTAAAAAACGTGGAGTGATTGTTTTGAAATTTTGTTATTCTATAGGCAATTTTATCTTTAATAATACATTGATTTCATACTTATGCATTGAGTTTTTTGTGAATTTAATAGGGTTAAACACAAAACAGAGGCATAATTATAATAAATACTTATGATAAAATAATATGTTAACAATTATCTTTTTTACTTATAAGCATGTCAAGCATAATTGCTATATATTCTCCATTAGAAAATTAATCCTGCAAAGAAATCCCAAAATAAGAACAATTCGGTTAGAAATATAAAAAAAAATAACAATTGAAAATGTGGAGAAGATAAAGAAAAATAGAGAAAATCAGTATGGGTTGAAGATGATAGAGATAAAAGAGTTGAGAAGTTAAGTTTGAGTGAGATAGTGAGAGGAAAAAAACATGGAACAAAGATGTTTGGAGTTTGAGTAAATTGAGTTATATATATATATATATATATATATCATTATTTAAATATTTAATTTATATATTTAAGTAGGGGTTTACGAGACATTTGAACGGGTGGACACTAAATGGAGATTATGACATTATTAATAATATAGATAAATAAATGTTAATTACTCATATGCTAATTTTACTTAAGTAAAAAGTATTGGGTAGGTTATTGGAGTCCAATCCACGCACCAGCAACTCTTTTATGAATAATTTTTTATTTTTTATTTTTATAACCCAAAAGATTTCATTCAAAAAGAAAAAATAGAAGAAGTATATGCGAGAATATAAGAGCACAGAGTCCGGGAACTCTTCCATTCAAATTCTAACCTCACTGAAATTACATGATTAACAGGATTTTCCTATGGGAATTTCATACCTTGATATTTTTTTTTTAATTAGGGGAAAGAAATGAGGATTTTCCTCCAATTCCTTATTTCCTTTTATAATTCCCTCAGAGAAATAATTATTGTTATGTATAAATTGAAAATTATTAGAAACCATAGTTGTGATTTAGTGGTTTATTTGTTCAATTATCAAATAAATTATTGTCCATCACATTGAACTTCAAAAGTTCATATTGCATGTACAAAAATACCAATATTGATTAAAACTAAAATTAACTAAGCTTAAGAAGCATTATAATAAGCAGCCTCTTGTCATATGCAAACAAAAAACAAGTAGAGATTCTGTCATGATACCTTAGGTACCTTTTGCCTAACAATAGTTTAGTATATGGTTTTAAAAAAAATTGAAACTGTTTTTATTAAAATAACAATGAAATTAAAATATATTTAATGTTATATTAAAATATAATACTTTTAAAAAAAATAATATTTTAATTTTTAATCAATTTTATAAAGTGTTGGATATAATTTTCATTTATAAAACAAAATATTTCATAGAGTAATTTATACATTTTGTTATTAAAATACTAATAAACCTAAGTAACTTAGGAATCGGTCAAATCACCGTAACTCTTTAACCGCAGTTAATTTATACTCAGACGATGACACGGTATTCAGTATTTAAATTGATTTTTTTTCAAATAACTGGAGTAAATGGACTAGATCACCAAATCGTAGTGCATTATGCAATTATTCGTCAGTCACAGATAACCAGTGGAGAAATCTTAACTCCCTGCATCAATTATTTCCTTGAAATCAATTCCAGCAGACAACGCTACAACAAAATGCCGGCTGGTTCCCTAGAATTCAAGCTCACTAAATGACCAAAATACCCCCTTCTCCTTAAGCGCAGCTCTCTACTGTGTTGTCACTATCTTGCGCCTCATGTGTGCAGAGTCACAAATCACAACCCCCACCCCACAATTCTCTCTCTGTTTCTCTCTTCACTTTGGTCTCACATTAATAAATATAATTTAATTTTCAACAAACGCCATCTTTGTGCCCCCCCACTTTCTCTCTCTCTCCCTCCCTCCCTCTCTCTCTCCCTCCCTCCCTCTCTCTATTTTCTTCTGTGTCATTTCTCCTACCTAAGGTCTAAAATCAAAACCATAACCAAGAACTGAGAAAAGACGTCCTCTCTCTCTCTCTGCCCCCATATCTAGCTAACGTGCGCCTTTGATAACAGACCAGAACAGAAATTTATACAACGACCTTTCTCTCTGTCTTTACCCCTCATATTTCATTAAGCTAGCCTGTACGACACAACAGGGGAAAAAACGAAAGAAAGAAAGAAAAGGGTATCATGAAAAGATCAATCTCTCCATTTGCTTGCTAACCCTCACCTCCAAAACAGCAAAACTTGGAAACAAAAAGCTAAACAAAGCCAGGCCAATTTCTCTCTCTTATCCCCAATAGATGGGTAGTCGGGGTCGACTAATTCTCTTGCTGCTAACTTGTGCGGCGTTGCCTCTCTCCTTCTCAGATCCAGACGACGAGGCGTGCTTAACCCATCTGAGTCAGTCCCTAAAAGACCCACTAAAGAACCTCCGAAACTGGACGAAATCCATCTTCGAAAACCCTTGCAACGGCTTCACCTCTTCCCTCCCTGGCGCCACCTGCAACAATGGCCGAATCTACAAGCTCTCCCTCACTGACCTCGCTCTTCAAGGTTCAATCTCTCCTTACATCTCAAACTGCACCAATCTACAGTCCCTTGATCTCTCCTCCAATTCAATCACAGGACCCATCCCCGCAGATTTGCAGTACTTGGTCAATCTGGCTGTCCTCAATCTATCCTCCAATGGCCTCGAAGGAGAGATCCCGCCGCAGCTCACATTGTGCGCTTACCTCAACGTGATCGATCTCCATGAAAATTTGCTTTCTGGGCAGATACCGCAGCAATTGGGTTTGCTTGTTAGATTATCTGCTTTCGATGTGTCGAATAATAAGCTATCGGGACCCATACCGGCTTCTCTGGGGAACAGGAGCGGGAATTTGCCAAGATTCAATTCGACTTCTTTTGAGGGGAATAAGGATCTTTATGGGTACCCTTTGCCGCCTTATAAGAGCAAAGGGTTGTCGGTTTTGGCCATTGTTGGGATCGGATTGGGGAGTGGCTTTGCTAGTTTGGTGCTCAGTTTTACTGGGGTTTGTATTTGGTTGAAGATTACAGAGCAGAAGATGGCTGCTGAGGAAGACAAGAATATTAGTCAACTCATGCCTGATTATTGAGTTCAAATTTACTGCTGCTAGTCAATTTTGGGTATGGTTAATTGGAGATTATTAAGCTTATAATCACAGCTTGAGATTTCTCTCAGGCTTGTTTCCTTTGGTACGAGTGAGTTGTGGGTAATCTTGATTTTTTTCTTTCTGATGGGCTTTTCTCCAAAACTTTTCTTTTTTCCTGATTTTTGGAGGGGTTTTCCTTTTTTTTACTCCTTTCTTAATCATTTGTCCTTTTTTGTTTTGTTTTGTTTTGATTTGCTGTAATTTTTATTCTCCAAAAATCAGCAATGTATATACCGATTCAAACATGGGAGGCTTCAGTGAAAAGTAGAGCACCAGTTTCTTATGTAGCATTGTGTTTTCCTTTTCTTTCTTTCTTTTTCACTTTCAATCTCTCTTTCTCTGGTTCAGCATTACTTTTTTTTTTTTAATCTTTGAGAAACGGAATATATGAATCCTACGTTGATAAATAAAAGATTAAGATTGCAGGAGGATCTCTATATAGTCTTAGTCTGTGGGGTGGTGAAGAGCTGCACCGTGGAATTTTGTCTGCAGTGTGCTAAAATACATAGAAAACCAGTGGTGGTGGGGACTTTAGAACTAATGGATACAGAGGTACAACCTGTTCAAGTAAGGTCGTACATCTTAACAAGTGGTGGTGGGAACTTGATAACACGTACATATCCTTAAAACTCGTGTGCATTTATTAAAAATGCGCTTTTACCCAATTGGCTTGCTAATGTGTGAGCTGGTGAGAGACCAAACACCCATTAATTTGCCGATTTCTATTAATAATATGTTATTACTGTACTTGATTTTTAGTAAATAAAAGTTTTAATAAGAGTATTAACTTAACATATATATTGGTTGTTGGCTCTGGTCTAAGCCAACATTCCGCTCAGTTTGCTGCTTGTTCTACTGGGTTTTTTGCCTTTTGGTTTGGTTCAAGAAGTATCTATGGGCGCATTTTAGAGTTCTACTTTCCAAGCATGAATTTGAATTTGAAATTTAACCACCAAGCTAAAAGAAAAAATATTACTTCTCCTAGTAAACAAATGCTTTAATTATAGATCGCACGTTGTGTTGATGATTAGTCAACGTGGATATGTAAAAGAAACAAAGATTATTACATCAACATTTATGGAGTGGTTTGCATTATTGTGGCTTGTGGGTTTGTTTAGAGGTGGGAATTGGGGGTGGTTGGGTTTTACGGGTTAAAAGAGTACGAGTTAAAATGTTTGTTTTTAATGAGTTTTATTTTTTATATTTATATTTGTGTTTTAACGAGCAAGTAACAAATTAAAATGGATATTGATAAAAAATCATATATTTATATGAGAAAATGATGATTCAAATCGAATATGAATTATGTATTATAAGTAATAGGTTAGTGAGTATAAGTTAAAGATATTCGTTTCTTAATAAATCCTATTTTTTATATCCATATTTACATTTTAAGAGATAACTAACAATAAAAACAAATTCGAGTTAAAAGTTTAATTTCTAAAGTTATTGATGGCTTAATGTATTATAGGCATGAAGATTTACGGACTTCCATTTCTTTTCTTCAACAGCAGATTTTTTATTTTTATTTTACCTTAGGTAATAAGCTAGCCTTCTAGCTCTATGGATTTAAGTTCTCAAGGGAAAACTTTTGATATCTTTAATCTTACTTAAAGAAATCAGTAATAATGTCCATAATAATCAAGATACCCACTTAACTTTGTTTTTATATGAAGCTTTCGCATGCATTGGCGTGCCTCCGTTTGACTGTGTGCTGTGAACTTTGTACTCTTCCCAGCTGAAATGCAAGATAATTAGATAAAAAACCATAACAAAAAGATTAAAAAATACTAATATTTGTGATTTGAACTTTTGAAACCCCAAAATTTTAAACTTTTCCCAACTTCATTGAAGCTAAAAACAAACAAAATAATATTCAAATTAATTACTCCAGTATTTTGGGGGTTAAATAGGTAATAAGATTTCATAGTATCACATATAATAAATTAACTTAAATTATTTGTGTATTTTTAACGTTGATTACATGCGACGACTACATAGGAGAAGACTACGAACTTTGCTCACTCCACATGCTCTTAAGCACGTCAAGAATCTACCATTAACCTTCCGTACGATCATGAATGCTCCGTAACTTTTCCAACATTTCACTCATGGTAGTGCAGTGCTACAGCCTCTTAGAGTGAATCACCCACATATTTCTACAGCACAAACGGTGTAGACTAATGGTTTCTTAATAGAAAGAACCATGAAGGCTAGAGAAGTAGTCTTTACCTCTAGGGTTTTCAATCCTTATCCATGTAACCCCATAATAACACACCCCAATCAGGTTTATAAACCCTAATGGGCTAGTCCCAAATGGACTATGAATATTAGGTCTAATGTGGGCATAATTATTGGGTCGAGTATGCACGTCAATACACGTGTCTCGGACCCAATGTCTAACATCTCCCACTCGCACACAATGGGCAAAATGCTATCAATTTTCTCCTAGCTCAACCAAGAGCTTAGTCTAATAATACTTGGCAAATGAGTCGTGTGACCAATGAGCAAAACTGCAAGAAACATGAGGATTACACTAGAAACCTATAGGGGCCAACATAAAACCTCCAATTAGTATAAAAAAATAATGCTTATAATGCCCCAGACTTATCTAATCATATCGGATTGAGTACTACCAATCTCTCTTGAGATTTTCAAACTCATGTCAATGTTCAATCTCCAAAATCTTAGTAATGTACATGTTATATCAACTCTTCAAGTATCAATATAACATACCAACAATATGTCACATTTTTTTTATATTTGGGTATGATATTTGACAAGTCTCCCCTTGTCCCGATGTCACTTAAACTTGATCTAATTTGTTTTCCTGGACATGTTCCTCCAAAGCAGACCATCTATGACCCTTTTAACTACATACTAAAGTAGCAACCATTAAACCTCATTTTTGTGACATAGTCTAAGGTCACGTAGGGTACTAAATATGAATCTTTGCGAGATCCATATAGGACTCACACGGTGGGAAAGCAGGATCTAATCACTAACCTAATTATCTCTTAAATGGTTGGATATAAGCAAATGTAGTATAAATTACATGCTATGGTGATATTCTTTTCCAAAAAGAACATATTTATGTCTTGCAATACCATCACCATACAAATCTTAATCTAGTCATGACTGACTTGAATCTTTTATTAGCTCGCTACCTTAATCAACCTAGTTACTTTCTAAAGTGCCTAATTTAGGCACATCCGGTTGCCTTCCAAGCTTGCATGATTTGTGCGATAATCATGTTCTATCCAACTAATGCTTATAATAGACCTCATCTTGACCTTTTATCAAGGCGACACACTATGATGGCTCCTTAAGCGCTCATATTTTGTTTAATTTACTAGAATTAATAATGTCTCGTCTCTACTTGCTATCTTAGTGTTAGAGACGATCACTCGTGTGAGTAAGCTGATCTAATCCTAGGTGACATTCCTTTCATCGTGAAACCAAGTCTTATGATGTATGTTTGTGCAAATAATATACTCTACTATGCCATAAACTCAATTACCATGAAAATCAAGTGCATGGGGATTTTCATGAAAAGATCAATCAATAGTATCTATTAAGTCAAGTGCAAACACCTAATCAAGAGTTTATGAGATACGAGTCCATCCTTCCAATGATGATTCATTTCAAGAGACTAAACAATTGTTCTAGTAGATGCGTTTTAGGACCAATTCACTAAGCACAAAACAAAAATAGTTTTAGTGATCATTTCACAACATTCAATTGTTAATTTTCATAATGCACTTACTTTAGGTTGAAATTAATGCATTATAGATACCAAAACAATTTAATTCTATAGTCTTTGAGTTCGCAATCCAATTTGCGACAATAAGGCGCTTCATGAATCTCTTTTCCTCGATTAATTACCTTAAGTAGCGACATGTCTTTGAATAAGTAATCATTCCAATCTAATAAGGCATAAGCAATTATAAGTAAGGTCACATAGAATAATCAATGACTAGTCCTTTATCTCATCCCTCACACTATGCATGCTCTCGTGAAAGTTTCGTTACAACTGAACTTGTTTTGATTGGTTCGGTGGACCTTAACCGAACTTACCAATTCTGTCGGTTTGGTTATCAAATTCGTTAATCAATTTTTTTATTACGTTGACACTAAATATATATTAACCGAATGAATTAATAGAATATACAATCCTACTCAAAGGCGAAGCCGATTTTTATATTAGGGGGAGGGTCTAAAAGAAAAAAAAAGACAAAAATCCATAAACCAATGAATAATTTATTTAAATTATGCCATATGTTTGTCCATTAAAGAAAAACAATCAATTATCAATTCTATGCTAAAATTTCAAGCAATCTTTGTTTTAATATACACAATTTATTTTTATTTGCAATGATTTTCTTCTTGAAAAAAGATTTTATTGTCTTTGATTTCAATGCTTAATATAAAGTCTTTCAAAAATTTATGGCATGATTAGTTATACTTATGTATTAAAGTTTTTTAAAAATTCAATCAAAATTCTATAATAACAGAAGAAGATAATGCAAAAAAGCTACATAGAAACATCAACTATACTATAAAACATATGAGGCTATATAGCTCATCGAAATTCCAAAGAATCCAATTGTATTGGGCCTGTTCTGTTGGACTTAAACCCAACTTGCTTTTCCAATGGACTCCATTCTATTGAATAGCAAAACACGAGCCAGTTAGTTCTAGATCCTAAACCGGTCCTGCAACCGATCCACAGGTCGCCATCTTCACTCTTAGAGTCTGACTCATACCCCTCTAAAACCCTAGTTAGCTTGCGCGTTTCTTCATCCCAAAAACCAGCTGCTCCACAGAGAGAACATTCTATTATATCTTTCTTCTAAAACAAACTGAGATTCAATGGCTGAAATTAAAGAGAAACCAGCAAAAGATATCAAACCCAAAGAAGAAGAAGGAGTAGGAGGAGGAGGAGGAGGAGAAGAAGAAGAAGAGAAGAACTTTGAGGAGCTAGGGCTTGACCCTCGCCTAATTCATGCCCTAATAAAAAAAGGCATCGAGAAGGCCACTCCAATCCAGCAATCTGCTATTCCTTATATTTTAGTCAGCTTCTCTTCAGTTTTTTTTTTCTTTCTTTTTTTTCAATTCGAATATTATCTTATAAAAAAATCGATTTGAATTATCATGTGTCTGGCTTCCAGTAAATGGAACGAATTAAGTTATTTACTAAGCAGCTAAATAAAATGGAATATACTAAGAGCGGCCAATTAATGTTGAATTAATCAATTGATTAGTGGATTTTTCGGGTTTTTTTTTGTTACATTAGGTTAACTGTTGTTACTATTTATGTTATTATCAGGAAGGCAAAGATGTGATTGCTCGAGCAAAGACTGGTTCAGGGAAGACCTTTGCGTACCTTCTTCCTTTGCTGCAGAAGCTCTTCGCTGATTCCGGTTCGAAGAAGAAGATTGCTCCGGCAGCGTTCGTTCTCGTCCCGTCTCGGGAATTGTGCCAACAGGCATGTCTAGAGACGCTGAATTTTTGAAGTTTAACTACCTTTTATATGTCCAGTTATTCAATCATGTAAACTGTTGTGATCGATACATACAGGTTTATAGAGAGGTTTCATCCCTTATCGAGTTATGTAGAGTTCAATTGAAAGCTGTGCAGTTGACTAGCAGCATGCATGCCTCTGATTTGGTTGGTTCAATAATTTTCCCTTTTGGCGATTTAGTTGTGGGTCATGTTATCGGATAGATAAACCATCTTGCTAATTTTTGGTTATTGTGTAAATTGGTTGCAGCGGGCTGCATTGGCAGGACCCCCTGATATTCTGGTATCTACTCCTGCTTGCATACCCAAATGTTTGTCTGCTGGCGTGCTTCAATCTACAGCTATCAGCGATTCACTTGAAATTCTTGTTCTTGATGAGGTGAGAGTCTATCGCCAAGTTTGTGCCTGATTATATTTTAAATTCTGGTTGCGTTTGATAGAATGTAGGTTCAGTCTTTATGAGATGAACTTAAATCTCCACCAAGTTTAGTTGGCAGTGAGCAATTATGTTGCACTTACATAAGTTTGTTTGATTTGCTAAAATTTCTAATATGATTATGCAATGTAACAGCAAATAGGGAATCTGTTCCGTGTAGAGTAGTACTAACTTTCACCAAAACAACCATCACAATGTCTTTTCCAATGCATTGGATAACTTGAATGGTCAGATATTTTGAGCGCTAATATTTCTCTATTAATTTGATTACCTGATGTTAGTATTCCCTTGTCGCTATCTCTGTTGAAGCATGCTTGCTAGTATTCTGTTTTTAGGAGATTGTTGACTCATTTCTGTTTTCAGGCAGATCTTTTATTGTCATATGGCTATGAAGATGATCTAAGAGCTCTAACAGCCATCGTCCCTAGGCGTTGTCAATGCCTTCTTATGTCTGCCACAACAAGGTGCAGCATTTGTAGTATATTTTTCCTTTTGAAGTTGGTTTATGATATTCAAGGCACTTATTTATTTGCCAATATTTTACTTTCCTGACAGCTTGTGCATTGTCTTTCCACGAGTTCTTCAATCATTTCTTCATACTTTTAAGCATGTTCCTCAGTTAAAAGTATAATTAATGCTCTTTTATATGGAGAACATAAACTCGTACTGATCAATCCATGTTGTCACCATGCTATCTTGCAGTTCTGATGTTGAGAAATTAAAGAAGCTGATTCTACACAATCCAATCAATCTGACCTTGCAAGAAGATGGAGATAAAAAGGATGAGGCTATCCCCAAAAATGTTCAGCAATTTTGGGTAAGATTTGCTATGCGGTTATTAGGAAATTATGAAGGATATTTCATCTTCAGTTAATTTTCTTCTAATTGTTTTCCTAAAACACTCTACAATGTGGGGGTCATTTACTGGTATCATTTACATCGGTTTTATTGTTGGACACACTGGTGTGAATGCTTAGATTCGTTATCCTGGCTTGGTTGTAACTGAAAATATTGTCTTAGTACAGAGTCACCCATAAAATTTCACAACCCACAAAAATTCCTGGAGTTATTTATTTATTATTTTTTTCATACCAATACTATCAATGTATATGTCGAAGCTACTTATTAAAAAAATGGGCAAAATACATATTAAATACCTTTGATTTGTGATTTGGAGAGTTTCAGGATCACAACATGTGGTTGAAAGTGTACAACTTGACACCATGTGGTTCAACTATTATCCAACTATGATCTCGCCGTTAGGTCAACGTTATTCAAACACGTGCAAACAAACACGTGATTTGCATGTGATTGCTAAAAATTAGCTACATGTCAATAATTCATTGGCTCTTATAAAAATAAAATTTAAAAGACTTAAAATATTTTAAAAATCATTTGTTTTAAAAATATGTTAAAAATCACATGTTTTAATAATCCTAAAAATATTTAAAGAATCCTTAAAATATTTTAAAAATAATTAATTTTTAGGTTTTTTATAATATATTTTTATAAGAGCCAATGTATTATTGACACGTGGCTAATTTTTAGTAAATCGCATGTTTGACAGGACCAATAACGGCTAGACCATGTGGTAGTTAGGTTATACACTTTAAACATGTTGTGATCTTAAAATCCCCCAAACCACAAGTATGCAATATGTACTTTGCCCTAAAAAATATGTTTATATGTCAAACCTATCTGCATAGATTATCTTGCATATTTTTAAATGTTAATTGCATTTGGTGACCTTGTACTTTGTTAAGTGCATCTTTTGAATCATTGGCCATTATAGATTTATTTTATGCTTCTTATTGCTTCGTACTGATACATCTTATCGGTGGTGTTTAACTATGGTCAAACAAAGTAACCATATGCTCACGAACTCATTTTTTTTTTATATTTATATTAGATCTCTTGCAGTGCTCATGATAAGTTACTTTACATCCTTGCCCTCTTGAAGCTGGAGTTGGTTCAGAAAAAGACACTGATATTTACTAATACTATTGACATGGGTTTCAGATTGAAACTATTCTTGGAAAAGGTATTCTTACATACTTTAATGCATTAATTGAAATATATTTGTGCATGCATATATGTAACTACATACAAATGTTACTGCACGTTTGTTGTGGGTTAGCAACTTCCCCCATTTTTTTGGACAAAAGTTTCCCTCCATTTTTATAAATTGGGTAGGGTATATTTGTAAGTTTGAAGAAATAAAAAGTAAAGCAGAAAGAGAGAGAAAGAGAAACACAGTGCTTTCACCGTACTTGACAAACCAGTATGTTCAGGAAGCCTGATGAGAGTCTCTCTTCTTCGTTACTAACTCTTTGGCACACTCTATTTTAATGCCTTTTTGGCCCTTAAACATTAAAATGTTTTTACTGTTAAATGTTGAATTCCGTCTCACCTATCTTTGGTTGAAGATTTGCCATACGTGGGTCATTGTCAAACAATCAACAGTTAGCAAAGGTGACACTTTAATGGGAATTACGTCCGATATTAAGCAAGTCATGATTCATGAATAATTTAAATCACTGGTAAAAAAATCATGTATTCAAAATATCTCCTTTTATGATTTATCAAGTGCAACCTAAGACAATGGTAAGTCTATTCAAAATGTCTGAAGAAAAGAGGAAGAATATCTTCCCAAGCAAAAAGTACAGAGAAGTTTTCTGGTTTGTTTTAAGAGAGAGAGGGGGAAAGAAATGAATGAGAAGGAGCTCAGATTGTCTAGTGCGTTTAATTTTTTCACTTTTGCATTTGTACAATCATTTAAATTTCCTTATTTAACTGTACGAATGGAGTTCTAGGCTTGAAATTGTAATGAGGTCAATGGGACTTAAGACGACCTATTGGGTGGAAAAAGGAAGAAAAGCAAAAATTAGAAAAAAGAAGGCTGAGAGCATAAGCCTTCTTTTCCCCTTCTTTACATCATTTATCTTTTAACACTCACATCTTTACATCATTTATCTTTGTCACAATCCATCTTCCCACTGTTTTTTTTATGAATAATTTATTTTTATTTTTATAAAAGATCTTCCCATTGTTAATATCATTTTCAATCTATGGCAGTTTGGGATCAGGTCTGCTATTTTGAATGCAGAGTTACCCCAGAATTCTCGTCTTCATATCCTTGAGGTATTTAATACTTCAATTTCTAAATACATTACTGTTGGTTCCCCCCCCCCCCCCACTATTTCATTATAAAAAATGGTTTTGCATAATGTTTTTATGAAAAATATTTACTTTCAAAATTAATTCCTTATTTGTTTGTTTCAATCAGGAATTCAATGCTGGGCTTTTTGATTATTTGATTGCAACTGATGATAGTCAAACAAAAGAGAAGGAACAAGCCAATGGGGAGAAGGCTAATGTGGACTCCAAAAAATCTAGAAAGCATGCCAAGCCAAAATTGGACTCTGAATTTGGAGTAGTGAGGGGAATTGACTTCAAAAATGTATACACGGTAAGTTGTTTCTTTTTCTCTTTTTCCTTCAAAAGCTTCTTTGCTTTGGTATTGCGTATGTATGATTGAACTGGGCTTGGGTATTGCTTAGATTTAATGCGAGCAAAGCTTTGGTTCGGGTATTGGATTGAGTGTATTTCTTTGGTTTTGTGATCGTTATGGTCTTGGTCATATATTCTTTTTACCTATTTAAAAATATGGAAAATGTGTGACTTTCAGCTATCTCAAATTCTCAATAAATTTTACGAAGTCAAAAGAAAAAATAATATTAGTTGATGGGGAGACAGATATTATTTTCAAATTTGGGTGTTCTTTCTTTAGAGTAGGAGTATAGCTTTTCTTGGATTATCATATTTGGGTATTCTTCTTTCACCGAGTCCCATAGTAGTTTCTTGTGTGTAATGATTTTAATCTAGGTTTAGATTAAATTTTTTTTCTTTTCTTTCTAATTGCTGGGATATTGAAATAAGCCTATATAAGGTACTATCCATTGCCTCTTTTGAGATGATCTTTGTGGAGTATAAAAGATTAACTGGCCCTTTCATCAACTTAAGCTTTAAAGATAATTGGTAACTCTATTATTCTTTACATGGTATTAGAGCTCTAGGTCTTAGTTTCGAGTCTTAGATGCCCCTTTTCATTAATATTTCACCCAATGTTGTGCCCACACTTGGGCCCTCTTACATCGGGATTCACGTGCAAAGCCCATTAATCCTTCATTCGGCTTGCATGTGGGTGTGTGTTTAGAGTATAAAAGAATAATTGGGACATTTTCCATTAGCTTAATCTTTTGGGATAATTGGTAACTCAGTTATTCTTACAATCTACTTTGTTGATCTCATGAGGCAATCTATGTGTTTATTAAAACAAAAGGATTGAATCTCATGCGTGCAATAAAAAATGGTATTCCGTGATTATATTTCCCATCGGGAGAAATTGAGGTCATATATCTCTTGGACTGGCATTCCAGTCAAATAATTCATACATTCATTCTTTCTAAACATTCATTATTTTTGGCCAGGAAGATAAACTCCTGGAAAACCATGTTACCAATGTGAACTCATGCAGCGTGGGACAAAAGTATTGATTAACTTATGCACCTATGCACTACAATGAAATTTTCTAATAGAGTCAATTTGAGGGATTAATTAATATAAAAATGCCCTTTTATCATTCTAATTTTGTTCTCAACTAGTATACTCTGTTGCTTTCTCTCTCAAAGTGGGGTTGTTGTTTGAATTAGTATGATACCTAGCAGCAGCTACAATTCCTCCTCGTTCTTCTTCTAACTTTTATTTTATTTTTTTACAGGTCATAAATTTTGAAATGCCTCAAAGTGCTACAGGATATGTACATCGCATTGGGCGTACTGGAAGAGCATACAGCACTGGTGCCTCTGTCTCTCTTGTGAGTTCTCAGACTTAAATTGTCTGTCTTTCTATATTTTAAACACAGCATATATGACCATTGATATGCGTTGCTCTTCTTAGTTTCTTTCCACACCAATGGATATTCACTATAGGGATCCCAAACTTTAGATTTACCCTAGTACCCTTCACTTTCCTTTCTGCCATGAAGATGGCTCCTATATTTTTTGGAAATTTTGAAGCCTGTTATTGGCTTACAATTACATTGGGGCTTTGTCACCTTAGTTTTATTGATTATTCATGTATATATGTGTCTAATTGCAGTTCGCTTTGCCAATTTTTTATTTTGTGGATGTGAAATCAGCCTTTTGTCTTCCTTTTATTTTAAGCTTTTATCAAAGAATTTGTATCTGTTTTGCTTATACAAAGTGCATGAGATGGTGATTGTGTGCATTGTTTCATCAGCATTTTCTCCAGTCTAATACTTGTTATATTAACAGGTTTCTCCTATTGAGATGGAAGTTTTTGAGGAAATAAAATCGTTCTTAGGGGATGATGAAGACAAGGACTCCAAAATCATCCAATCATTTCCTTTGCTCACTGAGAATGCAGTGGAGTCTTTACGATATAGAGCTGAGGTGATTTTCTGCCTCATCTGTCTCAATTAAAACATTGTTTATGTTAATTAATTTATAATGTCCTTCCAATGATTATATATTTTTGGAGATATAGGCATTGTTTGGAAGGTGATTTAAGTGCAACTTAAATAACTACCTCCCAAACAACACCATAATAATTTTGTGTGTAAAACATTAATTTTTCGGTTTTGATACTCTTAGTCTCTTACAATTTGTGGAACCAACTTTTACTTGGTGCTACATCACCAGCCTGCCGTCCCCCTCAGTAAAGAGTAAGGGGAAAATTTTGACAAACTATTATCTTTTTTCCCCTCAATGAATGTTCACAGAAATGGGGAATAAATGTGGAGTCCTAGCTTATTAGAGGGAGGGAGAGAGAGAGGGAGGGAGGGAGGGAGTTTGAATAGTCTATTGCAAATGTGGTTGGTAGTCATTATGCACAAATGCAGGTTGATTTTCTGTAACTTTTCTTTGCGCTTTACTGTTTATTGCTTTATCCTTGAGGGCTTTATTTTCTTCTTTATACTCAGTTTAGTGCATCAAATAAAAATACATGTTTCTCCCCTTGTAGTTTTTGTTAAGTAGCTTTTTGGATCGTTTTATGCTCTTGGTCTATCTATAAGTTATCTGATTGGCAATTTGTGTTTCCTTTCCTCATGGGTTCTGTTTATCCTGTTCTCCAATTCTAAATTTTTGAGTGAGATTTGGTTGCATTGGCATGTAAATTTGGGTTCAAATGGATGCAAAAGGAAGCAAAATCATTGATGTGCGGAGTTGACTTATGCAGGATGTTGCAAAGAGTGTGACAAAAATTGCTATCAGGGAATCTCGAGCTCAGGATTTGAGGAATGAGATACTCAACTCTGAAAAGTGAGTATTTCCTGACCATTGCAGTTTGGTCTTTATTGTAATAGAGATTTAAAATGTGTTACGGTAATCCAGTTTAGTCTTTCAATCCTGTTTGAGGTTTTCATGATGTGGTAGTTGTTGTTTTGACTGAGCATTGATTAATTACTATTAATATTTAGCCTTTTCAGTCAATGCGTCTTCATTTAATTATAACTTCTTCTGCTGATTCTAGTATTCTTTTATTCTGATGATATGCTTCTATTTGTTTAGATTGAAGGCTCATTTTGAAGCTAACCAAAGGGACTTGGGTAATGAAATTTTTTTATTGAGCATTTCTGAACTGATTATTTTGCTGAGATACTTCCAGTTTTCTTGTAAAATCTTAATGGCTTTGGTTACTTGAGCAGATCTATTGAAACATGACAAGGTTTTGAGCAAGAAGCCGCCTGCTCCTCACTTGCGTGATGTGCCCGACTACCTAGTGGACCCAAAAACTCAGGAAGCCAGCAAAATTGTAAAGCTTGCCAGAGCTGCAATGGGGAATAATAAATCTGGTCGTCGCCAAGGATCCAGAAGAAATTTTAGAAAAAGCAAGGACCCTCTCAAGACTTTCTCTGCTGAGGTACATATTTATCGTTTCTTGTTTGTGCTTTGCTTAATATCAGTTGCAAAGTTATACCATGTCCACTGATTGGTGACTCATCTTTACGAAACATAACCTGGGAAAAACTGTTAGTAATTTGTTTTTGTTATCTTGGTCTCAGGCACCTAAGAGAGGTCGCAGAGGTGGGACAAAGGAGGGTAAAGACGGAGATAATGTCCAAAAACGCAAAAAGCAAAAATCCGTCTGAATTAGTTTCTACCCATAAATCCTTATATCTGGGTTTGTAACTAATCCCTACAATTTTGTATCAAGCTTTTTTTTTATTAGTTGAATTATGTGTTCCTTCGAAATGGCTCTAATTTAAGAAATTATGGAAAGAACCTTCACTTGCTTTTCTTAGGAATAATGTCTCCAAGTAAAAGTTTACTTAAGATTATAGTATTTTATTGCGTACCATTAAACACAACTATATGAAATTACCACTTACCCAGAAATATATAAGTATTTTTTTATTTAAAAAGAAAAAAAGGTTTTCGTCGATCACTATGATCGATGCTTCATGAAAAGATTAGAAGTTAGATTTTAGTGGGAAAGTCGAGAATTGAGGGAACTGATGAACAAGTTCTTGGAGTAATAAAATACTCATTATATGCTACAGTCTTGATTTTCTTGACTTGACCAAAGTATTGAAAATAATATATAACTTTACTCTTTCTTTGGCTACAGTACATTGCTATCTCATAAATCTAAGGTCGATATTTTTATATCTGCTGCTTACATTAAAAGGTTGTTTATTTCAATTTTTTTTTTTTGAAAATCTCAGGAGAAATTTATTGATCATGAAAAAAATACACATAGATTGGAAACAATATTGACCATTTTCAAATATATTTGGAGGTCTTTAAGCCTAATTTTAAACCAGAGAGATATAATAGATGTACTTTTTGATAGATATACAACTAAGAGTAATCACAATGTAAAACAACTAAATTAAGAGGAAACTCATTAGTACTCAATTTTTTACTAATGCAATGAATATATCATATTTAGCGAGAGAGTTCATAACCATATTGATTTTTTTGAAAAATATGGGGTAATAGTTATGTGTGTAGTAATTAGTGATTTAATTTCTTGAATTATGTATTTCAAATCTCATAGAAAGTACATAAGTCAAGAATTAAATCAATAAGTAATTTTGAATCACATTTTATAATAGTCAAAATAAAATTATGATCATACGTTAATTTCAAACCAAATAAAAAAACTAAAAAATTTGTTTACTTAGGCAAGTAAAGTTATAATTAAGCAATAGTTTTGAATTGGAGTTGACTACAAACCTTATCAAACTACCTACTAGCATGAAACAATTACTTCGTCTTTATGTTTGCAATTTTATCAATCAAATGAATAATTTTTCTTAATGTTAAATTATTACAAATTTTTTTTCTTTTATATATACATAAATAGAGTTTAGAAGTTTCCATAACAATTATCATGTTTACTATTTCGTCAATTAAATGAATAATTTTTTTAATGTTAAATCATTACGATTTTTTTTCTTTCAAATATATATAAATATAGTTTAGAAGTTTTAAAAAATATTTTTTCATACTTTTAAAATAATATATATAATAATAATAATAATTAAAATAAAAATTAAGTAAAAAATGTGATAAGTGACTATTGTTTTAAGACAGAAAAAGTATATGATTTTGGACACATCTTTCTCATATATATATATATATATATATATATATAAAGTTAAAATAAATGGTTTTATAAATACGATTATATATATATATAAAGTTAAAATAAACGGTTTTATAAATTCGATTTTACACTGTAAAATAATTCTTTAAACATTACACTTATTGAAATTATTTGGAGTTTACACTGTGATTTGCACATAATAAGAATTTAGTGGAGCCATGTGAATTAATATTTCCGTTAATAACAGAAATAAAAAGTACTCCAAGAATTTACAACGTTATGATCATGGCTTTCAAGTGTAGGCACCTATAACTTTTACAAATTTAACGAAGTACTAGTCATATTTAAGTGTTTTTTTTTTCTTTTAAATAATAAATAATTTGAATCAAGATTATAAGTTTTATGTCGAATAATATTTCATTTTATCTATTAAAATAAAATAAAATAATTTTGATTTGTCTCTATGTATCTTTTTAAATTTGAAAACAATTTCAAATGCCAAGTAAATCAAAACAGTCCGCAACGAATGAATTAATCCTGAAATCAGAATGTTTCAACCAATCGGATTTTTTTTTATATTATCAGATATGAATTAGTATCTCAACTTCCGTCCATTAAATGAAAAATAAGAAAGGAAAATAGCTTAATTACTTCTCCAACTAATAATTTGTTGACACTTGTGTGGATATAAACTAGTGCTAGTTAGGGGTGGGTATGAATCAGTTTGGGTCGGGTTATCCTAAAATTTCAACCAAACCCATTTATACCGGGTTGAAAAAATCTCAACCCAACCCAACCCAATCCAACCCAACCCATGAACCCATCTAACCTCAACTCAACCAAACCCATTCTAATCGGTTTGGGTCACCGAGTTGATATATTTTTTTACTAAATAATTTAACCATAAATATTACATAACAAAAAAAACATTATATTAATTCCAAAACTAAATCCGTTCATATTACAAGTAAAATATGTGTGCCGGACAGCACAAAGAATATTTGATAACATGGAAAAGAGAACAATTGTCTCATGGACTACAATGGTTGTAGGCTATACTAAATTTGATTTTTTTGAAACTGCTAAAGAAGTTTTTTGATGACATGCAAGATAAGAATGTTGTACCATGGAATGCCATAATTGGAGGCTACATTGAAGCCAAACTTGGTAAGGATGCTTTGACATTATTTCATGAAATGCAAGCGAGTATTATAAAGTCTGATGAAGTGACCATGGTCAATTGCTTATCTGTATGCTCACAACCTGGAGCCTTTAATGTTAGAATATGAATTCATCGTTATATTGAAAAACACAATCTTCATCTGAATATTGCGCTAGGAACTACTTTAGTTGACATGAATTTAACTTACTTTAGAAGACTGTTCAACTACAAAGGAAATTTGGATTTCTGCACAGTTGCTAATAATATATTTTAGTAACTCAGCATTTGTTGGCCGTGCTAATGCTTTCTCACTAACCAATCTAATTTTTGGACTATACTTTAATGTACTTGGAAGTGACATGAGGGCTCTTAAAAGGTCATAGAGAGGCAAATTGAATGGTTCAATAATATTTGCATGAAAGGCTTCCAGCAAATTGATATTACAAAGCTTTATCATGCATCCAATATTTCTTCCATCAACATTATGGTACATCTTTTTAGAATATAAGTTTATCTGCAGACATTGATCCCAACTAGAATCTTGTAGGTTAGAGTGTTAATTTCTATGTTTATTTTATAGTTACAACGGTAAAGAAATCAAAATTTTGTTAGTATAAGTTAATTGTGCATCAATTTATTTTGATTGAAGTTATGCTTAAGAATAATTATGAAAACTATGTCATAACTCGAAATCAGTATTTGTTTCTAATGTAAATATTTGAAACTAAAATATGGGTAATTAGAAAATATGAGACTTGTTTGAACATTGGAGTATCTGCTACATATAATTTTACACGCTAATAGTAATTAGAATGAACATTTTATGATTATATATTTTACAATTATACTATAATTATTTATACACTATTTTATATTCAATAAATATACATATATAATTATATATTTGACCGGGTTATCGGTTTGGGTTGGGTTGAAAATTTTGAACCCATGACCCAACCCAACCCACCGGGTTCAAAATTATTTTCAACCCAACCCAACCCAATCTCTAAAAAGACACAACCTAGCCTAACCCATTATACCGGTTTGGGTTGGGTTCGAGGGTCAACCGGGTTCCATGCTCACCCCTAGTGCTAATAGTAAGATTAGTAATAAATTAATAATAAAACCTTTTTGAACACGTCACTCAAGGTTGGTCTATTCATTATTCTTTACACGTATCGACATATCATAGCTTAGAGGCCCAAGTTAAGTAAGGCTTCATTATCTCACAAGTATTATTTATGCTACGTTCATTTTCCTCTTTTTGTTTGAAAAAAAAAAAATTTTAAAGTAAATTTGACGTATTAAGACATACATTTTAACTATTTTATTTTTGAGAAAAAATAAAAATAATGAGTTTAAAATTATGAAAATCAACGTGTGGATTGATTCTAAGTAGAGGTGAGCATGAGTTGGTTTGAGTTGGGTTATCCTAAAAGTTCAACCCAACCCATTCATACCGGGTTGAAAAAATCTCAACCCAACTAAATCCATGAACCCATCCAACCTTAACTCAACTCAACTCATTCTAATCGGTTTAGATCGGTTTGGGCCACTGGGTTGATATTTTTTTTTACTAAATAATTAAACCATAATATTACATAAGAAAAAAAATATTCTATTAAATCCAAAACTAAATCCATTCATATTACAAGTAAAATATGTGTGCCTAAGAACACAAAGAATATTTGATAACATAGAAAAAAAAACAATTGTCTCATGAACTACAATGATTGTAGACTATGTTAAATTTGGTTTTTTGAATACTGCTAAAAAGCTTTTTGATGACATGCAAGAGAATAATGTTGTGTTATGGAATGTCATAATTGGAGGCTACATTGAAGCCAAACTTGGTAAGGATGCTTTGACATTGTTTCATGAAATGCAAGCGAGTAATATAAAGCCTGATGAAGTGACCATTATCAATTGTTTATCTGTATACTCACAACTTGGACACCTTGATGTTAGAATATGGATTCATCATTATATTGAAAAATGCAATCTTCATCTGAATGTTGCGCTAGAAACTGTTTTAGTTGACATGAATTTAACTTACTTTAGAATACTATTCAATTACGAAGGAAATCTGGATTTCTGCACAGTTGCTAATAATGTATTTTAGTAATTCAGTATTTGTTGGCCATGCTAGTGCTTTCTCACTAATCAGTCTAATTTTTGGACTATGCTTTAATGTACTTGGAAGCGACATGAGGCTCTTAAAAGGTCATAGAGAGGCAAATTGAATGGTTCAATAATGTTTGCATGAAAGGCTTTCAGTAAGTTGGTATTACTAAGCTTTATCATACCTTCAACATTATGATACATTTTTTTTTGGAATATAAGTTTATCTATATACATTTATCTCGATTGGAATCTTGTAGATTAGAGTGTTAATTTTTATGTTTATTTTATAGTTACAACGGTACAAGAATCAAAATTTTGTTAGCATAAGTTAATTGTGCATTAATTTATTTTGATTAAAGTTATGCTTAAGAATAATTATGAAAACTATTTCATAACTCGAAATCAGTATTTGTTTCCAATGTAAATATTTGAAACTAAAATCTAGGTAATTGAAAAGTATGAGACTTATTTGTACATTGGAGTATCTGCTACATATAATTTTACACACTAGTAGTAATTAGAATGAACATTTTATGATTATATATTTTATAATTATACCATAATTATTTATACACTATTTTATATTCAATAAATATAAAATATATAATTATATATTTGATTGGGTTATCGGTTTGGGTCGGGTTGAAAATTTTAAACCCATGACCCAACCCAACCCACCGGATTCAAAATATTTTCAACCCAACCCAATCTTTAAAAAGACACAACCCAACCCATTATATCGGTTTGGGTCGGGTTCGCGGGTCAATCAGATTCCATAGTCACTCATAATTCTCAATCATTGTTTTTTAAAGAAAAAAAGAATACAAATAAATGCTAAAAAATTTCTACTTTGACAACGTGGAAGACCGATTGTGAGGAGTAAGAGACATTCTGGTAAAAAAAACCAAAATATAATGCAAACGTGTGAACAAGTCAATATTTTCATATATATATATATATGTCATTTTCCCTAAGAAATATTTTTGGATCTGACACTCTTCATCACATAAATATAATTGACAACTCGCATTTCAATGCAACAACACAAATTTGGTATGGAATAGGTTACTCTCCAACAACTTGTGAAAATTTTTCATCAAAAGTACCATTAGATAAATACCAAATCAACATTATGGATGATGTAACATTTATCTAATGGTGCACTCGGAGAATATTCTCTCCAAAAGATGATATTCTCACAACCCGTTATATGCTTATGTGGCTATAGAAAAATTTACATTAAATTTTATTATACTTGTTACTTTCTTTCAATGTAATTGATATGTTAATTACATTTTTTGAAAGAGAATATTGTTTTTAAAAAATTTGAGAGGAAAAAAATCAAATAATGAGTCCAGTCCTAAACCAAACCCAGCAACCATATCACCACTCAGCTTTAATAAGCACCTCCTATCTATAAAAGGCCTCCCTCTCCTACAATCTCTCCACCTAAGCATTTACACAAAAACCAAAACAACCACCTTTTATCACAACAACAAAAACAAAAACAAAAACAAAAACCAGTATTTGCTGCAGAGAGGCAAAGAAAGAGAAACAGAGGTCTCACTCTTTCCGCCACGTAGAGAAAATGGTGCTAATAAATCAATACATTCTCGGTACTTTCTTTGCCTCTCTCTTCGCCTTGGTTCTTGTCTACATTATTATATTATTTGGTGATTGACTAACTCTAGAATCTGGATGGGTAGATAGATGTTACTGTGTTTTTGAGTAAGATAGTAGTACCTTCTTTAGTCTTCGTTTTATGGTCAAAATTCAAAAAAGAAGTTACATAATTAAGTCCAGTGAAAGTCATCCCCTGGATATTAGCAGACCAAAGTTTGGATATCCATTTCTGGTACCTGGTTTGAAGTTTCTGTTTTTTGTTGTGAGCTTGTGTACTTATGGATTCTAAGGGCATATCATGAAGTGAAATTGGCCTTTTGTTTTTGTGACCCTGTGTACATGAGGAATTATAATGGCATATCATGGAGAGAAATTGTCCTTTGCAGCAAATTTAAGTGCTTGTTTGGTAGACTGGATTTAAAAGAATATAGGATTCGAAGGAGGGTATCATGAAATAATGTTTACAAATGAAGGAGATATAATGGCTATATTTGGAAACACTTTTGAAAAACTCTTTTTTATGCTTTGCAAACAGTTTTTAAAAGTAAATTTTTAAAAAAACAGTTTTCAAAAACAGTTTTACGAGAACTCCGAATTATTGTTTTTTGCATAATTTTTGAAAAAATAGCCATAAAATCAGTGTTCATTTATCTGTTTCATTCTTCTTCCATGGTATATAAAAAATATTAAAATTTTAAAAATAAAATAACATTAATTATTTCTAAATACTTAATAAATATGATAAATAAAATTAATATAAATTTTAAATTTAAACTCAAAATTAAAAATAATCACAAAACGTATCAAAACAATTTTTAAAATAAAATTATCCAAACATCATTTCATTGTTTTCTGTTTTGGAAACAATATTCGAATTACAATTATCCAAACATGTTTTCAAAATATCAAAAAAATGTTTCCAGTTTTCATTTTTAAAAATAAAAAATAAAAAATAAAAAATTAATACCCAAACATGCTCTATAACTTTTTATGTTATTTTTTTTTTTTGGTATCAAACATGAGTTTTGATGGAAATTGTCTCATTCTACTCTTCGTAATCCTACTTGTGAAGAAAAAAAAAATCTTCTTAATCCCATCCTTTTTACAATCAGGTATAATGCAATATGATGTCTACTTGCCACTATTGCAATTTGTGCCTTCATTTAGTTGCTTTACTTGCAAGTTGCGATATGATAAGTCAGTCTTATGTTTATTCAGCACGATTTCCTGAACATTGAACCAATTTTGAGAAAGATGTACATGGGTGTTTACTTGTTTTGGGAAAAGATATCCAAGTCACCTTACTTTTCTCCTACTTAATACAGGATGGAAGAAGGGTTCATGTGATAGACAGAGATTTGACGCAACCTGACAGAATTGTAGGTGAACTGCTACAACCAGGAGGTACCTGAAATTGATCGAATTGGGCCTTGTGGGTACTAAACTAATGCAATATGTTTCTTCGGCTTCGTACTGCATTGCTGAGTGATAAGTATTTAAAGGCATCATATACAGTCGTTTTAATTTTAACAAGTAATATTCATCTTTGTCTACTGCAGATTGTGTAGAGGAAATTGATGCCCAGCGAGTAATTGGATATGCTCTCTTCAAGGATCGGAAGAGTACCAGACTATCATATCCCTTGGAAAAGTTTCATTCAGATGTTCCAGGAAGGAGCTTCCACAATGGGCGTTTTATACAGAGGATGAGAGAAAAAGCTGCTACTCTTCCCAAGTATTCTTTCTCGCCTCCTTAATTTGACTGATTGGAGAGTAAAATGAAGGATGCTTCCTGACTGCTATGCACAGTACTAGTTCAGCATCGTAGATCTTTCATATTTTCATGCACTCTGATACTACCAAAATGTGACACTCCAATAGGAGGAGGACACGTGGATCATCGTGATCCCAGAATTCAAAGAGACACGCGGACAATTCAGGCCCAGACAGTTGGATCTCCGGGTCATGACCGCCCTTCAGGGCATCATTGCCTCCAGCTGGGCATCCAGGTCATGACCGCCCTTCAGGGCATCATTGCCTCCAGCTGGGCCTCCAGGTCATGACCGCCTTCAGGGGCATCTTCGCCCCAGCTGGGCCTCCACGTCACCACCGCCCTCCGAATCATCATTACCCAACCAAGTTGGAACGTCAGATCTAAACACCGTCTTATGCATAGACGGCTCTGGAGTAAGCCAACAAGGCAAAAGCCCTACTGAACGGTTCCCAGCTTTCTAGCTGGGCCTTATAGGCATCATTACCCAACCCAGTTGGGATATCCTGTCACAGCCGCCCCGACCCACTACCGCCTCCGAAACTCTATAAAAGGACTTGGTAAGCGGCCCAAAAGAGAGGACTGAGCTTTTCAGCTTTAAACACATACAACCTTGAGCTTTTGCTAACTTAAGCATCGGAGCATCCTCGGAGGCATCCCCTCCGTCGACCCCAATAGCTAATCTCCCTTTCTCTGTGCAGGTACTTCTACAGGCTAAACATCCAGCTCAGCAATACTCATTTTTGGCATCAACAGATTGGCGCCGTCCGTGGGAAGTCCACATCTCTCGCTGACAGTAACAGCGAAGAAGTCAAAAGAACTCATCTGTTAGCATGCCTCCAAAAACACCCGCCAGGGATCTAGGCGCTCGCGTGCTACGGTCGGGAGACAGTTCTTCAGCCGAACTCGAGGTTCACCCGAATGAAGGCACGCTCCAGGCGCAATTCGCAGAGCTTGCACACCTGGTGGCCGATCTGGCTGCCGAAGTTCGCAGGAGACCTCAGCAGACGCTGCCACTCCCATCGCTGGAACCAGGTCACGATGTTTCCACTGACCGCCGCCCACCAGCGGATGTCTGCTCGGCGACCCACTCACCTCCCCCAGCCAAGTTCAGAGAGAGTCCCGTGCCCAAGAACAGCGAAGGGTTTGGCAAACGGATCGAGGACATAGAGGGACGCATCAATGAGGCGTTTAAAGAACGCGGCCACAGTATTAGCGATGATCTCGACGTACAGGACCCACCTTTCATACAAGAAATCCTTGACGCCCCCCTCCCACATAATTTTCGAATGCCACAAATCAAACTTTACGATGGATCCACAGATCCCTTAGATCACCTCCAACACTACCGAACCACAATGACCCTCCATAGACATTCGGACCCTGTGATGTGCAGAGCGTTTCCATTAACCCTAGAGAAAGCGGCTGGGACGTGGTATTCCCGCTTGGAACCAGGGGGCATTCGCACCTTCAAAGACCTAAGCTATGCCTTCGCCTCACATTTCATCAGCAGCAAAGGACCCAAGAAAACTTCGGAGTCTCTATTTAATATTGTCCAGTCAAAAGGAGAGAAGCTTCGCGCCTATATTTCCAGATTCAACACTGCAGCTTGGGAGATCCCAGACCTTGATCCCAATGTTCAGCTCCTGGCATTCAAAAATGGATTAAGATCCGATTCTTCAGCTCAAAACTCATCAGACGTCCGCCTATGGACATGAATGAAGTCTTGGCGCGAGCCGAAAAATACATGCTAGCAGAAGATGATCAAGCATTCCGAAGAGAACGCGAAGGGGATACGAAAAAGAGGAAGAAAGGCCCCACTAGT
Source organism: Bretschneidera sinensis (assembly GCA_023935145.1). Classification (NCBI taxonomy): domain Eukaryota; kingdom Viridiplantae; phylum Streptophyta; class Magnoliopsida; order Brassicales; family Akaniaceae; genus Bretschneidera; species Bretschneidera sinensis. The sequence goes on along the minus strand of CM043698.1, from coordinate 26,229,612 downwards.
CCCGGCCGCGAACCCTCTAAGCGGCCGTTTCGCGAGGAGAAACCCAGAACCCTCAGGCCTTTCGAGGATAGATCCCGGACTCTTGCAACCTACGGAACCAGAGCCAGAACTCCGGGGCAAATCCACAGCTATGCACCACTGAATGCCACCAGGACCAACATTCTGATGCAGATTCATGACAGGGACCTCTTGCAATGGCCTCCAAGGCCGCCGAACCTCAATCCAGATCGCAATACTTGGTGTAGGTTCCACAGAAACTTCGGCCATGATACGGAAGAGTGTAAGGCCTTAAAAAATCAGATCGAGGCCCTCATCAATCGAGGGCATCTAAAAGAATACGTCGGGCCACGACAGGAGAAATGTGACGAACGATCGCGTAGAAGCCTTGAACGTCCTTATGAACGAAACAGACCTACAAGGACGGCCCGGAAGAGCCCAGGGCCAAGTTATAGGGAGCCCAGCCAGAAAAAACCGGAGGTCCCCGTGGCGAAGATTATCAAAACCATTTACGGAGGACTCGTTGCTGGCGGGGGGTCCCATGCTCGCAGTAGGTCTTATGCTAGGTCAATAACCTCTGTTGCTGGACCTCAGAAAAGACCTAAGACCGGAGAGACTATTTCTTTTTCGGACGAAGACCTGGAAGGAGTGCAAATCCCACACGACGATGCTGTTGTAATTTCACTCCTTGTGGCTAACCATGAGATAAGACGAGTCCTAGTCGATAACGGGAGCTCGGCCGACATCCTCTTTTATGATGCATTTCACCAAATGCAGCTGGGCGATGCACATCTGGAGTTGGTCTCCACCCCACTCTATGGCTTCTCAAGGGGACCGGTTTTTACAGAAGGCAGCATAACTCTCTCGGTAACTGCGGGAACAGCACCTCAAACAACAACTGTACATTCCACTTTGTTAATTGTCCGACAACCCTCCTCCTACAATATGATACTCGGACGACCCACGTTGAATAAACTCCGAGCGGTTGTCTCTACCCATCATCTCAAAATCAAATTCCCCACGACAGACGGAGTAGGCGAGATCAAAGGAGATCAACGAACCGCCAGATCCTGTTATCTCAGTGCAATAAAAGGTAAAAAGAAGGAAGCCCTACCACTCGAACTGGATGACCTTAGGGATGAAGCAAGCAACCTACGAGGTAGGCCCGGAGAAGATGTACTCACAATCCCCCTTGGCGAAGATAGCACCAAAACTGTTCAAATTGGTTCCAACCTGTCCAGTACTTTTCAGGAATCTCTATTGGCCCTTCTACGGGCAAACCAAGATCTATTCGCCTGGACTGCTGCAGATATGCCAGGAATCAGCCCAGACATCATCGTACATTGCTTGAGTGTTGACCCGACCCACAAACCGGTTATTCAGAAGAAAAGGTCGTTTGCTTCTGAGCGACAGGCAGTTGTTCGGGCAGAAGTTGAGAAATTACGTTCGGCTGACTTCATCCGAGAGGTGAGCTATCCGGACTGGGTATCTAATGTTGTAATGGTAAAAAAGGCAAACGGCAAGTGGCGAATTTGTATAGACTTTTCTGATCTCAATAAAGCCTGTCCTAAAGACAGTTTTCCTTTGCCCCGGATTGATCAACTCGTTGACGCAACATCCGGCCATGAGCTGTTAACATTCATGGATGCTTACTCCGGGTATAACCAAATTCTTATGCATCCGCCTGACCAAGAGAAGACGGCATTTATCACAGAGCAAGGCCGGTCATGCCGTTCGGTTTGAAAAATGCTGGAGCCACTTACCAGAGACTAGTAAACAAGATATTCAAAGAGCAGATGGGTCGGAATATGGAAGTATATGTGGACGACATGCTGGTCAAAAGCGTCAAAACACAAGACCACGAGGCAGATCTCCAAGAAGCTTTTGACATACTCCGCCCTCATCGCATGAAGTTGAACCCCACAAAGTGTGCCTTTGGGGTCACCGGGGGAAAATTCCTCGGCTTCCTGGTCACCCACAGAGGTATAGAAGCCAATCCAGAAAAGATTGATGCTGTTCTCAACATGAGTCCGCCTCGGACCGTTAGGGAAGTCCAGCGCCTTACTGGAAGAATAGCGGCCCTCAGCCGATTCATGTCAAAATCTGCCGAGAAGTGCCTTCCATTCTTTAAAGCCATCTGTCGGACCCAGAACTTCGTATGGGACGAAGCTTGTCAAGAAGCCTTCAGGGCGCTGAAAATATATTTGGGGACACCTCCCGTGCTTACCAAACCAATAGCCGGCGAAAACCTTTTCTTATATCTTTCAGCTGGACCAGAAGTAGTGGCCTCCGTCTTAATACGAGAAGAAGGAGGCACACAGAAGCCAGTGTATTATGTCAGCAAGGTGCTTCATGATGCCGAAACAAGATATCTTCCCACGGAAAAGATGGCGTATGCTCTGTTGATTTCGGCCCAGAAGCTTCGACCTTATTTTCAATCTCATACCATCACGGTCCTCACCAACCAGCCTCTTCGACAAATACTCCACAAGCCAGATGTCGCCGGTAGAGTAGTCAAATGGTCCATAGAGTTGGGAGAGTTCGACATCCGTTATCGGCCTCGAACAGCTATCAAAGCGCAAGCCCTAGCTGATTTTGTCATGGAAACTACTTTGCCCTTAACAGAAGCAGAATCTCCGCAGGATGTTGGTCGAACGAACCTGCCTTTACGATGGACCCTTCATGTGGACGAATCCTCTACCGACTCTGGAAGCGGAGCAGGGCTCATTCTGAGCGGTCCCGATAACTTCGCCATTGAGTACGCCCTGAGGTTCGGGTTTCCAGCGTCGAACAATGAAGCCGAGTATGAAGCTCTACTCGCAGGCATGAAACTAGCCAAGGTGATATCTGTACAAAATTTACATGTATATAGCGATTCTCAACTAGTGGTGAACCAAGTGAACGGCGAATTCGAGGCCCGAGGAGAAAAAATCGCTCGCTACCTAGCAGCAGCAAAGGCATTAGCCGGGCAGTTTGAAGTCTTTTCTTTAAACCAGATTCCGCGGGCAGAAAATACGAAGGCCGACTCATTGGCCCGGCTTGCTTCGTCTTGCCAGCTCGAGTCCAGGCGAGCAGTTTACCTCGAAACCCTAGCCGTGCCGAGTATCGACGAAATAATGGTCTTACCCGTGGTTGGTGAGAGAACATGGATGAGTCCTATCCTGGAATATCTACGTGACAGTATTCTTCCCAATGATAAGGGCGAAGCCCGAAAGATTGTGTCTCGAGTCGCCCGATACGCAATTCTGGATGATCACCTGTATAAGCGGGGGTTGACAACGCCCTTCTTAAAGTGTCTTGACCCGACCGAAGCTAACTACGCCCTTCGAGAAGTCCACGAAGGTATATGTGGAAATCACATCGGAGGACGTGCCTTGGCGTTCAAAATCCTTCGTCAAGGATACTATTGGCCGAAGATGAGGGAAGCAGCCATGGAGTTGGTGACCAAATGTCAAAGCTGTCAACGGTATGCCGCTGTGCCACGACAACCAGCGAACCTTTTGACACCAATAGTCAGTCCACTTCCTTTCGCTATGTGGGGAATGGACCTTCTCGGCCCATTTCCCGGAGCGACCGGCCAGCGAAGATACCTCATAGTTGCCATAGATTATTTTACAAAGTGGGTAGAAGCCGAACCCTTGGCCAGCATCACGGACTTTCAAGCCCGAGCCTTCGTATGGAAATCAATCGTGTGTCGGTTTGGAGTACCATAAGTGTTAGTAACAGACAACGGCAAATAGTTTGACAGCGTTCGGTTCAAAACATTTTGCGATGAATTACACATTGACCATCGTTTCTCTTCGGTTGGATACCCGCAAGCAAATGGACAAGCCGAAGTTACCAACCGAACGATCTTGCAAGGCATTAAAAGGCGAATAGACGAAGCAGTGGACAGACCATTTACCCAACATACTTTGGGCATATCGAACCACGACTCGAGCGCCTACCGGGGAAACCCCTTTCTTCATGACTTATGGGTCCGAGGCAGTCATCCCCTTGGAAATAGGAATACCTTCCTTACGAGTTCAGAATTTCGAGGAACGAAGCAATGAGGAGGCCCTTCGCATGAACGTCGATCTTTTCGACGAAGCCCAGGACAAAGCCCAAATTCGACTTGCCGTTTACCAGCAACGAGCCACCAGGTACTTCAACTCAAGAGTAAAAGTAAGACGTTTCTGTCTTCATGACCTCGTCTTGCGAAAGAATGCAGTATCTAGGCCCCGAGAATCAGGCAAACTAGTCCCTACTTGGGAAGGGCCGTATCGCATCAAAAAAGTATGCCGTCGTGGCACGTTTGAACTCGAAGAATTGAACGGAAATGCCATTCCTCGTACTTGGAATGCGGAACATCTTCGACGTTTTTATCAATAAATAGCGTTGCGCGCATGTAAACAGTCTTGTTTTATATATATTAAAGACTTTACTTACATTTGTCCTGTTACATTTGTCCTGTTAACTAAACCAAGTACCCAAACCAAGACAAAAAGGTGCACCAACAGCCCCAAAAAACAACACGAGAACGGCTGGGCCAAAACAATAAAACGACAAAAAGGGGGGGACTACGAAAGAGTGCCCTCGACCTAAGCCCTACTGATCTCCAAGGTCAGGAGACCCCGTGCCCGATCGCCCGCCGCGATCCTGCCCATCAGCGGGCTCATCATCCGAAGCTAGTGGCTCCTCATCCTCGGGCCCCAGCAGGTCCAATGCGGAGAAATCGAGCTCCGGGTACATGCTCTCAGCCTTCTCCTTGGCCTCCATGAACCCCGTAAGGTACTGCTGGCCACCCTCGGAAACGACGGCCTGGCGATAGGCCTCCGAACTCTGGAAAGAAGCCAGGGCTTCCTCCACGGCCGCCCTAGTGCGGGCCTCAGCCTCCTCAGCTGCGGCTCTAAGACGGGCCTCGACCTCCTCGATAGCGGCCCGAGCAGTAGCTTCGGCTTCGGCTTTAGCCAGGATAGCAGACTCCAAGGATGCCTGCAGCTGGCGAACAGCCTCTGTCCTCTCCTCTAACTGGCGCTGGGTACGCCCAAGAAGCTCCGCTGTCTCCATACATCGACGTGTGGCCGTGCCCACCAGAACGCCCATCTGATACCGGAAGCCATGAGTGAAACACTATTCGGTGAAAACAATATATGACAAAGCAAAAACGGAACCTAACCTGAGAAGCCAAAGCCTCGGTCGCCGCACAGAGGGAGTCCGTGGTCTTTCGACCCAACTCGGCAATGTCACGAGGGGGGTGCCCTTAAACAGATGTTCCCTCGCCACCCGAGGATGTGCGAAGACAGAGTCATCTGTCCAGATGGCCCAGTTGGGCATGAAGATCAAGGCCTCCGAAGCTGGCCCCTGGCTAGGGCCGGGGATAGGGGCACTGCTTACCGGAGGTGTCTCTGACTGGGTCGACGGCCGTGGAGGAGTCCCCAAGTCGATCGGAGCCGGAGATGGGGCTCGGGCCCTCTTCTTAGGTCGCGAAGTCGAGCCTGTTTGTTTCCCGGACCGAGTCGACCTCCTCTGCTCCAATGCCAACTTCTTGGCATGCTCCCGGGCACGGGCAGCCGCTTCCATCTCTGATCAAAACACAAGCAAACAAAAGAAGCAAACGAAAGAAGGAAATAGCGTAAGTACAAATCGCAGGATAACAATGCAAAATAAGAATAAAAAAGAAAAAGTATAGGGTAAACCAAAGCTTTTACCGCTCTCAAGCGAAGGCTCGGGGCACAAAGAACAAAGACCTCGCCGGGCCAGTTCTTCATTGTTGTATAGGACCCCGACGTCCAAAGGCGAGGCCACCATGGCGTTCACCGTCTCTTGCTCATACGGAAGAAGGCCCACCTTTTTGCATTTCCCGGTGCGGTCCATACTCCACGCACGAGGCAAGCCGAAGTCCTCGGCAGATCGGATGAAAAAGAAATTCTTCTTCCACCTTTTGATAGATGAAGGGGTCTTCTTCAGCAACCTCCTCTTCGGTCGAGTACTAAAGACCACCCACCCTGTGTGACCATGCCGGCTGATCAAGAAGTGGGCCTTGAAAATATCCATCGTCATTGGTCGGCCCACTTCTAAGCAAACGCAGATAAAGGCCATGATCAGCCGTACCGAATTCGGTACCAGCTGACACAGCGCTATATCAAAGTACCTAAGGATTGTACAAAAGTAGGGGTGAAGGGGAAACCGGAGCCCGGCCTGCATGTGATGCTCGTACACGCAAAGCTCGAACGGGGCCCGGTCAGGGAGGACATCACAGGCCCTCTCCCCCACCCTGGCCAGCCGAAGCTCATACTCGCCCGGAATGCGGTACGTCTTCCTTATCACATCCAAATCCTCCTCCCTCAGTTGGCTAGGGATCTCGTTGGCTGTATAGTTCCATTCCTCTCTCTCCTCTCCAGCCGAGGTCTGGCTAATGTCGGTCAACGCCCTAAGTGTGTCCTCACCAGACGAGGACCCATCCTGATATTCTCTCTCCACCCCCAAAAGGACGTAGGGCACTAGCGCCATGGGGCCTGCCCCAGGCGTATCCGTTACGGGGGCATTCCCTCCAGAAGAAGACGAGGACGTCTCTACTTCTTCGGAGCTACTACCACTCGTACCATCTACGCTACTCCTACCATTACTACTACTAGGCCTATCGCGGTATGCATCAAACGAAGAAGACATGATATGAAAATTAAAGAAAACACGAACTCACCGACGTCCGAGGGATTCGGACTTGAATTCCTCCAAGAGCTTCCCTCCCAAGGTCTCGCGAATGAGACGATCACACCAAACTTCTCACTGAAGGGACGAGAATGAGGACTCACAAGCTTCTTTGGACGAGGCCGAGGGCTCTCAGGAAAGCTACTCTCTGAAAACAGAAAGAGATTATGGCGTGTGTGGAAGAAGAAGAAACCAAAGCCCCTTATATAGGAGAAGTGTCACGGCCAACGAGGAGCATTTAATGCAGTCGCAGGAATCTAGGGGACAATTTAGAACTCCCAAGCGACCAACACACTTTCCCAGGGGACGTTACGTCCCCCGAGGTGGCCGCCGCTTTCCCTAAAAACGGCTGTTTAAATTTCCAAGGTAACATGACGCGGCATCCACCCAGGTGAGACCACGTGTCTCCACAGCCGCCGTCCTAGACACGAGAAACTTTCCCGTAGTTCCGCGTGTCCTCGGACCCATGGTCTTCCTGGCCGAAGAGATGAATTGCCCCACTGGTCCTCTGCCGCTTCTCTTCAAGGTCCGAGGAGATGGATTGCTCCACAGGTCCTCGGCCCACACTCTTCAAGGTCCAAGGAGATGGACTGCTCCACTGGTCCTCGGCCCACTCTCTTCAAGGTCCGAGGAGATGGATTGCTCCACTGGTCCTCGGCCCACTCTCTTCAAGGTCCGAGGAGATGGATTGCTCCACTAGTCCTCGGACCCATTGTATTCTTGGCCGAGGAGATAAATTGCTCCACTGGTCCTCGGCGCACTCTCTTCTTGGCCGAGGAGATGGATTGCTCCACAGGTCCTCGACCCCTTCTCTTCAAGGTCTGAGGAGATGGATTGCTCCACTAGTCCTCGGACCCACGGTATTCTTGGCCGAGGAGATGGATTGCTCCACTGGTCCTCGGCCCACTCTCTTCAAGGTCCGAGGAGATGGATTGCTCCACTAGTCCTCGGACCCATTGTATTCTTGGCCGAGGAGATGAATTGCTCCACTGGTCCTCGGCACACTCTCTTCTTGGCCGAGGAGATGGATTGCTCCACAGGTCCTCGGCCCCTTCTCTTCAAGGTCCGAGGAGATGGATTGCTCCACTAGTCCTCGGACCCACGGTATTCTTGGCCGAGGAGATGAATTGCTCCATTGGTCCTCGGCCCACTCTCTTCAAGGTCCGAGGAGATGGATTGCTCCACTAGCCCTCGGACCCATGGTATTCTTGGCCGAGGAGACGGATTGCTCCACAGGTCCTCGGCCCCTTCTCTTCAAGGTCCGAGGAGATGGATTGCTCCACTAGTCCTCGGACCCACGATATTCTTGGTCGAGGAGATGGATTGCTCCACTGGTCCTCGGCCCACTCTCTACAAGGTCTGAGGAGATGGATTGCTCCACTAGTCCTCGGACCCATGGTATTCTTGGCCGAGGAGATGGATTGCTCCACTGGTCCTCGGCACACTCTCTTCTTAGCCGAGGAGATGGATTGCTCCACAGGTCCTCGGCCCCTTCTCTTAAAAGTCCGAGGAGATGGATTGCTCCACTAGTCCTCGGACCCACTGTATTCTTGGCCGAGGAGATGGATTGCTCCACTGGTCCTCGGCCCGCTCTCTTCAAGGTCCGAGGAGATGGATTGCTCCACTTGTCCTTGGACCCATGGTATTCTTGGCCGAGGAGATGGATTGCTCCACTGGTCCTCGGCCCACTCTCTTCAAGGTCCGAGGAGATGGATTGCTCCACTAGTCCTCGGACCCATGGTCTTCCTGGCCGAAGAGATGAATTGCCCCACTGGTCCTCGGCCCACTCTCTTCAAGGTCTGAGGAGATGGATTGCTCCATTGGTCCTTGGCACACTCTCTTCTTGGCCGAGGAGATGGATTGCTCCACAGGTCCTCGGCCCCTTCTCTTAAAAGTCCGAGGAGATGGATTGCTCCACTAGTCCTCGGACCCACTGTATTCTTGGCCGAGGAGATGGATTGCTCCACTGGTCCTCGGCCCGCTCTCTTCAAGGTCCGAGGAGATGGATTGCTCCACTTGTCCTCGGACCCATGGTATTCTTGGCCGAGGAGATGGATTGCTCCACTGGTCCTCGGCCCACTCTCTTCAAGGTCCGAGGAGATGGATTGCTCCACTAGTCCTCGGCCGCTTCTCTTCAAGGTCCGAGGAGATGGATTGCTCCACTAGTCCTCGGACCCATGGTCTTCCTGGCCGAAGAGATGAATTGCCCCACTGGTCCTCGGCCCACTCTCTTCAAGGTCCGAGGAGATGGATTGCTCCACTGGTCCTCGGCCCCTTATTTTCCAAAGATGGTTTGCCCCACTTGTCCTTGGACCCCTGGTGTTCTTGGCCGAAAGGAGGAGTCGCTCCACAAGCCCTCGGTCTATTCTCTCTTGCCCTGGACCAAATGTTGACCAGACTTCACGCCTCCGTAGAAGATCTAACGCCAACCTAGTTCTGCTACTTCCTTAACCACGGTGCCGCACTTAAGGAAGTGGGGGGCCTCTGATACTACCAAAATGTGACACTCCAATAGGAGGAGGACACGTGGATCATCGTGATCCCAGAATTCAAAGAGACACGCGGACAATTCAGGCCCAGACAGTTGGATCTCCGGGTCATGACCGCCCTTCAGGGCATCATTGCCTCCAGCTGGGCATCCAGGTCATGACCGCCTTCAGGGGCATCTTCGCCCCAGCTGGGCCTCCACGTCACCACCGCCCTCCGAATCATCATTACCCAACCAAGTTGGAACGTCAGATCTAAACACCGTCTTATGCATAGACGGCTCTGGAGTAAGCCAACAAGGCAAAAGCCCTACTGAACGGTTCCCAGCTTTCTAGCTGGGCCTCATAGGCATCATTACCCAACCCAGTTGGGATATCCTGTCACAGCCGCCCCGACCCACTACCGCCTCCGAATATCACCGCCTCCGAAACTCTATAAAAGGACTTGGTAAGCGGTCCAAAAGAGAGGACTGAGCTTTTCAGCTTTAAACACATACAACCTTGAGCTTTTGCTAACTTAAGCATCGGAGCATCCTCGGAGGCATCCCCTCCGTCGACCCCAATAGCTAATCTCCCTTTCTCTGTGCAGGTACTTCTACAGGCTAAACATCCAGCTCAGCAATACTCATTTTTGGCATCAACACACTCCAAATTATATCTTATATTTATTAATCTCTTTGTTCCTTTCGTGTTCAATTTGTATCCAGTGTACGACTAGAGCAAGGAACAGTTATATCACTACTTGAAGAAAATGGGACTATTAAGGGGGTTCAGTACAAGACTAAGGATGGTCAAGAACTTAGAGCTTATGCTCCTCTTACAATTGTCTGTGACGGTTGCTTCTCAAATCTGTGTCGCTTTCTTTGCAACCTTAAGGTGACATTGCCTTCTTAGAAGTGTCAAACATAGTTGCTGTCTTGTTTCGTTTGGCTAAAATCATAGGTGGTCAAGGCATATGCTAGTCTCTACTCTCTAGCATGCCAGAGAGTTGCATTATTTGTTGGAAAAATAAATCTAACCTTTTTAATTTGGAATGTGCTTCATTTGCTTCATGCTTCCTGAGAAAGTTATCATTTAACTTTTTGACAGGTGGATGTGCCCTCTTATTTTGTGGGTTTAGTCCTAGAGAATTTTCAACTCCCATTTGCAAATCATGGACATGTTATTTTGGCTGATCCTTCGCCCATCTTATTTTATCCAATCAGTAGCACGGAAGTTCACTGTTTGGTTGATGTACCTGGTCAAAAAGTATCTTCCATTGCTAATAGTGAATGGCCAAGTATCTGAAGGCAACGGTGGCACCACAGGTATCTGTAAATTTATTAAATGATTTTGGATTATCAAAGTATGACAATGGACCTGTTTTATCAGAAGCTATTTCCTGAATTATTTGCGTTCCATCTTCATTTCACACTTTGGCTCCAACAAGAGCATCTTTTATCTGCTTCTACCTTGGTTTAATTAAGGTTCGTTTCTTTTCAGGTTCCAGCTGAGCTTCATGATGCCTTCATATCCGCAATTGACAAGGGTAACATCAGAACTATGCCAAACAGAAGAATGCCAGCTGATCCTCATCCTACTGCTGGAGCCCTTCTAATGGGTGACGCTTTCAATATGCGCCATCCATTAACTGGTGGTGGAATGACTGTTGCACTGTCTGATATTGTTGTACTCCGTGATCTTCTTAAGCCACTGCGTGACCTTAGTGATGCAGCATCCCTGTGCAAATATCTTGAATCCTTTTACACCTTGCGCAAGGTAAGCTGGACACTTATTCTTGTGCCTGTTTTTTTTATGATTGAGGTGAAATTGAGAATGTAGATGTCTTGGGCTTACATTGGCCTCCAAGTAAAAATTTTATATAATTTTTATTTTGTTAAATCTAAAATAAAAAGAGTACAACATAAAATGTTTTAGGCATTATCATTGATTGCGATACTAGGTGGTGGAAATAAACTTGAACAGAGAAAGAGATGTTCTTTGTGCCTGAAAGGAGCGCTAAATTAGTGAGCAATAATGTTATTTGCCAGCATAGTTAAGTGATTTAATGTAAATTATATGGTTGTATATTGCAGCCGATGGCATCTACCATAAATACTCTGGCTGGTGCCCTATACAAGGTGTTTTCTGCTTCCCCTGATCAAGCAAGGAAGGAAATGCGCCAAGCATGTTTCGACTATCTGAGCCTTGGAGGCATCTTTTCATCTGGACCGGTGGCTTTACTCTCTGGTTTAAACCCTTGCCCACTGAGTTTAGTTCTCCATTTCTTTGCTGTGGCAATATATGGTGTTGGTCGTTTGCTACTACCATTCCCTTCACCTAAACGCATGTGGATTGGAGCTAGATTAATATCGGTGTGTACTTTTCATCCTTTATAATGAATGGTTATGGCATGTGGAGTCATGCTGCTGGTTTCTTTCTTTTCTATTCCTTTGATTCTATATTGCTATGATTTAAAGCACACCATAATATGGCATGTTCTTAGCCATTGTTTTATCTTTACAAGGGATTAAGGCTATGCATGTGTGATGAGAAGGACTGAGATTTTTATTGCGCGCAGAATCCACCCAGTCATCTCATTATTTGTCATTTCAGAAATTGCTCACTAGTCATCGTAGATATTCTACTAAAATTTTATAGGTTTTTCTCTTTTAAATACCTGATATTTGCTGCCCCCCCTCCCCTCCTTGTGTATGCTTGCTAGTTGTTGTCAATACTGCATCAGATTCTTGCAATTGCTTCACCTTTCATCTGGTGAAGTTATATGTGGGAGCCAGATTCAGAGCTTAAATAAGCGTGAAAAGTTTCTCTTTTGATATGGTCATGCATAATGATCTCACTGCAATTATTTGTCCTTCACTAAAACTTGTTGGTTCGCACTCGTGTTCTCTGAAATGGAAAAGAAAAGGAAAACATTCTGTTGTGTAAGATTTATTAGATTTCTTACACTTCTGTATGATTTATTAGATTTCTCTCTCTTAGCCAACAACTTTTTCCTTGGTACAGAGTGCATCAGGTATCATTTTCCCTATCATCAAGGCAGAAGGAGTGAGGCAAACGTTCTTCCCTGCTACTGTCCCAGCAGTATATAGAGCTCCCCCTGCTAATTGATGTGTCGAAGACTGACTCGAAAATAATGAAGATTGGCTTTCAAGCTGTCAAGGCGAACAAGCTCGATATACACCAGTTGCTTGGACGGATAATGGTCTCACGGATCCCTCCCCTCCCCACCCACACACACACAATTTTTTTAAAAAAATAAAAATTGATGAAGGCGTGTCGTATCACAGAGGATATTGTAAAATTAGTTTAGGGTCTGAGATAAATAGGAACAGTTATTAAATTATATGAATGGCAAATTTTATTTAAACTGACAATACGTATTATTTCCAAACTTCTTAAGATGTATGTAAAATGAGTACTCTTTATTCATGTTAATCTACATTACAATGAGCCTGATTGAGTGAATGTCCCATTGAAAACAGGGAGGAGCCAAGGGCTGGTGGTTGGTTTCTAATAATTGGGCTACACAAGGGAGTTGTCCTCCATCCCATGAATTCCCCAACTTCTTTATGAAAAAAGTTGAGTCCCTTTATATGTTTCCACACTGTGATGTTTTCTCTTTGGCAAAGTAAAGTCCTAAGGATCTTTCGATAGAGATGACAATGGGAGAGGATTGGGGGTGAGTTTCCCCCATCCGATAAGGGTACTATTTTCATCTAAACTCAATCCGACTTGGGGGGCATCCAAAATCTGTCCCGGCCCGCTCCACTTTAACTCAAATTCTTCTGCCAAGATTCAATTAATGATATGAAAATCACAAAGAGAGAGAGAGAGAGAGAGAGAGAGTTGCAAGAGAGGAAGGCGAGGAAGAGAGGCAAGAGAAGAAGAGCTAGTTTTGTTTATGAGTTTTAATTGTCCCCACCTATATTTTTAGTCTGATTTTGACTTTTTAGAATTAGATGAATAAGGTATTTAAAATAAATGAATGAATTATATTTTTAATTAGAATAAAGAAATGGAAATTGCTGTTGCATTAGCCATTAGGCTTAATGTCTAATCCGAACAATAATTGTCATTGCATAATTTTGTTTTAGTAAAGAAGTTGTTTAGATAATAAAATAAAACACCGTTCATATATAACTCACACAAACCATATGAAGATTATCAAATAAACAAAATGAGTGTCATTTGATTTAGTTGATAGAATCGTTTGTCATTGTATAGATCACTCACACTAAAGAAAAGAGACATAAATATGAGAAAAGATTACCACTCATTGTGCAACCCGATTTCTTAAAAATAAAATAAATTACAAAAGGCGTTGTCCCCTAGCTTTTGCAAGGCCATCGATACAAAAGTTAGCCTCTCAATAGACATGGTTCATTGTGTAATCAGAGAGCTTAGGAAGGAGAAATTTGCAATTATCAATGTAAGGGTGCTGCTTTGATAACAAGAGAAAGGAGAACTGAAGCATCACATTCAATTTCCAGTTTGTTATATCCTCTTAGGACAGCCAAAGAAAGGTCTTCTCTTAGGGTTAGGCACCATCAGAGATGAGCTTAAACCACCATTTTTTAGGAGGGGTCCAATAGAGACTAGTAGAATCACTTGAAAGAAAATAAAATTAAGAGTTTTTTTCGAAAACCTGGACAGATTTTCTTTTAGCGGCATGTAGTTAAAGTTATACAGGTACCCTTTCGAAGAATTTATGAAATGAATTTGTTTTCAACGAGCAAAAAATAGTTAGAAAAAACACCTCTTACCAAAAGGGTTTGTATAAAAAAACCTAAAAATTGAAAAATAAATTTTAATAAGTTAAATTACGTAAAAAAAAAAATAAAACTATTTTTACTCTTGTTTTATTAAACACTAAAATCTTTTAATTATCATTTTATCAAAATCTCTTTGAAAAATTTATTTTATATATTATAAATCGAAATTATTATCAGATCAACCTTTAACATGGTCAAATTGTATATCAATAAAATGAAATATCATGAAAATCGTTTTGTACACAAAAGTTACCAAAAAGTCCGGTATACATAATAGGGTCAAATATCGTGAAAATGGAAAGAGCTTCTATCATAATGCTTGACGTGACATGTTTTAATACTAGTACGTAAACGACTAATGGGTGGTTTAGGATATCCCACGTTAAGGAGCCATAATAATTTATTTCTTGGCTTCTTTCTCTCTTGTAATAAATCAGTTCAAACATTAGTCCTCCATAGCGAAGATAAAAGTACTCAATTTCGAAAAAGTTTTGAAATTCTTCGATCGGATGGTGGTGATATCTCATAAAAAATTTCGATTTGAAATGAGACGGACGAAAAAAATATTTTCGTCTTGCAAAATCTTTGTTCTCTATCTTATATTATATTATATTATTTATTTTATATGAATATATTAAATAAATTTAATAATTATATAATTATTTTTTATTTATATAAATAATCATTTAAAATAGAAATAAGGTTTCATTATTCATTTATTCAGTAATTACGATATTTTTTTATTTATATTTTTAGGTACTTAAAAAAAAGCATATTGATTTTTTTTTTCTCTCGATCGATTTTGATTTTAAAAATAAAAAGAAGACGTGAACGAGGATGGAGATTGAGATCTTCGAAAATTTTCGATGGAGACAAAAACAAAAGATAAAATGAAATTTTTGATAAGGATCGAGACAAAAATAAAAAATATTTTTATAAATAAAAATGAAAACGAAGATAACACTCTTCATTTCCATCTCATTCCGTTACTATCCGTACTCCTTAATCTCAAAACAGAACGAAATCAAATTAAAGGCTACCTCATTCGTAAACTTTGATTAATTAATAGACTACATATAAATAAAGCGTATATTATACATAGGCTAAACTAAATAAAAAAGTATTATAATCAACATAAATATAAAGAAGGACGACCATTCATTATATATGACCTCCAATACCAAATAGCCCAAAAAAAAAATTAAAACTTTCTAAAGAAATACATGTAACTGAGAAGATTCATGAAATAAGTAATTTGATGATAACATCTCCATAAAACTAATTCCTTCCATGTTGGGCATAATCACATCATCAAAAGAACGATTAGAGCAAGTACGGACATGTTTGGATAACAATTTTCAATTTTCAGTATTCGAAAACTGTTTTCGAAAATGAAACTGAAAACAGTTTTCTGAAGAAAACATGTTTGGATAATTGTAACTCGAAAACTGTTTCCAAAACAGAAAATAGTGAAATATTGTTTGGATAATCTGATTTTGAAAACTGTTTTGAAAATAGAAAATTGTTTGCATATACATTCTTGTAATTGTTTTTAGTTTTTAGTTTAAATTTGAAATCTATATTAATTTTATTTCTCATATTTACTAAATACATTTTTAGTTCATACCAAATACTTGAAAAAAATTAATATTATTTTATTTTAAAATTTTAGTATTTTTTATATACCATGAATCAAATATGACCAAACTTTTCCCAATCGCCATGCATGCTTTTTTTGTTTATTTTCTTTTTATCATATGTAAACAATTAAATGAAATTGTCTCATTTTATCCTCACTCTTTTTAATCCATTGTACTAATCAGGCACTATCAGAAGGTTCTTGCAAGTCACCCTTCAACCCATTCTTCTAGCAACTGGAGAGATCATTTGAACCAAAGACATTGGCCTACAAGCCACCCCAAGGTAAGAGAACATGTAATTCTAGCATAACATCAAGAGAGAATTTATGTACTAACAATAAATAATTTAGAATGCATAGAATTCCAATAACCACTTAAAGCATTGAAATACACGAGTCTTATTGCTTTCACTAGTCTCACCTTTAACCTGCGTTACAAATTGAAATTTCAAATAGGTCCTCATCGGGACACAACAGGTAGACAACTAGAGAAAATTTAACCTAATGATAAGCCAATGAACAATGCAAATATCCAATCCAACTCAAACAACAATGGCAATGAACAAACAGTCACTGTATAGACAAAATTTCAACTTCTTAACATGAAACTTGATAATGTCTGTTATTAGTGGCTTATATCACTCACGAGTCTCCTAAAGTGTACTGTTCACCTTCAAATAGGTGAAATATAATCCTTTGCATTGAAGGGTAAGAAAAAATGGGATTTTGATTCATGTCACTCTTTCTAATCTGAGTATAAATTAAACCATGTTAGGCCTCTGCGGAAGCAGAAGGTTATAAAATTTATCATGTAAGACGAAACTCTTTCCCTCGCTATCAACAACTTTTTTCCATCCACACCATCCACCATTTATGATTTTCTTCAGATCATCGCTGCCTGTATAATAGGGATCAAGTATAAGAAATGCACAATCCCCACTAGCTTCATTGTAATCAACTTCAAGAAGCATATATGCAAGAACACCACCGTCTGCATTTATATACCAATCAGTAAAAAAAATGTCCATTACAACAATTCATGCTAAACCTGCAGCCACCTTGTAAAGGAGCTAAACAGAATCCTTACTAAAAGTTTAGCAAGTAGATGATACACATTACAAGGTGTGATGCTACCATCTTAAGTTACACCATCTTACTTGAGATATGCTAGGAGCAAATGAAAAAGTAATAGAAGATAAACATTAATTCATTCAACTGACCAATCATAATGGGTGTTCCTTGATTCTCAAAGTGCAAGGCTAGCTCTCAACATTTTTCAGGTAGCTCAGATCCAGATCTAACATTTATGACTTTGCAACTGATCTGCTCAACAAAGCAACTTGTCAGAGCCATAAAAACATATAACAGTAGATGTGCACTTCACTAGAAAGATTATAGTACAACTCTTTGATTATTAACAAGTTCTCCTAACATAGTCTAAAATGAATATAATAGTTCAGCTCATATTCTAGTCCATATATAGTGCACAATGGAATTATCCTAAGTGTTTTTTTTTTTAAAAATAGAAGAGCATACTTACACCAAGAAGTTTATCCAAAACAAAGCTCAACTCAATGGCACCAATCCATTCACGTGACCCAATAAAGGAAAGATCCATGTCGCCAATATCTACAAGCGGCTGTGGTATTTCTCTAAATAAAAGCACTATTGCCAGATTGAATCTCATGATATTAATAGCAAACATGATGAATATATAGAAATTACTTTTCCCTTAAAAAATTATTTAACTATTAGAGTAAGATAAAAGTGCATAGAGTAACGAGACAAAAATTGACCTGAATTCAAGAAATTGACAGGAAAAACAAAAGAAACTTTGGCATGGTCTTGGTGGTAACCCTCTCATACCTATGTGAAAGAGCATCTATGGATGTGTAGTGTTGGAGTCTGAACCATGAAATGATAGTCTGTAGAGAGCGGTACGCACAACCCTAGCCCTAGGAAGTGATAAATAAACGACTTAATAGTAGAACTGTAATTATAGATGATGAGAACAAAACACATTTGTGATAACATGGCTTGATTTCACGAAAACATAATATGAATAAATTTTTTTTGTTCTAATACTTGTTATCCCAGATTAAGGGTCAAAGCAAAATAATTATTTCCAAAGCTAATTCAAGATTAGGCAGAGAAATAAAATGACCCCAAGAAATTAGTAAAACAGAAGCCTCGTGTTTTGGACATGTGCTTCCATGGAGTTTCCCCACCTATATAGCTTAGAAAAATACTCCATGGCAAACCAAACTGTCTCATCAAAATGTTAAATCATTAGCATAGAGCATAAATTGTAATAAATGTTGACTTCACTAATAAAGGGAAGTCTTCAAGAGGCCCGAAAAAGCAACAATTAGAAGAACCAACGAACTGAATTCCAATCTCCTGAAAAAGAATAAAACAGAACTCCTTGAAATTACTAATGGAAGCTCAGAGGATCACTGTAACTTCCAACCGCTATCAACAATGTTGGAGTGAAATTACTAGGCTATGATGAAAGACCTGCCGAGTTTCTGGAACTTCAGGAAACTTGTCAGTAACTGAAGCTTAAAAAATTGATTTTGACTTCAATAGGCTCCCGCAATAATAAATTTGTACTTTAAGCACATAAACAACTGCAAATTAATTATTTTTAACAGCCATTGCAAAGCCATTATAATTCCTAAATCCATATATTATACAATATTAAATGCACGATATATAGCATGACTGAGTTAAGCTTCTAATATATTACTGACTTAAGTGCAGGTCATCGCAGTAATTTGCATATAAGATCTATCCTATATTTGTTTTGATAAGTAAAGAAATATTATTAAGAAAACAGAGCACCAAGAGGGTGCATCACAAGGCCAAAGACTAATTACAAGAGAGGAAACCCACAAAATCCAAAAGGCCATTCTAATGAGAGATTAGAATAGACATTTACAACTTTAATAGTAAGGAGAGTGAGAAAATCAATTACCGAGTCATCAAATCCATCTTAAAGATAATGAAAGTATTCATAAGAACCTTGAATGAGTGAGACAACTCCCCTTAAGACTGCGCAAGATATCATGGCTTAAAAGACTAGTAACTAAGGGGAAACATGGAAAAAGAAGATAAAAAGACAGTACTAGTCACTAACCCCCACTGCTAGGAATCTCAATATGTACATCTTTAAGCAAAGGAGAAACAAAAATGTGCCCACAGAGTTAGTGCACAGTACACACATAAAGAAAGAGAAAAATGGAGTGGATAAATGCAGTTACCCTTTCGTATTAAGTTGCTCTATAAACTATCCTTCAATGTAGACAAATCCAGGGCATTAACAATTCTTGAGAGAGGGTGATCAAAAGGCAATCCCAGCCTTAAGTGTATCAAAAGGCAGTTACCCTTACTGACTCATGTTTGTCTCTTTATAAAAATGCAGAAAGGATTATATATCACTTACTTGATTTAAGAGAAGTTCTATGCTTCAATCAAAACAAAAGAAAAGTTTCCAGACTGTATTAATGACAAACGATTACTTATGCGCCTATGAATTGCCATTGAAAATGTTAGAAAAGGAAATAAATTAACAACTTGAATTTAACAATGCTCCAATTTTTTAGAACTGGAAAACAATAGAAAGAAACATCCACCCAACATGAAAAGGTTGCCAAAAACACTTCCAGGGGCATTAGGGATAAACATTTTTTTTTTGTGGATAAACATTTATTTTATTTATCGTGCCTCCAAATTGGTTGCCCCAAAACAACAACCTAGCATCTTCCTCCTCCTCATCAAACTCATCTCCATACCCAAATTCTGCATCCCCACGGTAGCCAGGTTCGCGTATCCCCACCAAAAATTGTAGCCCGACTCATTGCCCTGCGCATCCCTACCAAAACCCCAAACCCAGCACCACCACTGACACTCTCCTTCTCCCCACTAGCCCCACCGTCCCTCTCCTTTCGTGAAATCCACGCCTCACTCACATCGGACAACTAGTTGGCGTCTCCACCGTTGCCAAACAGCTTCCCGCTCGTGTCTGTCGCCATTGTGATAGGGAAATCTGAGCACGTGCTGTATGCCGCAGATGCCCCCATGGAGCAGCACCTCAGGGTGTCGCTGCGTTCACTGCTACCACCCGATACAGACCGTGAACCACGACGGCGTCATTTCCTGGCGATCAGGCTGAGGCTCTCCCGCTTATAGTTCTGTTGGGTCGTGGAGACGGGCTTATTGCTACTGGTGTTATTGTTGTTGTTGATGTCATCATCGATGAGGGAGAGCAGAGAGTCGTGATTTTAAGCTGAAAAGTGAAAATGAAAACCGAAAACTCCGTTTTGGAGTTTTCTAAAATCAATGTTTGAAAACTGAATTTTAGAAAACTGTTTTTAAAATTGTTTTTCAAAACTGTTGGCCAAACATGTTAACCTGTTTTTGAAAAGTGTTTTTGGGTTTTGAAAATTGAAAATGGTTTCTGGAAACCCAATCCAAACATAGCCTAGGTGACTGATCATCCTCATGATCAGAGCTCTCCACAGGGATGATCATGCTCGTTGCTCGATCATGATGATCAACCACCCTTCGATCAGGAAGCTTAGGAGGGTTTTGGGCAATATGATCATGATCATGATGATGACCATCAGAGTAGTCCATAAAACGTGAGACAATATCATAATCTTTGCCTATGAGTTCTTGCACTAAAGCTCTAAACTTTGAGGCACAAGTCTTCACCTTCATTGGAGTTGAAATGTACACAATTTTTCCTCAACAACGCATCATTAGATGAATGCCAAATCAACACGGTGGATGATGTAACATTTATCGAATGGTGCACTGGGAGAATATTCTCCCGAGTTATTGAAGATGATCTTCTCTCAACCCGTTATATGATTACGTGGCTATAGCAAAAATTTACATTAAATTTTATTATAACTGTTACTTTCTTTTAATGTAATTGATATGTTAATTAAACTTTTTGAAAGAGATTATTGTTTATAAAAATTTTGAGACAAAAAAAATCAAATAATGAGTCCAGTCCTAAATCAAATAAAAGGCCTCCTTCTCCTACAATCTCTCCACCAAAGCATTTACAAAAAAAACCAAAACAACCACCAAAACATCGTCAACAACAAAAACAAAAACCAGTATTTGCTGCAGAGAGGCAAAGAAACAGAAACAGAGGCTGATCCCTATTTCCTCTTCTGGGTCTCACTCTTTGGGCCACGCAGAGAAAATGGTGCTAATAAATCAATACATTCTCGGTACTTTCTTTGCCACTCCCTTGGCCTTGGTTCTTGTCTACATTTTGCAACACAATAATTGGGCTACACAAGGGAGTTGTCCTCCATCCCATGAATTCCCCAACTTCTTTATGAAAAAAATGAATGAATTATACTTTTAATTAGAGTAAAGAAATGGAAATTGCCGTTGCATTAGCCATTAGGCTTCATGCCTAATCCAAACAATAATTGTCATTGCACGATCTTTTTTTAGTGAAGAAGCTGCTTCGATAATAAAATAAAACAAAGTTTCATATAAGACTCACACAAACCATATGAAGATGATCGAATGAATAAACTGAGTGTCATTTAATTTGGTTGATAGAGTTGTTTGTTATTGTACAAATCACTTACATTTATAGAGAAGAGGTATAAAGATGAGAGAAGATTACAACTCGTTATGTAGCCCAAATTTTTTTAAAAATAAAAATAAATAAACAAAAAGTGTTGTCCCTCAACTTTTGCAAGGCCATCGACACGAAGTTAGCCTCTCAATCGACAGGGTTCATCGTGTAATCAGATAGCTTAGAAAGGAGAAATTTGCAATTATCAATGTAAGGGTGCTGCTTTGATAAAAAAAAAAAAAAATCAGTATGCTTTTAGGTATCTATAAATTGAAAAATAAATTTAATAAATTAAATTGCATAAAAAAATTAAAACTATTTTTATTTTATTAAACATTAAAATATTTTAATTATCATTTTACCAAAATCTCTTTATAAAAGACTTTTTATATATTATAAATCAAAATTATTGTCTAGTCGAACTTTAACACAGTCAAATTGTATATCCAATATAATGAAATATCATGAAAATCGTTTTGTACACGAAAGTTACCAAAAAGTCCGGGTTGGGTTGATATAGATACATATTAGGATCAAATATCATGAAAATGGAAAGAGCTTCTATCTCACAAGTTGGAGTTGTGGAAATAACCATGGATGCTTGACGTGACATGTTTTAATTCTAGTACGTAAACGACTAATGAGTGGTTTAGGATATCCCACGTTAAGGAGCCATAATAATTTATTTCGATGGAGACATGAACGAATAATAAAATAAAATTTTCGAAAATTAAAATAAAAACAAAAAATATTTTTGTAAATAAAAACAAAAATAAAAATAACATTTTTGGCTTCAAATCGATCTCATTACCTTTCATACTTCTCATTCTCGAGACAGAATGAAATCAAATTAAAGTCTACCTCATTCGTAAACTTTGGTTAATTAATAGATTGCATATAAATAAAGCGCATATTAATTATATATAGGCTAAACTAAATAAAAAAAATATTATAATCAACATAAAAATAAAGGAGGACGACCATTCATTATATATGACCTCCAATGCCAAATAGCCCAAAAAAAAAATTAAAACTTTCTAAAGAAATACATCTAACTGAGAAGATTCATGAAATAAGTAATTTGATGATAACATCTCCATAAAACTAATTCCTTCCATGTTGGGCATAATCACATCATCAAAAGAACGATTAGAGCAAGTAGGGACATGTTTGAATAACAGTTTTCAATTTTTCGTATTTGAAAACTGTTTTCGAAAATGAAACTGAAAACAGTTTTCTGAAGAAAACGTGTTTGGATAATTGTAACTCGAAAACTGTTTCCAAAACAGAAAATAGTGAAATGTTGTTTGGATAATCTGATTTTGAAAACTGTTTTGAAAATAGAAAATTGTTTGGATACACATTCTTGTAATTGTTTTTAGTTTTCAGTTTAAATTTGAAATCTATATTAATTTTATTTCTCATATTTACTAAATACATTTTTAGCTCACACCAAATACTTGAAAAAAAAATTAATATTATTTTATTTTAAAATTTTAGTCTTTTTTATATACCATGAATCAAACATGACCAAACTTTTCCCAATCGCCATGCATGCTTTTTTGTTTATTTTCTTTTTATCATATGTAAACAATTAAATGAAATTGTCTCATTTTATCCTCACTCTTCTTAATCCATTGTACCAATCAGGCACTATCAGAAGGTTCTTGCAAGTCACCCTTCAACCCATTCTTCTAGCAATTGGAGAGATCATTTGAACCAAAGACATTGGCCTACAAGCCACCCCAAGGTAAGAGAACATGTAATTCTAGCATAACATCAAGAGAGAATTTATATACTAACAATAAATAATTTATAATGCATAGAATTCCAATAACCACTTAAAGCATTGAAATACACCAGTCTTCTTGCTTTCACTAGTCTCACCTTTAACCTGCGTTACAAATTGAAATTTCAAATAGGTCCTCATCGGGACACAACAAGTAGACAACTAGAGAAAATTTAACCTAATGATAAGCCAATGAACAATGCAAATATCCAATCCAACTCAAGCAACAATGGCAATGAACAAACAGTCACTGTATAGACAAAATTTCAACTTCTTAACATGAAACTTGATAATGTCTGTTAT
This sequence comes from Bretschneidera sinensis, assembly GCA_023935145.1. Taxonomy (NCBI): domain Eukaryota; kingdom Viridiplantae; phylum Streptophyta; class Magnoliopsida; order Brassicales; family Akaniaceae; genus Bretschneidera; species Bretschneidera sinensis. The sequence goes on along the minus strand of CM043698.1, from coordinate 26,206,325 downwards.
TAGTGGCTTATATCACTCACGAGTCTCCTAAAGTGTACTGTTCACCTTCAAATAGGTGAAATATAATCCTTTGCATTGAAGGGTAAGAAAAAAATGGGATTTTGATTCATGTCACTCTTTCTAATCTGAGTATAAATTAAACCATGTTAGGCCTCTGCGGAAGCAGAAGGTTATAAAATTTATCATGTAAGAAGAAACTCTTTCCCTCGCTATCAACAACTTTTTTCCATCCACACCATCCACCATTTATGATTTTCTTCAGATCATCGCTGCCTGTATAATAGGGATCAAGTATGAGAAATGCACAATCCCCACTAGCTTCATTGTAATCAACTGCAAGAAGCATATATGCAAGAACACCACCGTCTGCATTTATATACCAATCAGTAAAAAAAATGTCCATTACAATAATTCATGCTAAACCTGCAGCCACCTTGTAAAGGAGCTAAACAGAATCCTTACTAAAAGTTTAGCAAGTAGATGATACACATTACAAGGTGTGATGCTACCATCTTAAGTTACACCATCTTACTTGAGATATGCTAGGAGCAAATGAAAAAGTAATAGAAGATAAACATTAATTCATTCAACTGACCAATCATAATGGGTGTTCCTTGATTCTCAAAGTGCAAGGCTAGCTCTCAACATTTTTCTGGTAGCTCAGATCCAGATCTAACATTTATGACTTTGCAACTGACCTGCTCAACAAAGCAACTTGTCAGAGCCATAAAAACATATAACAGTAGATGTGCACTTCACTAGAAAGATTATAGTACAACTCTTTGATTATTAACAAGTTCTCCTAACATAGTCTAAAATGAATATAATAGTTCAACTCATATTCTAGTCCATATATAGTGCACAATGGAATTATCCTAAGTGTTTTTTTTAAAATAGAAGAGCATACTTACACCAAGAAGTTTATCCAAAACAAAGCTCAACCCAATGGCACCAATCCATTCACGTGACCCAATAAAGGAAAGATCCTTGTCGCCAATATCTACAAGCGGCTGTTGTATTTCTCTAAATAAAAGCACTAGTGCCAGATTGAATCTCATGATATTAATAGCAAACATGATGAATATATAGAAATTACTTTTCCCTTAAAAATTTATTTAACTATTAGAGTAAGATAAAAGTGCATGGAGTAACGAGACAAAAATTGACCTGAATTCAAGAAATTGACAAGAAAAACAAAAGAAACTTTGGCATGGTCTTGGTGGTAACCCTCTCATACCTATGTGAAAGAGCATCTATGGATGTGTAGTGTTGGAGTCTGAACCATGAAATGATAGTCTGTAGAGAGCGGTACGCACAACCCCAGCCTTAGGAAGTGATAAATAAACGACTTAATAGTAGAACTGTAATTATAGATGATGAGAACAAAACACATTTGTGATAACATGGCTTGATTTCACGAAAACATAATATGAATAAATTTTTTTTGTTCTAATACTTGTTATCCCAGATTAAGGGTCAAAGCAAAATAATTATTTCCAAAGCTAATTCAAGATTAGGCAGAGAAATAAAATGACCCCAAGAAATTAGTAAAACAGAAGCCTTGTGTTCTGGACATGTGCTTCCATGGAGTTTCCCCACCCACATAGCTTAGAAAAATACCCCATGGCAAACCAAACTGTCCCATCAAAATGCTAAATTATTAGCATAGAGCATAAATTGTAATAAATGTTGACTTCACTAATAAAGAGAAGTCTTCAAGAGGCCCGAAAAAGCAACAATTAGAAGAACCAACGAATTGAATTCCAATCTCCTGAAAAAGAATAAAACAGAACTCCTTGAAATTACTAATGGAAGCTCAGAGGATCACTGTAACTTCCAACCGCTATCAACAATGTTGGAGTGAAATTACTAGGCTATGATGAAAGACCTGCCGAGTTTCAATCTCTTAAGAAGAGATACTGGAACTTCAGGAAACTTGTCAGTAGCTGAAGCTTAAAAAATCGATTTTGACTTCAATAGGCTCCCGCAATAATAAATTTGTGCTTTAAGCACATAAACACCTGCAAATTAACTATTTTTAACAGCCATTGCAAAGCTATTATAATTCCTAAATCCATATATTATACAATATTAAATGCACGATATATAGCATGACTGAGTTAAGCTTCTAATATATTACTGACTTAAGTGTAGGTCATCACAGTAATTTGCATATAAGATCTGTCCTATTTTTTTTTTTATAAGTAAAGAAATATTATTAAGAAAACGGAGCACCAAGAGGGTGCATCACAAGGCCAAAGACTAATTACAAGAGAGGAAATCCAAAAAATCCAAAAGACCATTCTAATGAGAGATTAGAATAGACATTTACAACTTTAATAGTAAGGAGAGTGAGAAAATCAATTACCGAGTCATCAAATCCATCTTGAAAATAATGAAAGTATTCATAAGAACCTGGAATGAGTGAGACAACTCCCCTTGAGACTGCGCAAGATATCATGGCTTAAAAGACTAGTAACTAAGGGGAAACATGGAAAAAGAAGATAAAAAGACAATACTAGTCACTAACCCCCACTGCTAGGAATCTCAATATGTACATCTTTAAACAAAGGAGAACCTGATCGTATAACAAAAATGTGCCCACAGAGTTAGTGCACAGTACACACATAAAGAAAGAGAAAAATTGAGTGGATAAATGCAGTTACCCTTTCGTATTAAGTTGCTCTATAAACTATCCTTCAATGTAGACAAATCCAGGGCATTAACAATTCTTGAGAGAGGGTGATCAAAAGGCAATCCCAGCCTTAAGTGTATCAAAAGGCAGTTACCCTTATTGACTCATGTTTGTCTCTTTATAAAAATGCAGAAAGGATTATATATCACTTATGTCATGTTGATTTGTTAGCAGCAAATACTAGGTAATGAAGGCCCATATAAAGCAGAGTAGAAAACCTCTACTTGATTTAAGAGAAGTTCTATGCTTCAATCAAAACAAAAGAAAAGTTTCCAGCCTGTATTAATGACAAACGAATGAATTGCCATTGAAAATGTTAGAAAAGGAAATAAATTAACAACTTGAATTTAACAATGCTCCAATTTTTTAGAACTGGAAAACAATAGAAAGAAACATCCACCCAACATGAAAAGGTTGCCAAAAACACTTCAAGGGGCATTAGGGATAAACATTTTTTTTTTTGTGGATAAACATTTATTTTATTTATCGTGCCTCCAAATTGGTTGCCCCAAAACAACAACCTAGCATCTTCCTCCTCCTCATCAAACTCATCTCCATACCCAAATTCTGCATCCCCACGGTAGCCAGGTTCGCGTATCCCCACCAAAAATTGTAGCCCGACTCATTGCCCTGCGCATCCCTACCAAAACCCCAAACCCAGCACCACCACTGACACTCTCCTTCTCCCCACTAGCCCCACCGTCCCTCTCCTTTCGTGAAATCCACGCCTCACTCACATCGGACAACTAGTTGGCGTCTCCACCGTTGCCAAACAGCTTCCCGCTCGTGTCTGTCGCCATTGTGATAGGGAAATCTGAGCACGTGCTGTATGCCGCAGATGCCCCCATGGAGCAGCACCTCAGGGTGTCGCTGCGTTCACTGCTACCACCCGATACAGACCGTGAACCACGACGGCGTCATTTCCTGGCGATCAGGCTGAGGCTCTCCCGCTTATAGTTCTGTTGGGTCGTGGAGACGGGCTTATTGCTACTGGTGTTATTGTTGTTGTTGATGTCATCATCGATGAGGGAGAGCAGAGAGTCGTGATTTTAAGCTGAAAAGTGAAAATGAAAACCGAAAACTCCGTTTTGGAGTTTTCTAAAATCAATGTTTGAAAACTGAATTTTAGAAAACTGTTTTTAAAATTGTTTTTCAAAACTGTTGGCCAAACATGTTAACCTGTTTTTGAAAAGTGTTTTTGGGTTTTGAAAATTGAAAATGGTTTCTGGAAACGCAATCCAAACATAGCCTAGGTGACTGATCATCCTCATGATCAGAGCTCTCCACAGGGATGATCATGCTCGTTGCTCGATCATGATGATCAACCACCCTTCGATCAGGAAGCTTAGGAGGGTTTTGGGCAATATGATCATGATCATGATGATGACCATCAGAGTAGTCCATAAAACGTGAGACAATATCATAATCTTTGCCTATAAGTTCTTGCACTAAAGCTCTAAACTTTGAGGCACAAGTCTTCACCTTCATTGGAGTTGAAATGTACACAATTTTTCCTCAACAATGCATCATTAGATGAATGCCAAATCAACACTGTGGATGATGTAACATTTATCGAATGGTGCACTGGGAGAATATTCTCCCGAGTTATTGAAGATGATCTTATCTCAACCCATTATATGATTACGTGGCTATAGCAAAAATTTACATTAAATTTTATTATAACTGTTACTTTCTTTTAATGTAATTGATATGTTAATTAAATTTTTTGAAAGAGATTATTGTTTTTAAAAAATTTGAGAGAAAAAAAATCAAATAATGAGTCCAGTCCTAAATCAAATAAAAGGCCTCCTTCTCCTACAATCTCTCCACCTAAGCATTTACAAAAAAACCAAAACAACCACCAAAACATCATCAACAACAAAAACAAAAACCAGTATTTGCTGCAGAGAGGCAAAGAAACAGAAACAGAGGCTGATCCCTATTTCCTCTTCTGGGTCTCACTCTTTGGGCCACGCAGAGAAAATGGTGCTAATAAATCAATACATTCTCGGTACTTTCTTAGCCACTCTCTTCGCCTTGGTTCTTGTCTACATTTTGCATGACAATAATTGGGCTACACAAGGGAGTTGTCCTCCATCCCATGAATTCCCCAACTTCTTTATGAAAAAATGAATGAATTATACTTTTAATTAGAGTAAAGAAATGGAAATTGCCGTTGCATTAGCCATTAGGCTTCATGCCTAATCCAAACAATAATTGTCATTGCACGATTTTGTTTTAGTGAAGAAGCTGCTTCGATAATAAAATAAAACACAGTTTCATATAAGACTCACACAAACCATATGAAGATGATCGAATGAATAAACTGAATGTCATTTAATTTGGTTGATAGAGTTGTTTGTTATTGTACAAATCACTTACATTTATAGAGAAGAGGTATAAAGATGAGAGAAGATTACAACTCGTTATGTAGCCCAAATTTTTTTAAAAATAAAAATAAATAAACAAAAAGTGTTGTCCCTCAACTTTTGCAAGGCCATCGACACGAAGTTAGCCTCTCAATCGACAGGGTTCATCGTGTAATCAGATAGCTTAGAAAGGAGAAATTTGCAATTATCAATGTAAGGGTGCTGCTTTGATAAAAAAAAAAAAAATCAGTATGCTTTTAGGTATCTATAAATTGAAAAATAAATTTAATAAATTAAATTGCATAAAAAAATTAAAACTATTTTTATTTTATTAAACATTAAAATATTTTAATTATCATTTTACCAAAATCTCTTTATAAAAGGCTTTTTATATATTATAAATCGAAATTATTGTCTAGTCGAACTTTAACACAGTCAAATTGTATATCCAATACAATGAAATATCATGAAAATCGTTTTGTACACGAAAGTTACCAAAAAGTCCGGGTTGGGTTGATATAGATACATATTAGGATCAAATATCATGAAAATGGAAAGAGCTTCTATCTCACAAGTTGGAGTTGTGGAAATAACCATGGATGCTTGACGTGACATGTTTTAATTCTAGTACGTAAACGACTAATGAGTGGTTTAGGATATCCCACGTTAAGGAGCCATAATAATTTATTTCGATGGAGACAAAAGCGAGGATAAAATAAAACCTTCCACGGGAGTCAGAATAGAAACGAAGAGTTATTTCGGTAAAGAAAAAAAAAATAAAAATAAAAATAACACTTTTAGCTTTAAATCAATCTTATTACTTTTCATACTCTTCATTCTCAAGACAAAATAAAATCAAATTAAAGGCTACCTCATTCGTAAACTTTGGTTAATTAATGGACTGCATATAAATAAAGTGTATATTAATTATATATAGGCTAAACTAAATAAAAAATTATTATAATCAACATAAAAATAAAGGAGGACGACCATTCATTATATATGACCTCCAATGTCAAATAGCCCAAAAAAAAAATTAAAACTTTCTAAAGAAATACATCTAACGGAGAAGATTCATGAAACAAGTAATTTGATGATAACATCTCCATAAAACTAATTCCTTCCATGATGGGCATAATCACATCATCAAAAGAAGGATTAGAGCAAGTAGGTGACTGATCATCCTCATGATCAGAGCTCTCCACAGGGATGATCATGCTCGTTGCTCGATCATGATGATCAACCACCCTTCGATCAGGAAGCTTAGGAGGGTTTTGAGCAATACGATCATGATCATGATCATGACGATGACCATCAGAGTAGTCGATAAAACGCGAGACAGTATCAGAATCTTTGCCTGTGAGTTCTTGCACTAAAGCTCTAAACTTTGAGGCACAAGTCTTCACCTTCATTGGAGTTGAAATGTACACAACTTTGATACCCTTTTTGCTTCTTTTGCCTTGCTTCTCGCTTTTAACACCAGCGACATCCATGTTGATCAAAATTTTCTTATTTTTGGGTGTAAAAAACAAAACTGAAAATATGTGTTAGTGAGTATGTAGCAAATAATTGGTGTACATGGCTAAGTTGTATGCCGTTTATATAAGGTAGGGAAGTTGGAACTTCCGGCACAAAAAGGTGATTTCGAGGAAAAAGGGAACAAAAAGCTTGATGTTGTAAAGAGAAAGTTAGTAGGAAATCAGAGAAATGGATGGTTCTATAAAGATACTTAGATGACCCGCAAGGCCAGAGATATTTTGTGGCACCTAGCTAGGGTTCGACAGTGACTCATATATCATATGTTCATTGTTAGTGGTAACGAAAAGCTGATAGATAAAAGCATGTGCGCAGCCTCCTGTGACCAAGGGAAGTTGGACTTGTGGAAATTTAAGAAAGCTACATGCGTCTTCATAATATTGATAAGGTTTGTTTGAATTAATTCTATCCTTGTTAAATTTATTACGTGTCCTATGCATCACATTTTTTTTTTAAAATTATCTTTTAAACACTGTTTGACTGAACAATAATTTTGTTGTTAAAATAGATTTTAAAATAATTTTTAATAAAATAATAATCGAGTTAAAAATGATTATGTGTTGAGTAAAATAATTGTTATAATAAAAACTTATATTTTCAATTTTCAATTGTTTTTTAATGACGTTCGACTTAATTTTTATTTATGAAAAAAAAATTCATTAACTTTTTTTAAATAGAACAATTTTTTTTACATATATATTAACTTCCTCTCAAGCCGCACAACAATAATTTTTTTTCATTGTCATACAGATTGATGAATCGACTTCAAAACCTAAAACGCAACCAAATACGAATGACTTAAACAATAACGATAAGCAAACATAGGTGATCATTTTCAATGGTTTACTTTTACTTTTGTTATAGCTTTTGTCAAGGTTCCCTATCTGTCATGATCTATATATGTGGTAGCAGTAACTTTCTTGACCTCAACTTAATAAAATGATCACATTTTTACCACATTTGAAGTTTGTTAAAGGAAAATTACAGACAACAAAAAAGTGCTCCTGTTCATGCATGGTACTGTCGAACTCTTGCTACATTGATAGTTTTTCTTAGGGTTTTGTTTAATGGTGCTACCTTTTTCAGTTCAAGGGTATTATGCCGTTGCGTTTCGATTTAAATAAATTTATTTAGGTTTAATCAAAGTAATTTTTAAAAAAAATATTTAAATAAATCAATTTAAATTTAATCTAAACGATGTTTATGTTATTGTTCTACTTCTAACCCATATGAATGACCAAAATCAACAATACAACATTTGTTTCAAGTGTATATAAAACTCAAACCATAATTATTTTATTTTTACATTTGATCATGAATATCATATAAATGAAGGATTCGAAGATGATTATCGGATAAAGAGATTGTAATCTCAATCTCGATTTGTACATTGTCCTCATTACTTTTAAAACACTTGTAGTAATTTTTTCTTCTGCTTGGTAAAACTGTATTAAAAGTGTTGTGAACTTATTAGATGTGTTCGGTTGATAAATTGATAAAAAAAAATTTAAATGTTAAAATTATCAAAAAAAATAGTATATTAATATGAATGGACTATTTAGACGTGTAAATGGTTTTCTTTCATCAATTTGATTTCAATAAAATAAAAAATATATAATGGTCTTTTTGATTATGGTCAATTTAGAAAAATAACTAGTCAAAACTAATTTTAGGAACGGAAGTTGCAAATCCTGTTTTTGATTTTGAAATCAGTTTTTCAAACTGCTTTCATATATATCCAAAAATCATCTTAAAAAATTCTTTCTAAAATAAATGCTTGGCTTCTAATTCTTGACAACAAAAACTGTCCCAAAAGTTCTGCCACCATGTGCCCAACAAGTTAAGGGACGAATTGCAAAGTGACATGTGGCCATGTAGTTTAAGTGAAATGGAGCACTTTGTGAATATGTTGTTGTATATGGATTTGCGAATTAAAAGTAACAAACTATTGTTGCATATGAATTTCAAAAATAAAGATTTGAAGCAGTTAGTTTGCAACAATTAATGTTTTGTGTTTATTATAAATAATTTTTTTTCAAGGGACGAAGGTTTTAAGTTGGTTGATGTGGTATAAATCTCGAGGTGTTGGAGTGTAAGTGTTTTGAATATATTGAGATGTTATAAAATTTTAATAAAATAATAATAATAAAAATAATTTTAATTAATTAATTTTTTTCAAAATTTAATACTTTACTAACTCTTTATAGTGTGATAATTATAATTTTATAAATAGTAAGATATAAATTATATGTAGTATAACTTATATTTTTATATTGTTGTAATTGATAAATGATTAGTTAAATAGTTTGTATTATTACTAAACTAGATAACATGTAATATATATTTATGAAGTGTAATAATATTATAATAAAAACACTAGCTTAGTGGTTAAGATCTATGACCGTTAAGGCATGGGTTTGAACCAACTTATATTTTTTTAAAATTTTAAATTTTTTTTAAAAAACTTCACAAGCCTACGCTTGAGTTGCAAAAATTACACCTCGAGCGCTCAGAATAATAAAAAAATTTATCAATTTATTGTATTCATTTGCTTTTTCAGCACTTATTTTTTTTGCTCTAAGAGTAGAATTACAATAGATTTTTATTGAACACTTCACTTCAAATTAATAATTTGTTGTATTTTTTGTGCGAACGTAACCATAATCGTTAAATTTCAAATCATTCATGATTTAACATGCCTGCACATCAATAAATAAAATAAAAATTTCAGTGCAAACAATTTCACAATACTCATACCTCTAAAACTCATTATTAAAAAAGACACTTATTTCAATAATTATTTGGTTTATATACTTCCAAATATGAAAGAAGGTAATCGATTTCATCCTCGCTAAATTTTACAGTAATTTTAAATTAAAATCAAAGGTCAATGACGACGATCACGATGATAACGGGATATATCTAATTTTTTAAAAAAATTTATTGAGTTGTAATTATCAATGTGAACTTACTGAACGTATTGGACTTTGCTACGTGGCGCACAAGGAAAAACAAAAGAGTCACAATCAAGAGAAATTATGACTTCTCTTCCATTGACCAGAATTTGCTTGTCCACAAAGTCATAGAATTCATTCTAATTACAATAACCATAATTACAAGATCTCTTCCACCTTAATTACATAAAAATTTGGGATATCCTTCTCCAAGACAAACAGCAAGGAAAATCATATGGTTGTATGTACATTACAAACCACCAATGGAAAATTGGTTTTATATGCAACTCTTCTTCACTAGAAAGACAAAAGTCTCCTCTTTTTGCCTCTTTTTGGATCTTTTTGACTAGTTTCCAATCTGATTTTTTCCTTCTATTGCAGCACTTTGATCACATACAAGCATGTAAGATTCATTAACAGGAAATTAAATTGAACAAAGGCTTTGCAAAGAGAAATGAACAATGCTCATAAATAAAGTGGATTAGATCTACATGCTAGCATAGGGACATATAAGATCATCATATCCTTTTGAGTCACGGAGTGATGGTGTAATAGAATGGTATCAAAACTTACATCAATTGAAAATGTAAAGCTATTAAAGATAAATTGTGCATCCCGATACTCGATTACTCTCGATTTAACGAGAGAGTGTGCTTATAAATCTCAGAATCATACATCATCTGATTATGCATGTGACGTGTGCTATATATATGTGTGACCCTCATAATGCTCAATTGAATATATTTTTAAATCAAAAAGTGAGGATGTGATAACAACAGTGAAGATCCTTAAATTGAGTATCCTAATACTAGATTTCCCTCAAATTAATTCTACCATTAAAACATTAGAGTGGCCAAAGTACAGATATCCAAATTCAAGCAAGAGATTATAGATGTGAATTCAACGATACAACCTCAATAAATCTGTGGCTTTTGATGTTGCTGCTTGGGAAGAATAAGTGCCACTTGATGGGAGTCTGCTCCTCAGTTTCTGCTTTTGCAGCTGATCTAAATTCAAGAAAGAGACAACTGCAAAGTAAGCGGCAACTATGATGAGGGTAATAATTCCAGTTCAGCCAAATTAGACAAGCCGAATTTATTTTTCAAAAACTAAGCACTATGGTTCTGCTCCCTGATCATATCATGAAAAGGACTAACTTTTTAATATATAAACAACAGTAATGGAGAATAGGAGACACTGACTGTCAGAAGAGCTTATAAATTAAATAGCTATTTTTCAGATCATTTAGTCGGAGACAAAACTTGCTGAAGTTCAAAGTTGCTGTAAAGGGGCCCTAATAAAAAAAAAAGTTGCTGTAAAGGGTTGAAATTGAAAATCAACCAAATTGGATATGCAAACATTATTGATAAGCAAAAAGTAACTCACTGCAGCTGTTTCAACTGTTTCAAAGTGGAGCAGATAAGCTGTTTCAACTGGTTCAAAGTGGAACAGATAACTTTTTATCAAGGATGTGTAAGGTAGCTCTACTGCAGCAGTAGAGCTACCTTCATCTATAGAGGAACTTATTCATTACAAAAATTACTACTTTTTTACAGATCCAAATGATAATGAACTATCTTCTATATTTCTTCCTCTTTTATATTTGCTATAGAACATTTATTCCTAATTAGTGGAAAATGTAGTCAAAATTTGCCATCATGTTGGGTTGAAACAGTAAGACCCATAGAAAAGAAATTCTTACAAAAGCACCAACATTTCATTTAAACATTCAATCAAACATAAGGTATACACCAGCAAACACAGATCCATAATAAGAAGATTAAAACAGAAAAAAGGGAAAACAAACTTGTAAAGAAACAAGAAAATTTGAGATGGCCGAAACAGAGAGTAAACTCCAAATCCAAAACAGATCGGTATAACCTAAGTCTGAGATCTACTAACAGAACTACTTGATATGAATCGAAGTTCAACGTTAAATCAAAATCACCACCATAGAAAATCAAGAAAAAAATGACATTAAAAAGAATGAGAAAATTAAAAATGGTAGACTGATTGGCAAACTTCAAGAAAGAATCAACCCCCAAAACCAACACGCACTACCACACTCTCCAATGAAAATAAAAACCTCAACTTTAAGTCATCAACAACCACATCCATCCAAGCCATAATCCAGCACAACTAGCTCCTGAAAACACACAAAATATAAAATGAAAACTTATAACACACACACATCTACAGAAAAAGAGTAAAACTAACAAAGAAAAAACAACCAAAATATATACTTTGTAATGTTACTAGTTATCGGAAGTGTTTGAATCTTACGGTTGTAGTTAAATGAACAAAATGAACGATAAGATAAACTTGGGGGCATGGTGCCTCGTCTCAAAAGATGAGATTGTAGTTCAACACCATTTATAATTGGCTAAAATTCATGTAATATGATCAATTTTCATAATAAACACTTTTTTTTTTGTACATGACAAACTTTATAGTTTCAATTAGTGACAATATAATTCTTTTAAGTATTATTTATAAGTGAAATTATCTTAAAAACTTAACAATTCAAAGAATTTGATCATAGTTTTTTTTCGTATACATGCAAAAATAAATGTGATTTACGGTGAGAAAAAATATAAGAATTTTTTGACAAGAGAAAATATTTATTTTCTTATTTTTTACTATTAAAAATTGAAAAATCACAAAAAATAGCGCGCAAGTTAAAAATTCTTAAAAATTATTTGACTATCTCCAAATGGTTTGTGGAAATTATTGGGCATCAAAATGGATCAATCTTTCGTCCAAATGGGTATAAATAAATATTAGAGTTGACAGAAGCCCAATCTCTCGTAACAATACCGAAAAAAAAAAATCATCAGAATTTGTTATGAAAATGGATCAAACCACACATGGATATGCATGTATTTTAGCTTTTATAATGACTGTTTTATGTTTCTTACTGCTATTACTAATGAAAATGACAAGTTGAGAAATTTTTTTGGGTGTGGCGTTTTAGGATAAAAGAAATAGATGCCTTTGATTGCTTGGTCTCAACTCTCAAGTTTGTCAGCCCAGGTTCTGGGGTCTTTTAATCTAGCACTTCTAATGAAACAGGTTTGAAGATTGCTTAATGTTGATGTCAAAAATCTTCCTCTCGAAACCTTGCGCACATGAGAGACACGTAAACTAGAAAGTCCCATGAGGGAACTCTCTGATGCCTAAGTTAGTATAGGGGTTAACGAGATAAATTGGAGAGTATTTGGTGTAAGTTATGAATATATACCTTTGATGGTGAAAGCCCCCTCATATAGTGTTGTGGAGCAGAGTCTAATTAGGAGAGTGATTTTAGTGTTGTGATAGGAATAACATTCCTCTTAGATAAGACTGGAATTATCCACATACTGGATTTGAATAGCAATTTATCTATAAATTGGAGTGTTTTAGTAGTACTGGGACATTGGTGTGAGATTATCATAACACTCTTTAGTGTAAAATTATCGTAATGCCCCCTGCCAAGTGTGGAGATTTGATTGTTTAATCTGTCCAGATTGTGGAATTACCTTTTTTGGCTTTGATGGTTGCCACGTGTCGTAATATTATTGGAGAGGGAATTTTCCCCTACAACAAATTTCCTCCACTTCCTGAAGTGCATTTATGCACTTGAGGAAATAAGTTGTATGGAGTTTACTGTGTGACTTAGACCGGTTAAGTGTACTTTGGTACCATGGAGGTTTTAACCCATTTGGGTGGAGATGGAGACTCCAAGAAGACTTGTCATGCTGGTAAATCCTCGAAGTTTGGTGAATGAATCTGAAGAGTTGTCATTCAGCCAAGACGACTCAGAGTTTGGAGATCGAGTCCGAGGAGTTGACGTTTAGTCACAACGACTCGGAGTTTAGCGATTGAGTTCGAAGAGTTGACATTCAGTCAAAACGACTCAAAGTTTGGTGATTGAGTCCGAAGAGTAAACATTCAATGACAACGACTCGAAGTTTGGCGATTGAGTTCGAAGAGTTGACGTTCAGTCAAAACGACTCAAAGTTTGGTGATTGAGTCCGAAGAGTCAACATTCAATGACAACGACTCGAAGTTTGGCGATTGAGTCCAAGGAGTTAACATTCAGCCACAACGACTTGGAGTTTGGCGATTGAGCCTAAGGAGTTGGTGTTCAGTCAAAATGACTCAGAGTTTAGCGATTGAGTCTGATGAGTTGACATTTAGTCACAACGACTCGAAGTTTGGCAATTAATTCCGAAGAGTTGATGTTCAGTCACAACGACTTGGAGTTTGGCAATTGAATGCTGGGAGTTATTATTCAGTCACAACGACTTGGAGTTTAGTGATTAAGTCCGAAGAGTTGATGTTCAGTCACAACGACTTGGAGTTTAGTGATTGAGTCCGAGGAGTTGACGTTCAATCAAAACGACTTGAAGTTTGGTGATTGAGTCCAATGAGTTATTGTTCAGTCAAAACAACTCGAAGTTTGGCAATTGAGTCCAAAGAGTTGACGTTCAGTCATGACGACTCAGACTTTGGCGATTGAGTCCAAGAGTTGAAGTTCAGTCACAACGACTAGAAGTTTGGCGATTAAGTCCGAGGAGTTGACGTTCAATCAAAATGACTCAGAGTTTGGCGATTGAGTTCGAGGAGTTGACGTTCAGTCAAAACGATTCGGAGTTTGGCGATTGAGTTCGAAGAATTAACATTCAATCAAAATGGCTCGAATTTAGGGGATTGAGTCCGATGAGTTGACATTAAGTCAAAACAGCTCGGAGTTTGATGAAGAAGTCTGAGGAGAAAGACATAGAGTTAAACTGCTCGGAGTTTGATATAAAGGTCCAAGGAGAAAAACATGGAGTCAAACTGCTTGGAGTTTGATGGAAAAGTCCGAGGAGAAAGACATGGAGTCAAACTATTCGGAGTTTAATGGAGAAGTACGAGGAGAAAGGCACGGAGTCAAACTGCTCTGAGTTTGATGGAGAAGTCCGAGGAAAAAAACATGGAGTCAAACTGCTCGGTGTTTGATAGAGAAACTGGACCGAGGTCAGAGCAGCTCGGGACTACCTCATTGGAGTCGATGGAGAAACTTGACTGAGGTCAGAATAACTCGCGGTTACCTCATCGGAGTTAATGGAAAAACTGGACCGAGGTCGGAGTAGCTTGAGGTTACCTACTCGGAGCTGATGGAGAAACATAGCTGAAATTAAAGTAGCTCGGGACTACTTTTTCAGAGCTGATGGAGAAACTGAGCTGGAGGCGAAATAGCTCGAGGCTACCTCCTCAAAGCTGATGGAGAAACTGGGCTGAGGGCGAAGTAGCTCGAAGCTACCTCCTCAAAGCAAACGGAGAAACAAAGTTTAAGATGAAGTAACTCGGGACTACCTTCTCAAAGCTTACGGAGAAACTGAGTTGAAGGCGAAGTAGCTCGAGGTTACCTCCTCAAAGTTAATAAAGAAACTGGGTTAAAAGCGAAGTAGCTAGGGGCTACCTCCTCGGAGTCGATAGAGATATTGGACCGAGGTCGGAGTAGCTCAAAGCTACTTTTTCAGAGTCGATGGAGAAACTAAACCGAGATCAGAGTAGCTCGGGGCTACCTCTTTGGAGCTGATGGCTTTGAATGTGTCACTACCTTATGTCACTGGCTGAATGTTTTAGATGCATCACTGGGTGACGACTTTAGATGCATCACTGGTTGATTGTGAGTGAACACGATGTTGGTCGTTTGAGTTTTGCTGGTTCGAGTTTTGGGACGGGTTTGAGGCAATTTGATGAAGAAATAACCATATTTTCTTTTACCATTTAGAAGAAACTTGCTTGAAGAAGTCGAATTTAAAAATTCAAAGGCTGGTTCTAGAAGAGGAGGCTGAAAAACCTTAGGAACAGGTTTGTACAAGTTTAAAACCAAGCTTGAATTTGGTGAATCGATTGGTCAAATATGAGTCAAATTTTGGTGGTTTGTTAAGAAGCTCATATGTGCAAGTAAAATTTTGGAATTCTGAGCTTGAATTTGAAATGAGTATGTTATAAAACCTTAGGAACTGGTGTTATCAGATTTGAAACCAGATTAAAATTAACTAAACTGAATGGTCAAAGTAGTGAATCGATTGGTCAAACCTTATTGAACCAGTTAGTTTGAGTCAACTAACACTGCACTGACATGGTGTCTAGGTGGTGATGATGTGGCTTCTAAGTGGTGGTGACATGGTGTCTCGGTTGATGCTTAGGTGGTGCTAATGTCAGATACTGATGTCATGCTGATTGGGCGTTTACTACCCATTGGGGAGTTGACACATGGCCTTAGTTGTTGAAGATGAGATGAAAATTTGTGGGTCCAATGTAAATAAGATTTGTGGTAGAGGCATATTTGAAGAGATAAAAAGGTAATTTGTATGTCCAATAAAATGTGAACATGTAACGCTTGCATATTGTTGACCCCTGCCCGTATTTTAATGATGACAAAACACAACTGTTATTTAACTAACATGTTTAAACTAAGTTGTATTAAGGATCAAACACATTCAACCAAGGAACAAAGTGCAAAAACTCGAACCAAATCAAGTATCAAGTGAAGACTGAAGATCTAGTATAGGTCTTAAGGTTTAGAACCAATGTAAGTCTCACTCATACATTGTATTAGCTTGTTCAATGGCTCAAACACAAAAGGTTTTTCTAAAACCATTTATTTTTAATGTTTTTAATAAAAAAAAAAACTGAAGAAAATCTGGGTTGGAAGACAACCCAGTCGACTGGGTACATATACCAGTCGACTGGTATATGGGTCAGAAGGTACCCAGTCGACTGGATGAATTAACCCAGTCGACTGGTACTTTGACCAGTAATTTCCCAGTCGACTGGATGAATCAACCCAGTCGACTGGTAAAATGGACAGAAAGTCCCCAGTCGACTGGGTGATATATACCAGTCGACTGGATACCCAGAAGGTCTGAAAACGTATATTTTTCAAGTGAACCCAGTCGACTGGTAGTTCAAAAATATGACCGTTGGACTCCAAATCTGAACGTTTTAAAGTAAATCTTTTTCAAATTAAAGTCCAAAACGGCCATATTAATTGATTGCTATATAAACCCACTCAGCAAAGCATTCAATAACAAGCAGCACATATTCAAAAAGAGTTGATCTCATATAATCAAGTTTTTATACTCTTGAAACACAAAAAGCTTTGAAATAATCTTATTGAGCCATTTCTTCAAGCTTTACTTTGAAAGAGAGACATTTCTGTTGTAATAAGCTTTCATTTGTTGTCTCTCTACCTTTTACTTTACACCATCTTTGTAAAGGGATTACTTCCGAGAGGAAGGGGAAACTTCCGAAAGGAAGGGGATTTTTCGGTTTAAGCAATTCCTGTAAATTGCTTGTGTACGGTTTGTGCAACACCCGGCTAAGTTGTGCGACTAAGTTTTCTTAGTGGATTACTTCAAGGAGTTCCTTGAAGAGAGTGGACGTAGGGTCGGAACGAATCCGATATTGCCGAACCACTATAACTGTGTTTGCATCCTCTTTCCTTAAACTCTTTATTTACAGCTTTCTACTTGTATTAATTATTTGTTGCTTATCAGTTTTTATAAACTTGTATAAATTCCACGAAAGTTTTTAAAAACCCAATTCACCCCCCCTCTTGGGTTGAAACCTCGAGCTACAATTGGTATCAGAGCCTCGTTCTCTTTATAAGGCTTAAATTCCTAGAGTTGATCCAATGGCAGCAAATAGCTACTCTGAGGGACACTCTTATACTAGACCACCATTGTTCAATGGATCAAATTATAACTACTGGAAAAATAGAATGAAAATCTTCGTCGAAGGACAAGATTACAATCTATGGAGAATTATAGAAGAGGGACCTAAAATTCCCTCAAAAGAAATAGTTATTGGAGAGACTCTTCATACAATGCCTAAACTCAAAACTGAGTTTACTGACGAGGATTGTAGAACGATGTCTCTCAATAGCAGAGCAACAAGCATGCTACATTGTGCATTAGATATTTCTGAATATAACAAAATATCTGCATGCGTTTCTGCTAAAGAAATATGGGACAAATTGCAAGTCACATATGAAGGAACAAGTGAAGTAAAAAAGTCTAAAATTTACATGCTAATTTCTGAATATGAATCTTTTAAGATGTCTCCTAACGAAACCATTTCTGAAATGCACTCACGATTTACTACTATTATAAATAGTTTAAAACTGCTTGGCAAGAATATTGAGGAAGTTGAACTAACCAGAAAAATCTTAAGATCTCTACCTCCAGAATGGAAACCAAAGAGGACAGCCATTCAAGAGGCCAAAAATCTTGACAAGCTTGATGTTGAGACGCTGCTTGGGTCATTATTGACATACGAGATGGAAGAAATGACTCCCATCGTCAATGATGATGAGAAGAAGAAGAAGCAAATTGCTCTCAAAGCTTCTACGAGCAACAAAGAAAAGGAATTAGAACAAGAAGCAGAGAGCAGTGAAGAGGATGGTGAAATGGCTTTAATCACCAGACGATTCCATAGGTTCTTGAAGAAAAGCAAGAAACCTTACTCAAAGGATCCCACCTCAAAAAGGGAACCACTTATGTGCTATGGCTGCAAGAAGCCAGGACATATAAAAGCTGACTGTCCGGTTTCAAGCAAACCATACAAGGGCTTCAAGAAGAAAGCTATGGTAGCAACTACCTGGAGCGATGACGAAGAAGATGAGTCATCAGACAAAGAAATTGGATACGAAGAGATTGCCAACCTCTGTTTAATGGCAATCGATGATGAAAGTGAGGTAACATCTTCTCCCTCTTCAAAAAATAATATTGTTACTAGTAGTGAAGAATTACTAGAAGTCATAAATGAAATGCATGAAGAATTAAAGAAATTTGATTCTAGAAATTCTGTTCTTAAGAAAGAAGTATCATCTCTTTCTAAGGAAATGATAGTTCTTAGAGAAGAAAAAGAAAAATTATCATCTTTACTGTATAATTCGTCTCAAGATTTTCTTAAAGATGAAAATGAAAATTTGAAAAATAAA
This sequence comes from Bretschneidera sinensis, assembly GCA_023935145.1. Lineage (NCBI taxonomy): Eukaryota > Viridiplantae > Streptophyta > Magnoliopsida > Brassicales > Akaniaceae > Bretschneidera > Bretschneidera sinensis. The sequence continues at coordinate 26,187,791 of CM043698.1, read as the reverse complement.
ATTTCTGAATTAAACAGCACTGTATCTAGACTTATGCTTGGTAAAGAAAAACTTGATGAAGTGCTTTCTTCCCAAAGATTAAGTGGAGGAAAATCTGGTGTAGGATATTCTCCTTTGGGAAAACAAAAAACAAAAGAGAGCTTATTCATGAAAGCCTCTTGTGTAGATGGAGCTTCTACTTCGAAAGCTCCTAACCTTGTTAAAAGCACTCCCTTAATAAATCCGAGGAACTCTAGAAACTTAAATGATCATACTAAATTGAAGCATCCTAAAAATACTCATGCTTATTTGTATGCTCATTCTAGAAATGCTCATACACATCCTAGAAATAATCATCATGCTCATTCTAGGAACAATGTGTATAATCAAAGAATGCATTCTGCTCATGCTCAACCTAGGAATCACCATCATAGCTATTCTAGAAATAACTTGCATACATATGCTAGCATGTATCCTAGAATGCATCATCGTTCATTTTCTGGAAATGACATGCATTTTCATACCCCTTACCATAGAATCATGTATCCTAGGAACTATCATCCTAAGGATTATAGGAATGCACATGTAAAATTTCCTAGAAATTTCTATGACTATAATGATAGGTCTGTGCATCATCAACATGTTCATAGAGCACCATATATTGTTAAGAAAGTATGGGTCCCAAAAGGAACCGTATTTTCAAGGACTAACCCCAAAGGACCCAAGAAATTTTGGGTACCTAAAAATGCTATCGTATATCCTTGTGTGATGTAGATTTGCCTTCACACCAAGGAGAAAGGTAACTGTTGGTACCTTGATAGCGGTTGCTCGAAGCATATGACCGGTGATAAAAGCGTATTCAATGAGCTAACTCTAAGAGATGGTGGACTTGTGACCATTGGAGACAATACTAAAATAAAGATCATCGGGCATGGAAAAGTCGGTAATGATTTCTCAACTTTAGATAATGTATTGCTAGTACAAGGCTTAAAGCCAAATTTACTTAGCATTAGTCAATTATGTGACAAAGGATATAAAGTCACATTTGAAACCTCTCATTGTCTAGTTATAGACATCAAGAGCAACAAGATCAAATTCATTGGCCATAGACATGAAAATGTCTATATAGTTGATTTGAAATCCTTACATTCCAATAATGAAAAATGCTTTCCTGCTTTTAGTGAAAATCAATGGCTGTGGCATAGAAGGCTTGGTCATGTAAACATGAACTTGCTAAAAATTGTTTCAAGAAAAGATTTAGTTATTGGTCTTCCTAAAATCAATTTTGAGAAAAACAAAATTTGCAATGCTTGTCAAATGGGAAAACAATCAAGGATATCTTTCAAAGCAAAAAATGTTGTCTCAACTACTAGACCTTTGGAACTTTTGCATATGGACTTATTTGGTCCAATTAGTACCATTAGTCTAGGTGACCATCAATATGCTCTTGTTATTGTTGATGACTATTCAAGATATACCTTTGTTATTTTTATTGCTTATAAGGATGAAGCTTTCAAAGGATTTGAAAAGTTTTGCAAAAAGGTACAAAATGAAAAAGGAATTTGTATTTCAAGCATAAGAAGTGATCATGGCAAAGAATTTGAAAATCAAAGCTTTTCAAAATTTTGTGATGAAAATGGAATTAATCACAACTTTTCAGCTCCTAGAACTCCTCAACAAAATGGAGTTGTTGAGAGGAAAAATAGAGTTCTAGAAGAATTTTCAAGAACAATGCTTTGTGAAAATAATTTACCAAAATATTTTTGGGCTGAAGCCGTGAATACTTCTTGCTATATTTTAAATAGAATTTTGATAAGGCCCCTGCTTGATAAAACTCCTTATGAACTATGGAAAGGGAGAAAGCCCAATATTTCCTATTTTCGTGCCTTTGGTAGTAAGTGCTTCATCTTAAATAACAATAAAACTAACTTGGGTAAATTTGATTCCAAGACCGATGAAGGGATATTTTTAGGATATTCTACTACTAGTAAGGCTTATAGAGTTTTCAATAAGAGAACTCTAGTAGTAGAAGAATCCGTGCATGTAACTATTGATGAATCTAACCCAATGAGTAGTGGAGAAGTTTCCTTTAAAGATGATGCAGATTTTATTCCAAGAATGGAAACTTCTACTCCCATTGTTGACCCAAAAGTGAGTTCTTCTCAAACAAATAAAGGGATGGCAACTCCAAATTTGGACCAACCATCCTCAAGTCAACAAGAGGAAAATCTACCCAAGGATTGGAGGTATGTAAATCATCATCCAATTGATCAAGTAATTGGTGATCCTTCACAAGGGGTAAGAACTCGCTCTTCCATTAGAAATATTTGTAATTTTGTAGCTTATTTGTCTCAAGTAGAACCTAAGACATTTATAGAAGCTGAAAAAGATAATGATTGGATAATTGCAATGCAGGAAGAGATAAATTAATTTGAGAGAAACAATGTTTGGGAACTAGTTCCAAGACCTAAAGATCATTCAATTATTGGAACTAAATGGGTATATAGAAATAAAATGGATGAAAATGGTATAGTAACTAGAAATAAGGCTAGACTAGTTGCTAAGGGATATAACCAAGAGGAAGGAATAGATTTTGATGAAACCTATGCTCCCGTAGCTAGATTAGAAGCTATTCGAATGTTATTAGCCTTTGCATGCTTTAATAAATTCAAGCTATTTCAAATGGATGTGAAAAGTGCCTTTTTAAATGGCTTTATAGAAGAAGAGGTTTATGTTGAACAACCTCTTGGTTTTGAAAACCCTAGTCTTCCAAATCATGTCTACAAGCTTTCTAAGGCTTTATATGGGCTGAAGCAAGCTCCAAGGGCATGGTACGAAAGACTAAGCAAATTTTTGATTGATAATGATTTTGTAAGAGGAAGAATAGATACAACTCTCTTCACAAAAACTCACAAAAATGACACTTTGATAGTTCAAATATATGTTGATGATATTATATTTGGTGCTACTAATGAATCTATGTGTCAAGAGTTTGCAAAGTGCATGCAAGGTGAATTTGAAATGAGCATGATGGGAGAACTTACCTACTTCCTTGGACTGCAAATCAAGCAACTAAAAGGAGGTATCTTCATCAATCAACAAAAGTACATCAAAGATCTACTAAAGAGGTTCGGGATGGAAAGCTCAAAGCCAATTGGAACGCCTATGAGCACAACCACCAAACTTGATCTTGATGAAGGAGGTAAAACTGTAGATTCTAAATATTATAGAAGCATGATAGGTGCTTTACTGTACTTGACTGCAAGTAGACCTGATATAATGTTCAGTGTATGCATGTGCGCTAGATTTCAATCTAATCCTAAGGAATCACATGTAGTTGCAGTAAAAAGAATCCTTAGATATCTACAAGGGACCCAGACCATAGGATTATGGTATTCTAGAGAATCATCTTTTGAGCTAGTAGGATATTCGGATGCTGATTTTGCTGGATGTAGGTTAGATAGAAAAAGCACAAGTGGAACATGCCAATTCTTAGGTGCTATGTTAACTTCTTGGTTCTCCAAGAAACATAATTCAGTTGCACTATCAACCGCTGAGGCGGAATATGTAGCAGCTGGCAGTTGTTGTGCCCAAGTACTATGGATGAAACAACAACTAGAAGACTATGGCATGAGTCTCAAAAATATTCCTATATTTTGTGATAATACTAGTGCCATCAACCTAACCAAAAATCCTATTCAGCACTCTAGAACCAAGCATATAGAGATTAGACATCATTTCTTAAGAGACCATGCTCAAAAAGGTGATATAAGATTAGAATTTATACCTTCAGAAGATCAAATAGCTGATATTCTTACAAAACCCTTAAGTGAAGCTAGTTTTTGCAAAATAAGAAAGATGATGGGATTGCTTGATTTTGATAAATTGAATGTTTGATTGCATCTCATTTCATCATTTGCATGTTTGACATTGAGTGATAGAGTATTAATCCATGTTTAATTATTCCCTTCACTCAAAAATGTCATAGATAAACAAATTCGTGCTAAAAATTCAAGACTGGAAATTTTACTAATGGTCCAGTCGACTGGTAAATGTGCTCCAGTCGACTGGTAAGTCACTGCCTGATTGTCCAGTCGACTGGTAATTTTAACCCAGTCGACTGGTAACTCTCTGCCAAAAACTCCAGACGACTGGTAAGTCGTCTCCAGTCGTCTATAAAATTAAATCATGCTTGGAGCCAATTTTTTTTCATTTTTTTTGAACCCCCAGTCGACTGGTAACGATAGCCCAGTAGACTGGTATCTCACTGTCAGTTGATCCAGTCGACTGGTACGTTTACCCAGTCGACTGGTAAGAGAAACTGTTCATCTTTTCAAAGGGGCCCAGTCGACTGGTAAGTTTACCCAGTCGACTGGTATCGCGATTCTATAAAAGGGACTATTCATTTTCGCCCTTCTTACGCCATTTTCAAAGAGCCCAAGCTTTCTCTCTCTAGAAAAATTCATCTTTTTGATCTAAAAACCATCCAAATCCCTTCTAAACACACCGATCTACTCATTCCTAAAGAGATTTTTAACTTTCTACAGTTAAAATCTCTCATTTTTACCAAATTTCCTTTTCCAAAAACTTCAAATTTCTCGAAAATGAGTGACAAAATCCGTATAAAACTCACAACAAGTGGACCTAATGCGCCCAAAAAGCCTAGGTCTTCAAAACCTTCGGCTTCGGAATCAAAAGGGAAGGGAGTAGCAGGGTCATCCAGCAAGGAGCCCAGAACAGAGTTGGAGCAGGCTCTGTTTTTCAGCCCAGCTGCTCATAAGAGGTATAACTCTATAATCCGTCACAAGAAAATCATGACGGGTAGAGTCGTTGATTTCGACTCCATTCGTCATGGTAATTTCGATATTCTACCAGCCTTTGAGGCAATAAATCTGACCCCACTGGTCAGTATTCATGAAAAATATTACCCGCGACTGATTCACCAGTTCTATGCGAACTTGGTGAAACCCAGTCCTCTGGCTCTGAGATTCAGAACCAGAGTTAGCGGTGTGGAGTTTGAGGTCAACACTGACCTCTTGATGAGCATTCTGAGAATCCCTATAAGGGGGGTTCAATGGAGTCTGGATGGATGGCCAGACAACTTTGAAGTTGAGGAGGCCTGTCGGATAGTCAGGGGCGACCCTAACTATGTGTACAGACCCACTACATTTCACACATGTAGTGACTTGCCCCTCGACTCAAAAATGTTTCAATTGATTGTCAGTTGGACCATCCACCCGAGACTCGGGAGTCGAGGGTATCTATCTAAAATAGATACGGTATTGATTTGGTGCCTAAAATCTGGGCACCACTTCAATATATATCCTCTGCTGCTCGCCAACATGATAAACGGTGAAGCAAACGACTCCGGGTGTCTTCCTTATGGGATGCTCATTACACTCATCCTCCAGCACTTCCGGGTACCTTTGCCTGCCTCCGAGGCTCAGGATATCGGATTGACGGATATCATCAACATCTCATCTCTAAAGAAGATGGGATGTACTGTTCGTGAAGGGTTTCTCTATCCTAAGGCCGGAAAGCGCCTAAGGATTCGAGAGGATGCGGGTGACAGTGATGAGGATGCTGATACGGCTGCTGAGATGGAGACAGATACCCGAGCACCTCCCATTAGTGACTCGAGTACTGGTCAGACTGGATATGGTGACATCCTACGAGCTATCGCGAGTCTTCAGATGACGATGGAGTCCGGTTTTCAGTCCATGCAGTCCGATTATCAGAGGCTGAGCTCCTCCATAGACCACCTACGGGATGACTTCGAGTTACATCGAGAGCACACCGAGGGTTCCCTAGCTGAGATTAGGGAACTTCTTCGTGACAGCTCGGACTCTCCCGCACCATGAGTCTCTCAGTTCTTAGCACTTTTCCAGTTTTTGTCACATAGCACGGACATCTCATGTTTGTTTTTCTTAGTTATGGCTCTATGAGGCCCTACTTGTATTGACTTTTTCTCTATAATGATGTAATACTATTAACCATATTTATTGCATTTATTTACGCTATTTGTGATATGTTAGAACTGTTTTAAATATCTGTTTAGTCACTAAATCTGATATAAAATGCTTATATGCTTGAAAAACTTCCGGTTCTTCCCGGGAAGGCTTCTGAAATTTAAATGAAGCCACATCTTCGCGTACATATTTGTATTCTTATAACCTATTTGACTGTATTGGCTAATTAGCTTATTTTTTATGTTATGCCCCCTTTGGTTGCTGTTGTCAAAACGGGGGAGAAAAATGAGAAAAAAAAAAAACGAGAAAATCTAAGTAAAACGCAACCAATGCATAGATTTAGGGGGAGTATTGCTCCATATCTGTTTAAAAATGTTTATTGATTAGTTGAGTTTAATTTTAGATTGGTTGAAAGAAATATAAACTGTGTTTGCTTATTTACAGGGTGGTTTTACTCGAAAAACAGAGGAGACTCTGTCCAATTTTTTGTAAAATCTTAACACTTAGTTTTTAAAACTGTTTTTACATTATTAGTTTTGTCATCATCAAAAAGGGGGAGATTGTTGACCCCTGCCCGTATTTTAATGATGGCAAAACACAACTGTTATTTAACTAACATGTTTAAACTAAGTTGTATTAAGGATCAAACACATTCAACCAAGGAACAAAGTGCAAAAACTCGAACCAAATCAAGTATCAAGTGAAGACTGAAGATCTAGTATAGGTCTTAAGGTTTAGAACCAATGTAAGTCTCACTCATACATTGTATTAGCTTGTTCAATGGCTCAAACACAAAAGGTTTTTCTAAAACCATTTATTTTTAATGTTTTTAATAAAAAAAAAAACTGAAGAAAATCTGGGTTGGAAGACAACCCAGTCGACTAGGTACATATACCAGTCGACTGGTATATGGGTCAGAAGGTACCCAGTCGACTGGATGAATTAACCCAGTCGACTGGTACTTTGACCAGTAATTTCCCAGTCGACTGGATGAATCAACCCAGTCGACTGGTAAAATGGACAGAAAGTCCCCAGTCGACTGGATGATATATACCAGTCGACTGGATACCCAGAAGGTATGAAAACGTATATTTTTCAAGTGAACCCAGTCGACTGGTATCTCGACCCAGTCGACTGGTAGTTCAAAAATATGACCGTTGGACTCCAAATCTGAACGTTTTAAAGTAAATCTTTTTCAAATTAAAGTCCAAAACGGCCATATTAATTGATTGCTATATAAACCCACTCAGCAAAGCATTCAATAACAAGCAGCACATATTCAAAAAGAGTTGATCTCATATAATCAAGTTTTTATACTCTTGAAACACAAAAAGCTTTGAAATAATCTTATTGAGCCATTTCTTCAAGCTTTACTTTGAAAGAGAGACATTTCTGTTGTAATAAGCTTTCATTTGTTGTCTCTCTACCTTTTACTTTACACCATCTTTGTAAAGGGATTACTTCCGAGAGGAAGGGGAAACTTCCGAAAGGAAGGGGATTTTTCGGTTTAAGCAATTCCTGTAAATTGCTTGTGTACGGTTTGTGCAACACCCGGCTAAGTTGTGCGACTAAGTTTTCTTAGTGGATTACTTCAAGGAGTTCCTTGAAGAGAGTGGACGTAGGGTCGGAACGAATCCGATATTGCCGAACCACTATAACTGTGTTTGCATCCTCTTTCCTTAAACTCTTTATTTACAGCTTTCTACTTGTATTAATTATTTGTTGCTTATCAGTTTTTATAAACTTGTATAAATTCCGCGAAAGTTTTTAAAAACCCAATTCACCCCCCCTCTTGGGTTGAAACCTCGAGCTACACATATTCTTAAAAGATAATAGTAATTTGAGTATCCAATAAAAAGTAAACATAAGGCACATTTTGGAGATAAGTAAACTTTGAATGTGCAATTAAAATGAGACATGTGATCATTACAATTTTTTTGAGGTAATGTGAAATTTGAATGTCCAATGATACCTAGACATGTGGCAAAGGCTTGGTATCTTTAAGAAATTTGGTGAGTTATGCGGCTGTCTGTGAGTTTTTTTGTCCGTCATTAGACTGACCATTTTTCGGTGGCTGGAGTGTTAGCTGACCGTGAAACTTCATCGGCGAGCTTAGGGGAGGATGCTGAGGCACCCAGCGGTGGTGGCGGCGACTTTTGATGGTTGGATTTTCACATATTGTAGGTCAAAGTTTATTTTTTGACGAAGATCCGTGATATCTCGGGATGGTTTTTCGATATTCAATTGCCATAAAATTTTGCATACTTGTAGATTGGAGTCCAATGAAGCTGGTTGTCTGACTCGATCTGAACTTTGATAGTTGGATTTTGACAAATCTGACGGTCAAAAGTTTGTTTTCCTGGCGAACTTTAACGATTCTGATGGAGGACTTTTCGACGTCCAATCGTTGTGAAACTTTGAAGACATGTAGATCTAAGGATGGAGAATCTATTTCTATGGGTTGATATGATTTTTTATGGTTTAGTTTTAACAGATATGATGATCAAAAGTTTGTTTTCCTTACAAATTTTAACGGTCCAATAGAGGACTTTTCGACGTCTGATCGTCATGAAACTTTGAAGAAATGTAGATCTAAGGATGGAGAATTTATTTCTATGGGTTAATTTAATTTTTTATGGTCGGATTTTGGCAGATTTGATGGTCAAAATTTTATTTCCCAGCGAATTTTAACGACTATGATGGAGGATTTTCGGATCATTGATCATCATGAAACTTTGCATGTGCATAGTTCAAAGGTCATAGATTATGTTTCTGTGGGACAATCTGAATTTTGATGGTCGAATTTTGGCAGATCTGGCAGTCAATACTTCGTTTTCTCCGTGAATTTTAATGGCTCCGATAGAGGACTTTCAGATCTTCGATCGTCGTGAAACTTTGTAGGGTGGTAGATGTGGAAGTGGAGAACGTAGTAGTGTACTCCGATTGAATCGTTGATGGTTGGATTTTTACAGACAGGACTATAAAAATCTTGTGTTCAGCGATATTTTGGTGGTATACAATGACTTTTATTAGAACTAATGAGATTTTTGGAGCAACGAATCGGTGGCTCATCTATTACCGACATTTTCATAAAATAAAATTTTATCGTTTCCTACAGATGGCACCATCTGTTGATGCCGAAAATCTTCCTCCTGGATCCATGCGTACACATAAACTGACTCTGATGCCTAAGTTAGTATAGGCCTTAAGAAGATAAATTGGAGAGTATTTGGTGTAAGTTGTGAATGTATACCTTTGATGGTGAAAGCCCCTTTATATAGTGTTTTGGAGCAGACTCTAATTAGGATAGTGATTTTAGTGTTGCGATAGGAATAACATTCCTCTTAAATAAGATTGGAGTTATCCACAGACTGAATTTGAATAGTAATTTATCTATAAATTTGAGTGTTGTAGTAATACTGGGACATTGGTGTGAGATTACCATAACACTCTTCAGTGTAAAATTACCATAATACCTATTGACAACTGTAGAGATTTGATTGGTTAATCTATCCAGATTGTGAAAGTACTTTTTTTACCATTAAAGATTACCATGTGTCGTAATATTATTAGGGTGATAATTTTCTCTTACATTAGTTAATCATTCTCAAGAGTATGGGCACAAGTTTTGAAAAATAAATATTTTGATCACGGTGATCTCTTCTCTGTTTAGTATAATTTTAAAGCTCTTAGATGTGGAAATAAAATACATATAGCTCTTACTGAGTTCAGATCTAATTAATATTAAGTGGAAACTTGGCAATGGAAAGATTAATTATGACTTTGTTAGATGATCATTGGGTTGGTTCATGTTATTAAAATTTCAGGTCCATTCAGGGGTTATGCCCTCTAAGTTGACCCACTTTAAGATTTATCATATGATTAATTAATCATGTTACTGAAACCCCTAGAACCTTACCCAAATTCTAGATTTTCTCATAATCACCCATCCCATCCCATCCCATGCATATTGCAAATCAAATCCTCGGCCTTCATATTCCTTTGTTTTTTATTGCTAATATTCTTGTTTTGAATGATTGGTTGCTCTACTAATTTTTATATCATAGTTATCTATTGTAAAAATTATAAAATAAAATCTATAACACATTGTTATGCACGTTAATTTAGATTTTTAAAAATAACGAGACTTCACCATGTTTAGCAGAAAAGGTGGGTATTCTTATTCAACTGTCAACATAATCATACCAACCATTACCTTGGATGCAACTCTAGACTTATCCAACTCTTCCAAAAATCAAGTTGTTTTTGTGGTTACTGGCCCATATTCTTCTACCCACAACACTGCATCTCCATGACAGGCATGCTTTATTTTCTCTAATTTGCCTATTTTGCTTTTAGTATTTTTAATGAATGTGCTGGTTTCCCCCATGTTTTCAAGAAATTATCTTTAATTTTTGCACAACTCTTCAATTTTCGTCGCGGAAACAGTTTGGATTTGATTGTGGGTAACAAGAGTGTCTTTAACTTTTTCTGGTCAATTATTCCGTGGCAGGTTTGGATTCGGAGAAACAAAGCAGCCATTGAGAACACTCCTATTAGCTTATGTTCTATTTCTTTAAATGCTCATGTTGTTGTATGCTTTTGGTTATAATTCATTACAGTTTGGTCATGATATTCCTGTCTTTTGGAAACATCCCAATGATGTTTTTTATCAACCTGAATGCACGGATCATCGGCGGGAAACCTCGACGGAGCAGGTGGTGGAAGTGTCTTGAGAACTGTAAATGGGGGTTTTTTGCACAGATTTTACAGTGCATATGAGTATCACGACTAATGCACAAAGGATTCTGAGCTATCTGTAATGGTTTGTGGTTTGGGAAGCACTTTTAGATTACTCATTTACACCTAGAAATAGATTCATCAACTATTTTTCATTTCCTTTGCAGGCAGACGAAAGGAGGTTTAATAGGCAGTCCATACTATTAGGGTAAATTGTATTATCATGTAGGAACCCATTTCGTCCCCAGGTGCTCTAACGCAGTGGTGGACACCATACACAAGCGGTTCGATTCCTCCCTCCCCCAATATTTTAGGTACTTTTATATACGCTCACAGACTTTTAAAGAGAGTTGCTGATGATAGATATTGGTTCAATCAGATATTAATTTAAATATTTTAATAATAATTGATCGAATTAATTTTAATTGATATTATTTATATAATTAAATTTTTTTAAAATTTATTATATTATATTTAAAAAATTAATTTATTATATTTTATATTTAATAAATTATTAATATTAATTAATTTTTAATTGATTAAAAAAATATAAACAATTAAAATAAATTTAATCACCAAACAATTAATTGATATTTTTTTATTTAATTAACTTATTTTAAATCAATCTATCTGATTAAGGGAACTCTCTGAATTAATCAATTTTAACCTTTTAATAAAAATTCCTGGTGACAGTAAGCAAGATTGTCTGTATAGTTACTGTGTCAGTATCTCTGACACTGTTAACAGCGAAGAAAATTACAAAAACAAATTTAAAAAAAGTCATGTCAAAGCACTAAACAATACTCGTCAAAGTGTAAATAAAAAACATTAGTCCTTGGAAAGTGGAAGATTTCAAAATAAGAGAACGTCTAGAGATTGGAAGGATCTATCGTCTATACAATTTAAAGTTTTTGCATCATCATCTACATCGTCGTCGTCGAAGTCGAAATTCCAGGTGGGTTTGGTTCAAACTTTGCTGTGCTTGTTAGTAAAATAATCATTTTCCATATGATGAAACAAGTATTTACTGATTGTGGAAAGTGGTGAATTTGATCTTCATAAGCTTGAAAGGGAATTTTGCGGTCTTTGAATTTGATCTTCAAACTTTGTGTGCTACTTGTTAGGATATGTGAATTTGATCCAGTATAGCTCATGTAATTAAAGGTTTTGTGGTTTTCCTCTTTGATTTTGGCTTCTGGGTTTTGTAGGGCTGTTCCAAACTTGTGTATTGCATGTTAGGTCGAGTGAGTTTGGTCTATGAAAGCTTATCTATCTAGGGTTTTATGGTTTCAACGGCTAATTTTGTTGTGGTGCGGGCAAAATAATAATATCCGATACGATAGGATGAATCTGCAAGATAAAGAGTAGCTGATTTTGATTTTCATAAGCTTGGAATTGGGAACTTTGTGGTGTTTATTGTTGACTTTTGTTTCTAAGTTTTGCCGGGATAGATGTTTGATGAGTTTGGTCTTTGAAAGCTGCTGTATCTAGGGGTTTTAGGCGAGTTTACTGTTTATTGTTTGATAGGTGTCTAAGATTGCTGTGATGCGTGTAAAAAAACCATTTTCAGTATGATGAAATAGAGATATTTACTGAAACTTAAAAGTCGTGAGTTTACCGTCAGTTGATTTTGGTTTCTGGGTGGTTGGCGGCAAATAATCAAATTTGTGGACTACCTGTTTGGATAGGTGAGTTTCATTTTTTAACGTTTCTGCAATTTGGGATTTATAGTATTCTCTTTGTGATGTGGAACAGTAGAAGATTGAGAACAGGTAACAAGAAATTAAAAAGAAGACCAAGCTCAATCACACAGTACAAAGGAACAAACCCAATCGCAAGAATGTATTCACATATCTGCCCTAAATCTATTCTTTCATGCATACTCCATCACTTTGATTGTTGCTTCTGGGTATTGTTGGGTTGGTCTAGATTTGTGGAATAAAATGTTTGAATAAGTGAGCTTGGTCCGTTAAAGCTGGGCTTTGGTGTGTCTTATGGTTACTTTTAGCTCTTTTTTTTTTTTTTTTTTTATAACGGACCATTACGACAGCCCCACAATCCTTGCCCTAAGACCCTGTGGAGGATGTAAATCGCAGGATATGCAGCGCAGTGACAGGAATCGAACCCGAGATCTCACGGGGAAACCACCATCTCGAAGGCCGAACTTACCACTGCGCCAGATGCCCTGGGGCACTTTTAGCTTCTTGGTAACACTTTTGTTGGCAAACTTTGTATGATGTGAGCAAAATCATTTTTAACATGATGAAATAAATATTTATAGTTAGATTGTGATTTTGATTAAACTTGGGAACAGTTAACCTTGTCTTATTTTTACTATTGATTTGGCTTTTCAGTTCTATGCTGTTTCGAACAAGTACATGTTAGGAAGAGTTTGTTTTTTGAAGTTCTTGTAATTAGGGGTTTCCAGGTGTTTTTCCATTCCTTTTTCCTTTTGGATTCTGGATATTGTTGGCTTGGCAAAATATTTTCTGAAAGTTAAAAGTGGTCCTTGGAAGCTCTTGTAATTGGGGATTTTTTCACTTCTAATTGGTTCAAATTCGGTACTGGATGGATAGATGACTTTGATTGTTCTTGGGTTTGTTCGCATTCTATAATTATGTCAAGCATGAGTGGAACATTTCACGAAAAGCTAAGTTGATGTATTTTTGAGAGAAAAAGCTAAGTTGATCTTAGGAAGCTTCTTAATTGGGAATTCTGCCATGTTGATCTTAGGCCTTTTTTGTCAACTTTGGCCTTTGGTGTTATTGAGGGTGGAATTCACGTTCAGAATGTCGGGACAGGTTTTCTGTTAAGGTTCATTGTTTTGTGATCAAATTGTTAGTTTGATGGTATCAGAAAACTTGAGTGATTATGGTTTTCTCAAGGTCTTCTGTGCCTGTGTACTTGTTGGCAGGGTGATGCCCAAGAGCTTCTGTAACCAGGTCATCTCCTGTTAGTAGACGATTTTAACTAGAAGGTTTATGAACTGAGAGGCTTGTGTGTTTTTTTGTTCGTTCAGTTTCTAGGTATTGTTTGCTGGTGTGGTGATGTTCAACCAAAATTATATAACACGAGCAATATTATCTTAGTAATTCTGTAATCAAGATATTTCTAGGTACTTTTTATGGTTTACATGTTACTCACTCTCTGGATTAAGGAACTATAAGGAGTTTTCTGGCTTTCCTATATCTGGTCGTCTATTTAGTTTGGGATTCTATCAATGGGGACTAGTTCTGCTCTTCACCATACATCTTTTTTTTATCAGTAAAAGTATAATATAGATAAAGCACCAAAGGAGTGCAGACCCATATTCAAAAGAAATTATTTACAAATCAAATTTGTTCGCTGTTTTAAGTGATCTTGACATTTATATTTTTCATTGCTATTTTTGTATCTTTTCTACTTGTGTATCTGTAGTTGTTTTACTAATAGAAATGGTGAAATTTCCTACATAGCTTTTTGCAGAGTGGGGGTTTAGGTTCTGATTTGTTTGAAGGTGACGAAGGAGGGAGGATGATGGTGATGGATGGGGTAGAACTGTGAGGCTTGGGGCAGAAGATGAGAAGGATTCCGCCAGTGGGATGCCGAGCTTTGATCCTCAGTTGCCCATTTCCAATGCACTGTAAATTCCACTCTGTAGTATAGTCTTATCTTTTTTAAATTTGAATATCTTCTCAACATGTTTATTCCAATGCTAGCTTCTGTTCCAATTTCAATTTCTGTGTTTTCTTGATTTCAGATATGTGAAAGAATATCTTACAACATAGTTCTGTTAATTTTATACTTTAAGAAAGTTTCTTTAAAACAAAATAAAATATTTAACTGGTATATGAAATCATAACAATCCCACTAAATAACAAACACTAAGGGTGCGTTTAGTTGTGGAAAATTTTCATCTCTATTTTTCTCTAACACATTTTTCAACAATTTGAACGTTTTAAAAATAATTTGGAAAATAGCATTTTTCTTTCCAAAATAATATTAGAAAAGTTGGGGAAAAAAAGTTGTTTTCCAACTTTTCCAATATTATGTTGAAAAGAAAAATGTTGTTTTCCAAATCATATTTAGAATGTCTAAATTGTTGAAGAATGTGTTGGAAAAAATAGAGATGAAAATTTCCAGAACTAAAAGCACACTAAACGTCTTTAACACACCTTCACATACTCCTAAAAGTTTTTTTCCTAAAATTAGCAAGGATAATAAAATTCAAAAACCTAATTGCAAGTTTTCTTTTCATCATTATTTAAGTAAACAGAACTTATTCACTGATCTGCAGCAAATTAAAGTTCAATTTGTTAGCTCATTTAGGAGATCAACATGCCTCTGGGCACTAGATGGGTGAGATCTGAGTGGGTATAGGCCTCGAAATTAACTTTTTTTTTTCAATTTTTCTTTGGAAAAACATAACTCTGGATGTTGATAGGTTTCTGAGCAAAACCCACAATTTTTCTTCGTTAATCTCTTTCATGCAATAGGTTTTCTCTACCATGCGCCATCAAACCAGGAATTTTCCTCTTTGGTTTGTTTGCTCTAATTGCTTGACAAGAAGTAATTTCTCTCTCGTGTCTTTTAGGCTCTGTTTTTGGCCATCACTCATCAGCTGGGCTGTTGGTATTAATGTACTTAATAAAAAAAATATATTTGTTTTAATTTACTCCATGGCCCCCCACCCCCATTTACATGGTATTAATAATAAACAAAGAAATATTTGTTTTAAGTTTTTATTTTCTATTGGGATTTGTTTTACGTTACTCGACTACCATTTGTTTTTTTTTTTTTGGTTTTATATTTCATTTATATTTTATGGTTGATTAAAAATTATAAAGAGACAAAGTGCATTAATTAATAAAGTATATTATGATATACGAAATATTAGAATGCAGTTTTCAACATATTTTATGTTTTATATGTTTAAACATTATTTTATTATATTTTTGAAAATTTGAATTGTATCTTATGATTCACGATTCATAAAAATAGGATTTCGATTCACAATTCCACAACTATACCAATTTACAATAGCATACCAAATTGATGTTAGTTTAGTTGTCTTGGGCTCTATTGAATTTTTTACTAACTTATTTTTCTGTTGTATATCGTATCCAGTTGCACAGAGGGAAGTATATTAAGTTCTTATCGCATTTCTGATTTTGGGGCATTTGAGAAATCGGTTGAATTTCGCTTAGAGGATGCTGTTGACCTGAGCGGAAGTAAGTTGGTTTTTTCTATTATTTCCCTTGAGAGGATTCTACACTCTAATAAGTCCATTGAACCTTAATTGTTTTTATCAGTTTTGAATTTTCAGTTTGACCCTTTTTTTTCATCCCGCTTAACAGTACCATCAAAATGTGTAATAATTCGTTTAAAAAATATATAAAAAAATATTGAAATATACTTAGCATTTTGACATAATTATCACCCCAAAATCCTATTTAAATTTCTTTCATTTAAATTTCTTTCTCACGCTATTCACTCCAAGCAGATTAACAAATGCAGAGAAAGTAATTATTAAATACTGTCATATGAGAAGAAAATAAGAAAAGGTTCATATTATAGTGGTTCTCACTTTTTTTTATTGGTAGTTTAAATTTTTAAAAAAAAGGATGAAAAGAGAAAAAAGTTATCAGGATGAAAACTTCAACTGCCACATTTCTTGGAATTTATCATGTAATGCCATGCCTCGTGATGGTGATCTTCTTAGAAGGAAGCAAATGGAAATAATGCACCTCATTAAATGAAAAATGGATATTAAGTTACATAAATATCGAATCAAAACAAAGCAAAAATAAATACTTACTATCTATCAAAGTGAAAAAGAAGTTTATGGGCGTTGTATGCTTGATCTTTAATTGTGGATTATTACAGACACACTTGTGTGGAGGTTCCTTTTCAAATATTCTTTTTTCTCGCTTATTGGGTCATCACATTCTTCCAATTCCTTTTACCATTCGGGGCTATGCTATGCATCATGCTAATCTTATTGTATGCAAACTTAATACATTTACGAATAAATTAAAGGAAATGGGACATGTAATATCACTGATCAGAAAAACCAAATCGTTCATTCTTTAATAGAAAAGTAAATTCATGAAGAGAGAGAGAGAGAGAGAAAAAAGTACAGAAATGGAGGACAATGAGTCCTCCTAAAAGAAAAAAGGAGACTGCATCAAAATAGCTCTCCAATCTCTCTGCATATCGCAACGAAATACCCTTGAAAACTCTTGTAGCTGAAGCCCAAAGATAAACCAAGTCGCTCATTATTCTTAGAGATAGTTTGTCAATTAATGCCTTTTCAAGCTTCAAGCGATATCAATCTCTGTTCCTCTAAGTCTTTATGGGCATATATAGATTTCATCGTGTGTGCGAGCCAGGTTGTTTTGACATACCTCAAGTCATCTTGTTTGATAGAGACAAAGACTGGCTTAAAGTTAGTATGGGGCGCTTCTTTATGTCTACTTTGAGGGAGCTAAGTCATTGCAGTTTCCTTCATGTTAATAAAGACAGTACCCTGGTCCAGAAATACTCTGAATGATTAGGGTTTCAGTCTTACTGGAGGATAAGAATACTACTAGGAATGGATTTGCTTTCCTTCTGAGGTTTCAGTTTTCTTTTTCCTAGTACATTTAAAACTGACTTGATGAGTAATAGAAGAAGCTTTCCTCGAAGCATCTGAAGAAGATTCTCAAGATGATGATGACATGTGGCTGGTAATCTATTTTTATAAAAGGTTAATAATATTATCATTAAAGATAATTTATCTCCATCCTAGATAACATAAGAATTCCTTTTAATACTGTTTTGGTATGTGATTGGGAAGAATTTGTTGGTGAGGCATGCATCCTGCTGTATGTTCATGGTCGTTAGGTTATCCTATCTCACTTGTTTAGCTAATCATCAGCTACCTTGTTGCAATTATTCTGGTGAGTTTGATGGGAAGAATGTATGACCTAAATGAGTAGTAAATGAAAATGAACTAGCAGCATTAAGATCATTGAAATTTATTAGTTTGACTGACATTGGAAAGGGTGCCATCGGTACCTCTGAAAGAATACAAGTTGCACCAGGGATGTCCTAGTGTATACATGTCAATTAACAAAAAAAAAGTGTTCAGTAAATTCGTTTTTTTTTTAATAAAAAATGGAAAACCTATGTATAGGAACTTATCTCGTGGTATTGCAGACACTGTGTATAATTCAACCAAAGCAAGTGGCCAAGCAATTCTTTCTGATCCCTTCCATATAGGTGCTTTTGATAAGGTGGATTGTCTTCTTTCCTTTCATTTAACAGACTTCTACTTGGTAGTACTACATGCTTTCTACTTATGTGTTTCGTTTATTTTTGGCTGAGGCAGTCACCAACTTCATTTAATATAAATCCATCTGCACAAGTGGAAACTCAGAGGTTGCCAGTACAGAAGGGTCAGCGACCAAATATTCTCTCCATATCTAGTGGTAATACAGAGAACTGGGGAGAATCCAATATGGCTGATGCCAGTCCTAGGACCGATATCTCAACAGATGTGGACACAGACGATAAAACTCAATGGGTTAGCACATAGTTAGAGTTCTTATTTTTCTTGGATATAGACATTCATTCATTCTCTTGTTTCATAAGATGAACAATGATATTCTTTGTTATACTCAATGTTTTCTAAGGCGGTTATGGAGCGCACCTCAAGGCGAGGCGTTGCTGAAATGCCTCAGGGCGTAGTAATTTAGGCATTCTCTCATTTTCTTTTGTTTAGATATACTTTTCTTCTTTTTTTAGTGTTAATTGTAACTCTTATTATCCTGCATGTGTAAATGTGTGAACGGACTTCTAAAAGCTGAAGTAGACCCTACAAGTAGTTTATTTTTTATTTAGACAGACAATGCTATCATCTTTACTAGAACCACTTTATGTAGAGACAAAATAAGGATTTCTTGCTTTTGCGATTTTGTGCTGTTTGTGGGACTACTTTCATTTGCATACCATCTTCTTTCTTTCCTTGTTTCATTTTGTTCTCTTTTTTTTTCCAAAGAGTGATGGTCCGTGTTATAAAACATTGGGTAACCATCATAATATTTTCATTATGCTTAGAAATGATCTCAACATTTATTTAAGTTATAACTTGATGATGTAATTTTAGGTCACTACTCTATAGTGCTCTCTAAGCATTAAAAAATATTGATAATTCATTTATTTAAGTTATAACTTGATGATGTAATTTTAGGTCACTACTCTATAGTGCTCTCTAAGCATTAAAAAATATTGATAATTCATTTATTTAAGTTTTTTAATGAATTTAATTTTAGGTCTATACTTTATAGTGCTCTCTATTGTGTTTTAATGAATTTGATTGATATTTATAATAATTTTAAACTAATTTTTTAGTTAATTATTTATTATTTTTAAAATTTAAAAATAAATATCTGGAAGGCATACGCCGCAACGTCTTGAGGCATACGCCTTGCCTCACATGAAGTAAATCGCCTCACCTTTTGCCTTAGCCTTTGAAAACATTGGTTATACTCATTATGAAATGGACTGAATTTATTGAATATTGATGTCCGTCTAACATTGATTTTATTGTGCAGTCTAATAGAGATCAATCTATTGCTCTTGTCGCTTCTGATTCCAGTGACAGATCGAAAGATAAATCAGATCAGAAGGTCATATTGTTTATCTCAATGGATGGATAATATATAGCCATATCTAGTCATTTAATGATCCTTTTTTTTCAATTGTTCTCTGCAGACTCTTCGTAGGCTTGCTCAGAACCGTGAGGCTGCAAGAAAAAGCAGACTGAGGAAGAAAGTATGGGTTCTCTTAATGCATTTATAAATTTATCACTATCTTTCTCTGTTCTCCTTAATTGTATAGTTTTTCAATGCTGGGTCGATATAACTCAATAACACTGGTATGACAAGGCACTGCCTATTTCAAGTTTTTCAATTGATTTTAGTAGAATAAATCTAGTTGATAATACGGGCCCAGTTAAAGCTAAAGATGGGTCTGGCTGACCGCTTATGAGAGATTGACTTGAATGTAGTCCTATATAGATGAGGGTAAGGAAATCATTAGATAATATATCATGCATGGCCTCGCTATCTCTGATATGTAACTTCTCACAAGCAGTCTAAAAGCAGGGTTGGGGGCTGGGGTGGAAAAGGGATCAAACCATTTTCCTGTAAATTAAATGTCTGATAAGCCCCTCATAAATTTATTTTCAATAATATTCTCTTAAGAGAGAGTTGGAACTGGAATGCACTGTGTCCCCCTCTTTGTTGTCACTTTGTGTGACCTATTGCTAATCTACCTCATAAGACACATTCACTCGTATATCTTCCCATTTAGACATGAGACATTTCTTATTGCTTAATTTGTCTTCTATTGAGTCGTGCGCATACTTATTTTCTTTGTAGGCATATGTCCAGCAGCTGGAGAGTAGCCGTTTGAAGCTGACCCAACTGGAGCAGGAACTTCAGAGAGCACGACAGCAGGTTAGGCTTGGTAATTGTTCATCAAGTCATTTGTAATGTTTTCAGTTTGTTTATGTAGTCATTTTTTTTTTAGGGTATCTTCATATCAAGCTCAGGAGATCAAGCCCATTCAAATGGTGGAAATGGTAAGTCTTTTCTCTTTGTTATTTCTTGTTCCTTAAGCATGGTTGTGCAATGAGTTACGTTGTTGCAAATACTTAATTCAGTAAGCCGGTTCCTATTTCCGTGACCCCAACCAAGCGGTCACACCTCTCCCTTGTGGGGGCATGTCCTGGGTTCGATTCCGGTTGCTATATTATGGGGTTTTTACTGATGTGCTGCTAGGTTTTCTTTAACAAGTAAACGTATATTTATAAAGGCAACATGAGGTTCCAACCCATGTACAAAAGCTAATAATTACATGCCAAAAATTCTATCAACTTTTTGTCATTTACAAAATTATAACCGATGAACCAAAAATGAAGGGTGTAAATTTATCTATCCTTTAAGAACCTAATTGGCTTCTCCTCTCCATCAAATTGCCCTTCTATTCCTTTCATTCCACGCTATTGAAATTGATGAAAATGGGACTAATGAAATGACCTTCCTTTCATGAGATGCATGAACACCCCTCCAAGCTTAAACCTTCTCTTAAATAGAATCCGCCCCTGCCACTACCCAAGAATGACCAATGAACAAGAAAGTTATCTCCACAATTTCTTCATCCAAGAACAATCGCAACAAAAGATGATGACCGGATCAGCTTCTCTTTCGCAAAGGTAACACTGGTTAACTAGAATTTTACCCTTCTTTTGAAGATTATCGATGGTTAAGATTCTACCCCATGTTGCCTCTCATGGGAAAAAACGGCTTTCTAAGAGCACAAGTATTCCAAACAGATCTCCAAGGGAAGTTAGGATTCTCTTCCGTAGAAGTTGCCTGTAAACATGAAAATCCCATCAGCTTCTCTTTTCTTTATAGAAGTCCGAGCATGAGGTAGATTACTATGTCTGCTGCATCTCTTTGCAGGGGCCATGGCCTTTGATGTAGAATATGCACGGTGGCTGGAAGAGCAAAATCGGCAAATTAATGAGCTTAGATCAGCAGTCAATTCTCATGCAAGTGATGCGGAACTTCGTATTATTGTTGATGGTATAATGGCTCACTATGATGAAATTTTCAGGCTGAAGAGCAATGCAGCCAAGGCGGATGTTTTCCATTTATTATCGGGCATGTGGAAAACACCTGCTGAGAGGTGTTTCTTGTGGCTTGGTGGCTTCCGTTCATCTGAGCTTCTCAAGGTGAGGTCATGTTCAAGTTTCAGTAATTAGCATTGATTATGATTACGTTGGGGAATGGAGCAGAACTAGAAGGATTTTGTGTATGATGGAAATTTTTGGGGAGGGTGTAAAAATTGATTGATCTTTTCAGATAGGTAAGCAGATAGATAGATAGTAGAAAATATTATGGGCTTTGGAAATTTTTTCCTGAATCTGTGTTTTGTCTTTCCGTAAAAGTGGGACAGAGCTTGGTCGGTGGAATGGGGAAAGGATTCCAAACCTTTAGGCAGGGAAGGGATGGGAATGGGGAGG
Organism: Bretschneidera sinensis; assembly: GCA_023935145.1. Lineage (NCBI taxonomy): Eukaryota > Viridiplantae > Streptophyta > Magnoliopsida > Brassicales > Akaniaceae > Bretschneidera > Bretschneidera sinensis. The sequence goes on along the minus strand of CM043698.1, from coordinate 26,166,050 downwards.
GTGTAAGGTGGGCATGGGGATGGATCCCTTCATGTGCGCATGTGATGGGGAGGAGAAACTTTCCCCATCCCAGAATTGCTGCCATTCCACTGTGCGCTTTTGCATGTGTCTGCGGTCATGCATGAGGATGTCTCTACTTATGTGTTTATGCGTAAGTTTCTTCATATAGTGTCTTTGTACATCCTTATAGGCAACCTTTTGGCTTTCTTTTTTTTTTCCCGGAAGCTAGTAACATGATAGAATTGAGTGGCTATGGTTGCAGCTTCTTGTAAATCAGTTAGAACCATTGACAGAGCAGCAGTTAGTGGACATCAGCAACTTGCAGCAGTCCTCCCAGCAGGCTGAAGATGCATTATCTCAAGGGATGGACGCATTGCAGCAGTCCCTGGCTGAGACATTGTCCAGTGGATCTCTGGGCTCCTCAGGTTCATCTGGGAATGTAGCAAACTACATGGGTCAAATGGCCATGGCAATGGGAAAGCTAGGAACTCTTGAGGGGTTTATTCGGCAGGTAATATCTTATTGCTTTCATACCCATTGTTGTAACATATTGATTGCATGAGAAATGTGATTTAGAGTTGCTAGTTGGAAATGGAACTTGACTCGTAGATTTTCTTAAGAAAGTTGTCACACCCCAAAGCTGAACATGAGCGAAGGACATGACATTGGTTACCCACAAATAGAGTCTCCTCTACTAGTGAGCAAAGCTTAATATATACAAACTTATAACCAATAATTCTAATTAATTAAGAGATCATTAATCCAAAATAATAAAACGAATCCAAAATAAAATATCATAACTTAAAAAGGAAAAAGTCAATAGTTTACAGTCCAAACTCAAAAGTTCTCCTTAAACAAAATTAGCCAGGTAGAACTAGTTTGCGTTTCCTCACACTTCCCAAGCCCAGCAGCAATGCAATTATACTCGTCAAAGTCAGAATCTATAAAAGAGAAATTTAAGAGTGAGCTCGACAGCTCAGTAAATAACCATAACCTAAGACTACCTGGATCAATTGTGTTAAAAGCAATACCTTATATATACACAAATATAATATGCAATTAAATGAAACATTTCATAATGTAGTTCAAAACAAGTCTTGATTAGAAAAACAGACTACCACTACTCAAACCAATGAGGCAAAATCAGTTTATAAAAACTATTTCATCTTATTCTCATAAAACCAACTCAAGTGTCTTCGTGCTATAGTCAAAATTCCCCGTTTGACAGGGTCCAAGAGTACCACGGGTCTAAGAGCACACTTCCCTCAATGCTAAGGATCCAAGAGTACAGATTCCCCTGTGCTAGGAGTCCAAAAGTACAATCCCCCTGTACTACGAGTTCAAGAGCACAGTTTTTCCATGTACTACGGGCTAAGAGTACATTTTCTCCTTGTACTACAAGCCTAAGAAAAACTAGTTTTTGAGCGCATAATGAAATACCGTCAATTCCAATTCCCATAATGGGATCCTTCATATCAGACTGAGTGTTACTGAACATGTCCCAGGTCACAAATTAAGTTTCACAATTTCAAAATTAAGCTCGTCATGATCAACCATAAGTCATTTGAAAAAAAAAAAAATCTTCTGGGATATCTTTGATAGTGACAAGCGATATCAAATCCACTTTACAATCAAAAGATTCCAAAAATATTTAAATGCACAAAACTCCCATTTAGACCAAATCATTATTCATCAATTTGAAGCGTTAATTTGTTTTAAATAATCCCTACATACTCGATCCATGATTTTGAAAGCATACATACATATATGTAAATTAATCATAAATAAAACTTTTAAATAATAGTTTTATAGCAGAATCAATCATCATTTCACATTTAACGTGTTTAATATGAAAATAACTAGACTAAATTGGGTTACTTATCTCTCATTCTAAACCCAACACAAGATATGCTAATTATCTCATAACCCTCAATCGCCTAATAACAGAAAAATATTGAGAAAAAATAGAATAAGCGCAAATGTGCATGCTACTGATCCTACAATGTCTACTAGATGCACCAAGGAGCCTAGGCAGTGTCTACACCTTCCCAAGCAATTGCTTCTATATAATAGACCCAAAATCATTTTATATTTACAAATAATCATGCAATCCAAGCCAAAATATTATTTAAATATGCAAACCAACCATACTCAAGAAGGGCACCAATCTGTTTGCTGGACGGCCAAGTTATGACAGCCTAAAGTTCACTACTTGCAGTTGTGAAAAACAAAATTTAGAAATTCTTTGAAAAATCATTTCTTTCGTTATAGAACTCCGATTTGGATGATTCAAAAACTAAACGAAAGCATGTGGCAAGAGGAAAGTTTGGGTATAAACCCATTGCCAGAAAGTCACTGGAGTGGTCACTGGAAAGTTTTGCCCTTATTACCCCAAGTTCATATCGTAAACTATATGCATTGAAAACATAAGAAAATCAAAATTAGGTTTAGCTCTTGCCTTGATTGATCCCTTTGCACCAAACCTTTCCTAGCAGTCCCTCTCTCTCTTGATTATTTTGCTGTCTGCAGTTTGGCAAAAAGCATGCCAAAAAGAAAATGTGTTTTATATCACTAGGATTTGCTAATAAAACCCTGCAATCAGTAGTTTTTGTGACACACCCCTCTTGGGTCATTAATAAAAACAAAATATTCTGGGTTAAAATAATTATACTAAAAATAAATTTTTATAAATATGTATGCAATTTAGTGTGCAAAATATCTACCAATTGATGTATAAGCATACATAATAATTTAGTCTTATTATAGTTAGGAAATTTCATAATATCACAATTTTAACTTCAATTTGAATATTACCTGATATCTGTTGGCCATGAGTCCATGACATAACCACACCTCTCTTCTACAGTGAAGGTCCCAAGTTCAAATTCCTCCCATCTCAATAGTTGCAATTGATAAAAGAAAGAACTTTAGATTATTTTGACATGTATTAAATTCAAAGAATTTTGAATTATCTGTGATTCTCATGGACTGCATATCTCGTCAATGTTTGGGAGCAACTTATTTGCTGCTTTAAGTTTGTGCTTATTTTTTAAAATTTGTAAAAAACTTAGTCAAATCAAATAAGACCATCTATTAATTGATACTTCGATTGTTGTTTATTAGTAGAAAAACATTAATGTGATTTGGTTTGATTTGAATATGTTTTTTTGCAAATTTTAAAATATAAGCACCAGGTTAAAGTAGCAGATAAGTTGCTCCAAACATCACCGAGAAGGTCTTACATTCTGGCAGCGTTGCTTGTAAATTTTGGATTCTATATTGTACTTGTACATTGTCAAATATGCTTCTGTTACGCTATATTTTTATTGGTTACTTTTATGCTGTCCTTGGCTTGTAATGTCGGATTTTCTTAAATGAGTTAATGATACCAGGCTGACAATTTGCGACAACAAACACTGCAACAAATGCACCGAATATTGACGACCCGGCAGTCTGCTCGTGCACTCCTTGCAATACATGATTATTTTTCGCGGTTGCGTGCTCTTAGCTCCCTCTGGCTCGCCCGACCAAGGGAGTGAAAAATGCTTTGCAGTTTCTATGGAGCCAATACGTGAATATTTATGGATCCTGCTGGAATATCTTATTGCCAGGCTAACATCTCAGTTCCAGCCATTGATGGTACTTGGTCTGTAGTGTGAAAACGTTTTTTATCTAGGAAATTCCCATGTTGTAGTTTCAGAATCCTTGTGCATCAGTTGTATCAATGTTGTTGTCTGTTATACCAGTCATCACATAGACGTAATCTCAAAATCTCTTCGAAGGTGTTGTATTTATGTTCAATATTTTAATGTAATCATCATCATTGTCGTTGTTGTCATCATCAATATGAACTGCATTGTAACTGTAACTTCAGAGCCTCTTGTAACTGAGATTTTTTTGAATGGATTTGAGAAGTTGGTAGGAAAAAATCAAATTTAGTGGTTTTCTCTCTCTCTCTCTCTCTCTCGGTTAAATTATACTTTTGGTCCCCTGATTATTTGAAGAAATTCAAATTGGTACCTCAACTACGAATTTTGTCAATTGAGTGGCGAATACTAGTTATTACACGGTGGCAAAAGCTAACTAAAGCTGGTAGCTGCGCGAGCTTTAAGTTCTTAGTACTTAAAATGTATGAATTCTTATGGTTAAATGATATTTTTAGTCCTCAGGTTATTTGGAAAAATTTAAACTGGTCACTCAACTACAAATTTTGTCAACTAACCTGCATGAGTATGCAATTGGTTTCAATATTATCCTCCAAACGACTTGCTAAGTGCACGTTAGTATTCTAAAGTGGTTAAACAAATTGTTGATATTGAAAAACGTATAAAAAAAATTTAAAAAAAAAAAAAGTAAAAAAGAGCAGTTGCCTTTAGTCAAAGAGAAATTTTTGTTTGGTGCTATGCCATGAAAAATATATGAAACAAAAGTTCATTTCATTATTAAATAGTATAAAAAATATATATATATTTTATTTTTATTTAAAAATAAAATGAACACTTATATTATGTATCTTTTACAACGCTATGTTAAAAAAGAAAATTTATCTGATCAGTAGATCGAACTTATGCATCCCCCGAAAGCACACAGTCCCAAGGGGTGTCACGTGCTTCCAGGGCTGCACAACCTGGATCAATTGCCTTTTTTATTTTCTACGATTTTTTGTAGTGTTGAAAATTTGTTTTAGTCACTTCAACACGTTGACAGGGAGATGGAATTGAAAGGAAATGGGGTTATTCATCCACTGAGAGTAGTCTCACCTTAGTACCTTAGTGATTTAGCAATTTCAACGCATTAACAAGTTATTAGAAATGACATTCGTCTAGGATATAACATTGAAACCAAATAAATGTCAGATATATCTTTTGACAAAATTCTTAGCTAGAGACCAATTTGAATTTCCCCAAATATTTAGAAGACCAATATTGTATTCTAACCAATTTTTATTTTTGACATTAAGTAAATGAAGCATTGATTATTTACAATTAACTCAATAGACTTTAAATAAATAACAAAACTAACTTCAAAATTATCTTTTTTACACTTATTCCTCAATGAGTCTATTACAATAATTAATGCTTAAGGTAGTTAATTGAATAGAAGAAAAAATCATGGAAAGATAATAAAACGGTTTATACTTAGTGTAACATTACTTAAATCTAATATTGTAGATATATGAGTCAATCAACTCGATTTTTCTTGTGAAAAGTTTGGACATCATTTGTTCAAAAAAGATTTTATTCAACCTAAAGGAACAACAAAAGATGTCGAGACAATTATATATGAGTTAACACATTTCATTAAACAATTTCAGATGTTTGCACTTAAAAAAAAAAAAGTGTCGACATAATATTTTATGGTGATAACATACTTTGAGTTAAAATTATTATTTTTGAAGAAAAGTTACAACTTCTGAACTCACTTAAAAATATGTAACACAAAAATAATTTTAATTGATATATTTACTCAATGAGTTTAAAACGGAGAATCAAATAAAGTTTTAGTTAATACAAAAGTTGAGTCAATATAACGTTGATACGAGTAATGATTGCAGTAAACAATTTTGAACCTAACAACACAAAAAAAAGTAAGGACACATTTTATTGCGGGTTGTGTACTTGAGTGAGTTGTCAAGAACTTGAATTTTAAATTAATACTTACCCATCTTTACTATTCTTACTAGAGCTTATAAATATCTCCCAAAAAAGTCATTTGTAGAGATAATCAACCATCCAAAAGATGAAACATTAAAGCTCTTTTATCTTTGGCAAGATTCAAACTCATTTTTTTCATCTTAAAGCAATCTTTGCTATTCTTACAAGATTCTCTAAAAAGCTTAGAGCTTTTATCGGCACATATTTTCATTTCTAATCTTTACCTTACAAGATTCTCTATAATTTTTGGGTATTGTCTTGTGATAAAAGCTGTTTAAACCCAAAAATTTCAGTTTTTGTTAACTCTAATTCCCTCCTCCCCCTCCTGTTTTGTGTCATTCCTTGGGATAACAAATATTTGTGTAGTTAATTGTCAAAATAAAATTTTTACATAGTTATTGTGAAAAGTTTAAAATTCATATACCTTAAGTGCTATTTACCCTTATGAATATTACCGCAAGTGGCGGAGCCACATTTGTCATAAGTGGAGGCAATTGTCCCAACCGAAATTTTAAAAGCTTATTTTAGGACAATTTACCTCCGCTTGTAACACTTTGTAGAAATAAATGATTTTAACTCACTAAAATTATTAGAAATAGAGTCGATATCTAAATATAATTTTATGACCCTAAAGTTAATATGTAATATGTAAAAAAATAAAAATAATAATTTTAAAACACAAAAACATGAGATTATTTGCTAACCGATGGTCCCTCTATAATCATATTAACCACACACACAAACATGTCACATAGATTATTAAGAGGGTTATTATCATGAAACCCCTTTACGTTTTATTTTATATTTCAATATTTTTTTTAAGTTTTAAATTCGATCAATTTACATTCTACATTATTAGAAATAATTCAATAAGCATTTTTTATCAAAATTTCGGTCAAATTAAAATCGGTGCACAAGTGTAGCTCACACATATGCTTTATTTGAATGCAAAAAAATAATTATGAAAGTATTTTCTTTGCGAATTGCAAATGAGAGATTTAGATTTTGAGTTTGAAGAAAATAAAAGAGATAAGAGATTTGTTGGAGAAAATAAAAGATGATATAATTGTTTTTTCCCATTCAAATGAGATGCAAATGTGTGATGCACATATACATCAGTTCTAATTTGATCAAAATTTTTATTAGAAACATCTATTGAATACTTTCTTATAATACAGACGATAAATTAATCGACTTTAAAACATAAAAATGATATTAAAATATTAAACAAAATGTAAGAACGTTTCCAATTAAAACTAATTCCTTATTTCAAACTACTGGGAAACACTTCTTTAGTAAACGGACTAAGTTTATTTACATTCAGCTCGAGCTTGGTTTTGATATTTAGCTCGGCTTGAGCATTTTCCGAACAAATAAAGAAAGCTCAAGCAATCAAGCATCAAATAAAGCTTCTTTCTAACTAAGAAACCCGGCCTCATGCGAAGCGCATCCATGCAAGCCCTCCACAAGAATCAAAATGGCATCTCATGCATTTGGTCATCATGATGTTTTTTCAATCGGTTAACGGATGTTCCTAGGATATTTGTTAAGAATAGTTACACCATAATTAATGTAAAATTTTATTTGAATTTACAAAAATACTTTCATACAACTCATATATACACTCGAATGAAAAGTGCATTTGAATGACATTCAATTTCAAAATCTCAATGCATTTGTACGAGTATTTCAAACCTAATTAGCAGTTTGATTTGTTGTGGTTTAATAATCTAATTTTATAAAACCTTAAATCTTGGTAAGTCGGAATAAAATTATTTACATACTGGAAACAATTTCAACATCATAATGCCAGGTGGGAAGAAAAAAAGGGGAAAATTCCTTGCAGAAACAGTCTGTAGATTAGGGGGAAATTAGAAAAAATTAATATTTCATGAATTACAGAAATGTTTATGGTTAATTCTCAGTAGTAAATAGAGCTATTTCTTTTGTGCAACAATATAAAAAAATTAAATTGTGGTCTTTCTGGTTTCAAGATTCACATTTCCCCACATTCAGCAATGACGCATGCCAGTTTAGGCCGATTGTTTGGTCCAGTAGCCACATTCTCAATTTTCCTCGCAACCAAGAGACCATCTCCAAGCACCCTCTACATCAATGTAACATGGACATAATTTACTTTAAGACTTCTTGATCAGAAAAGACACGAAAAAAATATGAAAATAAATATGGCCCAAGTTGCAAGCATACTTATCAAAGGGAGCAGGGGCATAAATTGAGTTTGACACTCCTTTCAAAATTAAAACCGACGACTAACCAACCCAGCCAGACCAAATAAAGAAATTCACAAAAAAGATTCAATCTTTTTTACTAGTCTTTATATCAAAGTCTAGTTACCATTTGGCCAAGCTTCCAAACGGTTTCTGTTTCCAAGAAACAAAAGCTAAGCCAACGCTCCAAATTCTAAGAAACTGAAATTTGTGCCAAAATTTAATTTGAAAACTACTTTAACAGTTGTTTTACCAAATGCTAAAAAAAATTTAGCTCCACAGTTATTTAAAAACCGTTTCAAAAACCGAAGCAGCAGGTAGGCCAAACCGTTATTCAACTTATATTTTAAGTCAAGTGAACTACATTCAAGATTTACAGGGATGATACTCATTTGATTAGTGCACCATTTGGTATCTATAGCTGATATACAAATACTAAGAACCAATGAGCTTAAAAAGTTAGAGAACATAAGAGAACATACTCCAAAGACAACATGTTTATTGTCAAGCCAGTCGCATTTTGCACAAGTGATAAAGAACTGCATCAGAAAGGAGGTCCAAATAAATACAATAATACTTTTTAGCATAAAAATGAATAAAAAAAAACAGTTTCAGAATAACATAACTGTTACAAGAAACTTAAGTGATCTTATTCAAGTAATTACTGTAGCTTATTTTAAACTCCTTGCAATATTGCAATTCCAGAAGCAAGGTTCCTAGTTAGCTAGCTCTGAAAAGAGTATTATATTGAAAAAAAAAATGTCAATTATCATTCCTACTCTAATGACTCCATCAATCAAATTGAAAATGCGATCCACATCAATCATGTTCCATATAGTCTAGTAATCCCAGTTTGAAAAAGGTATATTTGGCACTTCAAATTGCAGTATCCTACTATTTTGTGACCTCTAACATGACCAGTGAAGGTACTTGAACACCATTAAGGGAGGGAGAGAGAGAGAGAGAAGTAATTTAAGTACCTGACACCCATTAGTACTTGGTCCACTATTGGCCTGCCATAGAAGAAACAAATATACATGCCTTCAGTATTCAGATTGAATCTTATAGTCAAACTGATATTATTCACACCAAGTTCACCAATAACTAACTAAAAAAAGGAGGTAGGGGGAGGGTAATAAAAGAGGCATGAGGTTTTATATACATAAATCACACATTCCGAGATGAATGGGACAAATTTCAACTAGATGCAGAACTCCTTTCCTGGTAAGGACATGATGGCCCCTTATTTTGGCAAGGGAATTGTGGCCCCCTTCAATTATAAGAAACTCTAAGTGCAATCAAGAAGCATATCTTGGAGTTTCTTGGCTATTGATAGGTTAGGAACTTACATCAATTAATGGAAATATCTCTCAGGATGAATAAAAGATATATTAAACCATCTAATTACAACTAATAACAGCTGGAACACTAACACCATGTTAGAACTAAAGCAAAGCAACAAAACAACAACATTGGAACATGTCTTAATGAGTAATAGGTAATAAGAACAAATGAGAATGTAGCCTATTTTGTTTCTCTCTTTGGTGCTCTTTGGTATACTTTTAATGACTAGGTTGCATCCCCTTTCTCCTTTTGTGCTTTTCAACACTTTCTTTTAATCCAAAAGTTTAACGCTTATCAATTCTTTTTTTGAACAAAAATTTAAAAGAAAGAAAAAATGCCCCTTTCTATTGCAAGGGCACAATCGCCCCTTCATTTCCGATACGTCTGGCCCCAAATTCACTTGAGGAGTCTATCTTAACATAAAACCCTTGGCAATTGAAAGGTCAAAGACTATAAGCACGTGCAAGGGCAGAGTTGCACCCTGTTCACATTAAAGGTGCTGATTGGGCTATTGTGAGAAGTGATATATTGACTTTGTTTTAGGAGTTTCATGCTACCGGAGAGTTTATTGATAGTCTTGACGCAACTTTTCTTAGTTCTTACAAAAAAGGCAGGAGCCACAAATGTTAAATACTTTCGCTTGATTTGTCTCATTTGTTGCATTTACAAACTTATTTCAAAAGTTCTCACTATTATATTGAAGAACATAATTGGAAAAGTTGTCTGTCTCAACCAAATTGCTTTTATTGAAGGTAGAAAAATTATGGATGCCGTTTTGATTCCAAATGAAGTGGTTGATGCTCATTTGAAAAGTGGAAGAAATGGGGTTATTTGTAAACTTGATATGGAGAGAGCTTTTGACCATGTTAGTCCTTTCTTATGTATGTTTTGGAAAGAATAGGGTTGGAGTCATTAGGCGTAAATGGATTTGGACGTGTATTTCATCCGTTTCTTTCTCCATTTTGGTTAATTGTTGTCCTTTTTTATTTCAAGCTTCTAGAGGTCTTCGTCAAGGTGATCCTCTACCTCCTTTCCTCTTCATTTTGGTTATGGAAGTTTTCAGCAAGTCAACTTATAGGGCGGTGGACTGGGGTTTCTTACTTAGCTTTCCGGTGGGTGTGAAGTGTGAACAAGGAGATAAAAGTCTCCCATCTTCTTTTTGACGATGATTCTATTGTGTTTTGTGAAGCGGAGGTGGAGCAAATTCTTTTCATGCACTGCTTGCTTCTTTGGTTTGAGGCGGTTTTTGGTCTTAAGGTGAACCTTAACAAGAGTGTGTTGATTCCTCTTGGTGAGGCGGTTAGATTTGCTTGCAAACATGTTGGGTTGTGAAATTGGCTCCCCCCTATCACTTATTTGCGCCTCCCGTTGGGTGCTAAATTTAAAGACAAAAGTATGAGAGCTCCCATTGTTGAAAGATTTGAAAAGAGGTTGACCGGTTGGAAGAGAAACTACCTTTCTAAGGGTGATCGTCTAACCCTCATTAAGAGTACTCTCTCTAGTCTTCTTATCTATTTTATCCATTTTCCCTTTTCCTTTTGAGATTGCTAAGCGGTCGGAAGGGATCCAAAGAAGATTTCTTTGGGGAAACACGAGGAAGAATTCAAATACCACTTAGTTAAATTGAGGGTCGTTAAACAACCCATTAAACTAGGGGGTCTTGGCATTAAATTCATGGTCATCTTTAACAGAGCCCTTTTAGGGAAGTGGTTTTGGAAATTCATGGTAGAAAGAGATCACTTGTGGTGAAAGGTTATTGAGGCAAAATTTGAAGTGGAGCATAATGGTTGGATTACAAAAGAGGGTCTTCGTTCTTACGGTGTGGGTGTTTGGAAGTGGATTAGAAAGTGTTGAAGTGAATTTCTTCCTTATGTTCTCTTTTAAGTGTGGCAATGGCAATGGTATTTGGTTTCGACATGATATTTGGCATGGTGACTCCACTTTAAAAGGTCAATTCCCAGATGTTTTTTCTATTGCTCGAGATAAAGAGGTGTCATGTGTGAAATTTCATAATGAGAAAATTGTGTGGGACATTGTTTTAAATCGAGATGTTCATGATTCGAAAGTGGCGAGCGTGGGTATCTTCCATGAACATATCTACAAGGGAAAAATTAACTTGTTCTTGGAAGACAAGGCCAAGTCAAGATTGAGTTTGGGTGGGAAGTTCGATGTCAAGTCCTATAAGACTCTTCTTGTTCATGAGTCCTTGGACGGTAAGGATAAATTTCCTTGGAAAACGATTTGGAAAAATTTTACCTTTTTGAAAGCAGTTTTCTTTGCTTGGGAAGCGTGTGGGGAAGGCATCCTCACAATTGGCAATCTTCAAAAAAAAAAAAAAAATGTTCGCAATAGATGCTTTTTGCAAAGTGGAGGCCGAATCTGTTTTCCATCTTCTTTTGAGATGTCTTTTCACAAGACAATAATGGGATTTGGCTGTTAGTGTGGCCGGAATCCATTGGGTAGTCGCCGGATCTATCCAAGATGAAGTGTGCGCTTGGAGCGGGTTTAGGGTTTAGGGTTGTTCTACCCAAGAAGTCAAATAAACTTTGCTCATTACATTCCTTCCTTCCAAAGTTGATTTCTTTAACCTGGAGGTAAAAATGCTTCATTGTCATTCCCCACAGCGTTCCTATCAGCCACATCCCACAGAATGAGCCGAGACGGTACAGTAGCCATCAGGCATTGGAAGAGCCTCAGCAGCTTCACGAGACTGAGAAGAATCACCACACTACCTGACCCAAGATTGGGCTAAAGATCAGATGCCGGAAGAGCCTCATCGGCATCACGAGACCGAGACAAATCATCACGAAATCTGGCTTTCAGAACACCCGCAAGCTCTTCAATCAACCCCTCCACTGCCACCGAAACATCACCAAGCAGGAAACATCCTGCTAACAATGATTTTGGGTCTATGAATCATGTTCGACCCAGCCCGTGCTTCTTAGGGAAGGCCAATGCGGGCTAGAAAAGATCTCTTGAATACAAAAACTGGTGATCTCTCTAAGGTATCACTTTGGGTTTTCGAAAATGGGCCTGGGCTCAGCCCACAAATAAAAAGACATCCCAAAACCACTTCAACCCGATCCAGCCACTGTCCTAACTTCTCAACTTGATCCACCTCATTACCGTTTCTCTGTTTGACCCGATTCGCCCAAGTACCCATCTTCTCAACACCCAATCTTCTGAAGGCCATGACTCGCAGCAGCATACCCATTGGTCGTGACCACCTGCAACGACCACTCGATGGGCTCCAGCACACATCTCACCGCCGGAAAACCCTCCAGATTAAATTCACATCTCAGGAAAAAGACAAGGGTGATGCAGAGTGAAATTCTACTGCTACTCTTTGATGGTGTCTTTCACCTTGGGACTCGCTGGTGTCTCCAAGGAAAATCCACCTTACCCAGCTCATGGAGATATCCCCAAATCCTCCACTATTCCCATGCTTCATTACCCGACAGTATCGCCACCAAAAGGGACCCCACCCACCCCCATTTAGTTCCCTAAATTCCAGATATCTCTCGTATCGATTCCTCCTCAAGATAAGAAGCAGGTATTTATCGTGTGCACGACTGGACCATCTCCTTTCTCCCATAACAGTCTCTTCCAACCTTCCAAAACGAAGTCGAAGGACTTCTGCTCAATAAACAAAAATTTCTGAAAAACCATCTCAAACTGAAATGACCACTAAGCTAAGGGCAGAAGGGAGAGCAAGAAAGCAGAAGAAAAGGGAGGGAGAAGAAGAAGAGAGATGGAAGAGAGGAAAGAAGAGCCATGACTACTGACGGCCTCTAGTAATTTATTTTTTTTTTATAAATAAGCCTATAATAATAATTTTACGAAACATCTATAGATCTTTCGGAACAAGCTACTATGTAGCATCTGATAAATAAGAATTTCTCAGGCCAAGGATCAAACACCTTTGTCAAAGAAAACTCTAGGCCTAAAGCAAAAAGAAGAAAGACAACTCCAAACTGTACAACAGTTTCAACCTACAATGATCGAACAGAAAAGAACATGTCTAGGGGATTGGATTTAGTGAATTTTCTTCATGATATCTGAACAGTTACAACTAATATACAGTAGGGTGTGCCTTTGTATGTATGCACGTGTGTGCACAAGGGCATGTGCATGTGTCTAGGGTTTTGCTAACATACTAGAAACCAAGGAAAGAGTGCGACCAAGATTACTATACCCCCTTGGAACCATGATCAGGATCCTATGTCTCGATTTGTGACTTATAAAAAAAATGTTTTGACTTGTGGTACGTTTACTAAAATTATGTTTATTGACTTTACTTTTTTTTATGAGACTTAGTTGTCAAAATTCATGTTATCTTCTTAACTATTATCATGCATACAGATCTTCATTTAAATTATACTCAAAGATACATCTAATTTTTAATTTTATACAAGTGTTAATAGACAATACGCCATATAAGTCTACCCCTACATACCATACTAGGTGAGTAACATACCACATTCCCGTACCGCAAACCAAGACATACCGAGTTTCTGGGAACTATGAGTGCAACACAAATATATGTGGGACACAACCCTTCTATTATTTTACTTATAAAAAAAGACAACACTTCTATTATTTAAGGGTAAAAATTGAGACTAGTGCGAGCTTTGTTATTTTCTGAGACCCTTGTATGATTCAAGGCGGAACAGATAATGAATGCCCATGCTCTGGAAGTAAGCAACCGTAACTTCCAACGTAAGCAATTAGGACTAAACTCTTTACCAAAATCGCTCACAAAGTTTGGAAATGTACAGTTTACTAAAATAATGATGCATATAACCCTGTAGGCCCAACTAGAAAGAAAGTAGAAGGGATGTGCATCGATTTGGTTCAATAATCAAAACTAAGCCAAAGCATTGACCAGCTGTAGCAAACCCCAAGAAATCATCTATCCCAGCATGACTAAGGTTTTACTATAATTTTTCCTATTTGATCTCCACCCAATGAACCAACATTTATGTGGTCTGGTTAGGTTTGGTTCAGTTACTCTTAAAGAGGAATTGAAACCATCCATGGTAAGTACTGTTTCATTTTTTCTCAAAAACTGAACCATGGATTCCCTTATGATGTAGAAAGGTATGACAGCGGTCTTGCTGAGTTGTACTTAAACTGTCAACTATCATTTTATTGGGCTTAAAAGAGGCTTGTAACAGAATCGCAAAGGCAATTGCGTCTTTTCCTCTATAGGCATCCACAGCAGTAAAATTTTATGAGTACTGGCTGAAGGTCAAAAAAAAGTTTTAAGATTTTCTTAATCTACAGAAAAGGATGAGCAAGGAAATGCACCAGGCAGTTGGCTCAAAAACCAACATCTAAACTTCGGCAAAGAAACAACCAGAGAAGAGAGAAAACAGAAGAGAAAGGAATATTTTCTCTTTCCTGACAATTAAAGAACCAAAATAAAATATCCCTACAAATAGTTCTAGCTTTAAAGAAAAATGAATCATTTTTGTTCCGCAAATATGGTGATACCACTCACCTCCCTCGACTAGTATTACGTTAGCAAATATCATACAGAAACATGAATGTATGCATGTGTGGAAAGACACATAAATGTATACATGCACACATACCCTGTAGGTCTTTTACCCCCTATGCCAAGACCTTTGGCCAAGATATCTATAAGGGGAACAGAGAAATAATGCTAAGCACTATGTAAAGAGAACATCACCCATAAGTAAATACCTAAAAGAGAAAACAAAATAAAATATTTTTTTTTTGATTACCCAGAAACCTCTAAGACCAGGCTCACTTTGGACCTAGCCCTACAGGCTCAAACTTGAGGGAGGATAGCACATTGGCCCCCTTACGCGAAATAAAATAATTTTTTTGATAAGTAAAAACAAAAAAAAAATAATAATACAAATAATCTTCCGCCAATACAGAGAAACTGCAGTCAACATACAATTAATCCAAGAAGCCAACTGCATACCATTGATAGCAGACCAGGACCAGTGTGCTTGGCAATAAAATTTTCATCCTCAAACTTGTGGCCATATATGGAAACACATCCACTACCATCACCCTGCAAAGCACGACTAGAATGCTAAGCATTGAATTATGATATTTGCAAACAGGATAAGCTAACTTCACTATTACTAGCCGATTTCAAACGTTCAAAAGTGGAACTTTTCATAGTGAATATAAAAGCATTACATTTATGCCATTAACCTCTAGCAATAAAGGTGACAATTATTTACAATTTGTAAAAAATAAGAATCCTCCTAATGAAATATGTCTGGAAGATTTGATATTGGAAGACTAGGTGTAGAAACAAAAGCCAAACAGAAATTTCAAGAATTCATATCTGGTTATTCACAATTTATCAAGGACCAATAAATCATGTTAAATAATCAACTAAAGCTTCAGTTTATCCATTGAAGGTACCAACCTTTAAGAAATCACCGGCTTGAATCATAAAATCCTTGATCACCCTATGAAACTGGCATCCCTTGTAACCAATGGGTAATCCAGCTTTTCTGCCATTTTAATTCACTTGATGGAATCAGTAACTAGTACTACTCCACCAAATGATACGACTTTTGCTCATAAATATATAGTAGCACTCATGCAGAATTATCACACAAGTAAATGCCACTAAGAATGAAAATTACCCTAAGATCATACTACCTTCAGCAAACAAAACGCAATAGCCGCCACAACGAAGGACTGACAATAATTATAATAGCTAAAACGACAATAACAACAATTAGAACAGCAATATGCTTAATTTATTCAAATCAGTAAGTTGGGATTGGTATTAACGTCAACAGCTACACCAACAACAGTAACAACAAAATAGTCACAAACATGAAGGCAATTAATAACCATCCTTTAAATTTACTTAAATCACCATGTATATAACCAACAAAGCCAATGAGATATTCCAATAATTTATTCAAAACATTTGGAGAAAAAATCCCTTGCAAATTATAAAACCCACACTTCCCTGAAGGGTATTCCATTTGAAGCTAATGATTTAGCTAACCTACAGACTTGAAGCATAAAATGCTTACTCCCTTCACAACACAAGGTATAATTAACTAAAATTGAATTTCACATAATCACTCAAACATAGCTGTTCTTATGATCCTTAATTTCTCATAATACAAAAATGCCAAAAATACATAACAGATAGATGGAGTAGCATCATAAAGTTAATCGATTTCCAATATAAAATTTGTCAACTTTCATTTATGTAATATGAAAGTATGAGTATGCATACCTGTATTCACCGGTACAAAACTGCCTGCCAAGTTAAGAAGAAAATTAAAGTAGGAAATCAGCCAGGTCACTTTAAAAAGTAATAAATTGGATAGAATAATCCCGAAGAAAAAGGCACACATATGGAAAACAATTATCTATGAAAAAGTAACTCACATGCATGCAATGTCTCTCAAAAGCAATTACACATACAAGGTCTTGAATATAAATGGGATATTAAATACATATCACATTGCCTTACAAATTGAAGCTAGTTTCAAGAAAACCAAAATTTTTGGATGATGAGGGTATCCGGACCTTTGGCCCGACTAATCCCTTATTTGCACTCAATGGGGAATCGAACCCAAGTCATACACTATGCAAGGCACTTGTCTTGGCTAGTCCTACCACTTGAGTTAAAAACTAATCACGTGGTAGATAAAAAGGCCAATTTGTAACGGTTGGTATTAGTGAGTGGTACTATTACCATTATACCCTTAAGCACGAATGAGTAAAGTTGCTTAGTGTTCCAATCTTCTTTAATGTCAAAACAAAATTAGATATAATATTGGAACAGATTGAATACATCTTTCATTCGTTAATTGATGTGTTAATACTTCTACTTCCTTATTTGTTAGCATATACCACGGCTAGTTTTCCCTGTGGACTTTGGTTTAGGTGGAATGGGTGATTTGATCGTATTCAAGTAAAATTAAAACGATGTCATCTTTTAATGCTTTGTCAACAAACATTTGACTAAAAGTAAGGGTTATGTGCAACCAAAATCTCTTTTTCTTGATAAGTAATGTGCAACCAAAATCTCTAGATGAAGGAGGTTCCATAATTTCTTCGAAGTAGCGAAGAGGCTTTGATGTGTTAATACTAATGTAAAAAAAAAGTAGATATAATATTGGAACAGATTAAATACATCTTCCATTCGCAAACTGATGCGTTAATACTTCTACTTCTTTATTTTTTAGCATATATCACGGCTAGTTTTCCCTATATAGACTTATGTTTAGGTGCTACGGGTAATTTGATCATATGAAAGTAAAATTAAAATGATGTCATCTTTTAATGCTTCGTCAACAAACATTTCACTAAAAGTAGGGTTTATGTGCAACCAAAATCTCTAGATGAAGGAGGTCTTTGAAATTTCTTTGAAGTAGCAAAGAGGCTTAGATGACAAAGCAAAGGTATTAGAAAAGTGCCTCTACTTTCAATAAATAAGATGGGTCCTAATTTACCAGGAAAAAAAAATAGTTTGACAATGAAAAGGCCAAGACATACTTCCCTAGTTAGCAATAATCCCTCTATTCACAAACATTATATATATGAAACACATCTAAATGAGATAGCAAATACTTTTCAGTAACTACTTCCAAGTTCCTGTGACTTCTAGCCGAGGAGGCCTTCATAAAATGGTTAAGGCTGAGGCCCTGGGTCCTAAAAGATCCCAGGTTCAAGTGGTTTGTGTGTTTTATCCATCAAAAAAAAGTTCTTGTGACTTCTAATGCAGTTATTCAAGTTCAGAAACAATATTGAAAAATAAATATAGGAGTTTTAATATTATGCCTAAAGCACGTCATATAATAAGGAATGATGCAACAAGAGATAAGTAGATAGGGGACAAGAATAATGTTTGTTCACATAGAAGCTCAAAGCAGGACTATGAATTTCCATAGCAAAATACTCATTAGAACCCTTGAAAATTTAACTATTCAAATGGTTTCTAAAACAATTTATGGTTAAAATTAATTTAGTGGCATTTTAGAAAAGTAGCTTTCCTTCTTCCAAAAGAAACTTGAAATGGAGATTTCCTGACAACCCTAACCACGAGTGTTGTGGGCTAGCATAAATACATGCCTAGATCCAAGTCTTTGATTTCTCTGGCCTAGGTAGGTCCAGCCTTGAGGAAGTTGAAGCATAAAAAGGAAAAGGTTCTGATCATAAAGCAGAGCTTGACACCTTCGACTGGAGATTTAGAGTAGAAGATGTCAAATAAAAGTAACTTCTTCAGCATGGTACTCTTCCAACTTCTGGTACCCATTTTGAAAACTGATATACATCTTTTTGGTAATATGGCAGATACATCTAATACCTCATAATTTATAAGTTCGAGGCTCTTAAATCCTTCATTAGCTAACTATAAAGAGATTCTTCTTTTCTTTTCTTTTCCCTTTTTATGTGGCAAAGATGCCAACACTCTTTCCTTTAAATTTGTAACCACTCTCTACCAACTTGATTTTGTTTATACTGCATTTTGTAGAAGGAAAGGCAATTTGGGGGTAAACTGGATAAGAAGAATGGAAATGTAAAGAAAGGAAATCATTTTCCTTCCATTTATTTGGTTAAGAAGAAAAGAGAGAGAACGGAAGCAAAAAATTAGGTCCAGGACAACCCCCACAGTCAATTCTCAATTGATTCTTGCACCCACTTTGAATGGATAAAAAGTGGCAAGCGTGGTGAAAAATTCACTCCTCCCTGCTTTTCTCCAATCAAACAGCAGAAAATATAGTTTACTATCCATTCAGGCCCTCACTTTTTCCTCTGAAAATTTTCCATTAGAGGCTGTGTTGTCACTTGAAAAGTTCCTCCTTTTCATGATCAATTTTAATTCTATCCCAGCATGATACTATGGTAGAAAACTTTACCATTCTGACTTCATCTATTTTTTTTAGATAAAAAAATAAAATTCATTGAGAGAGAAAAAAGTACACAAGAAGAGGACGAGAACATATGAGATTTCATCAAAATAGCCCACCAATCTCTACATATCGCTCAAAGAAATCCCCCTAAAAACTCATGCTGTCGAAGCCCACAAAGAATAAAGGAAAACAATCTTATCCTAAAGCGTATGCACCATCATGGAACGATCTCAAAATCCGTTCGTTTCTTTCCTTCCAAATCACCCAAAGAACCGCAAATCAAGCACATTGCCATAAAATCTTTTGTTGCTTACTTCTTCCCAAACCCCAAAATTTGATCTTCATAAGATCCTCCACGGTAGATGAACAAACTCGAATCTCACCAAAAATGCCAAACAAATTATTCGAAAGTTGCTTAACTGCTTCACAGTGGCGAAAAAGATGAATATTTTTCTTATTTGAGGACTTGCACATTAGACAGATATACGGAGGCCTCCGCACTTGTAACAAGTCATTAGTATTAATCTTGTTGAGTACCAAAGTCCAGGTGAAAGCTTTGATCTTAAAGGGAACACTTGCCTTATAGATAGCCTTGTCCAAAGGAAAAGTAAAAGGCGGGACAAATTTCAATAGATTTGACATGAATGATCTACAAAAAAATATGTGAGAACCATCCCTTCCCAAACTCTAGTGTCACGCCTAGAATAAGGTGCAAAAGAATCAACGATATTTACCAAACTCATAGACTTTTTTGTTTCCCTCTCATTAAGATTCCTAACAAAATGTAGATCCCAAGATAAAGAAACTCCATACATAGAGAAAAAAGAGAAAATCGAAGCATTATGAAGATAGGAGAATCTATGGAGTCAAGGGAATGATATGATAGAGGAGCATCCCCAACCCAAAGATCCTCCCAAAAATGGATAGAGGAACCATCACCAACTTTATAGTGATTAAGTGGGAAGAAAAGATTTGATACCTATGAAATGAGCTTCCAAGTCCCTAGCATCCCACCCATTCTATTATAGTCCATACTTACTCCTTATTACCTTGTGCCATAGGGAGTTTGGTTCTAAACAAAACCTCCAAAACCATTTTCCCACCAAGGAAATTTTTTTAAGACCAAATTTCCAAAACCCAAATCCCTTGGGCCTGCTAACAACCTCCCAATTCACCAAATGATCTTTTTGACCATCCCCAATACTTGACCACAAGAAGTATCTCATCATTCACTCTAACCTCTAAACAGAGACATAAAGTAAAGAGGGATACTAGAAAGACAAGATTTGAATAAAAGTTATCCTACCCCGTACAGAAAAATAAGCTCTTTTCCAACCTTCTAGGCGTTACCCACGCGCTCAATAATTGGATCCCAAAAAGATATAGATTTAGGATTACCTCCTAAGGGAAGACCTAAATAAGACAAGGGCCAAGCACCATCTACACTGCAAATCTCATCAACTCCTCCCTCCCACATTAATAACGGCAACACTGCTCTTATCCATGTTTATCTTAAGGCCAGAATATATATCAAAAACCTTCAATAAGGAAAGCACCTTCTAAACTTACTCAAATCTGTATCCAAGAAGAAAATAGTAATTGTAGATGTGAAATATCGACTCCTTCCTTCCTAATCTTAAGACTCTGACCCTTAAGGCTTGAGCATGTATCACCATTCTGCTTAACACATCAGCCACTATGATGAACAATAAGGGGGAATAGCGGATCATCCTATTGAGGCCCTCTAGAAGCATCAAACCAAGACTTAGGCTCACCAGTGGCAATGACCGCCATAGACAGTGACAATGACAGCCATAGACATAGAAGAAAGATAACCCCTAATCCACTTCAACCACCTTTCACCAAAGCCCTTCCTCTCAAACGCCATATCTAGAAAACCCTAATTAACCCTATCATAAGCTTTCTTGGAATCAAGTCTGAAAATGATACCTCCATTTCCCCTCCTTTTCACGTCAGTTAATACTTCATTGGCAACTAAGCAGCATCCAAAATTAATCTACCTTGAATAAAAGCACTTTGTGAGTAAAATATTGTGTCAACTATAACCTCCTAATTGACCAATCCTTTATAGGAACGAGGGTAACAACAGTAGAACTAACACTCTTACCGACAACACCATTGGCATAGAACTAATGAAATTTCGTAAGATCATATATAAGAACCTCGCAATTATCTTGATAAAAAGCTATAGTAAAACCACGTGGACCCGGGGCCTTATCTACATCCATGAAATAAGTAGCAGCCCTCACCTCACCCTCATCAAATGGACACTTGGGCCTTATCACTGATAATAGGACTCCAATCCACCTCTTCAACCATAGGTCTAATTGGAAGCTCATCCTTATACAAATACACAGGTAAGCATAAATTGCCCTCTATAAGACATACAAGCATCATACCATACACATTCATACTAATTATCAAGCCATTCACACATTAGTAACAATCAAAGTGAGAATCTAAAAAATATACCAGCATAGCCACAATCTTAACCATCAAGAGAGAAAGTGAGGTGATATTGGAATTTTTTTTCCTCAAATTATGTTTTTTCTCTTCTTCTTCTTGGGAGGAAACTAAGTCAAGAAAAAGGAAACTATAGAATTGAAGTGTCAAAAAATTTCACTATTAAACTCCTGAAAAGGAAAAAAACAAAAAATTCAATTTGATACAAGCAACACTTCTTAATTAGCATTTTGAAATTACTTTTCTTGCCTAAGCAAAAATGGCTAAGAAACTCTTGCTCTGGGAAGCAACAAAAGCACTGCCAAGAGACTTAAACATATAATACTAAAGCTCAATACTTTATTTTTATTTCTTCCACTCTCCCAGCAGTCTGAATAACCATACCTAAAATATTGTAGCACTACTGGTCTAGGAATTTAAAAGTACCATCTGGCTTTTTGAGCCAAATACATTAAATGGAAAGAAAAATTCGCTTTTAAAAAGCAGGGAATGTACTTTCATATTGCTAACCAATCGAAACAAACAAGTTGTTATTCCGTCCTTTTCTCTTAGTACAGTTTCTCAGCGACCAAATATTTGATGGAAAAAGAAAAAAGTGATCAACAGCACAAACAAAGAAATTTAAAACAAAAAATACAGAGAAACAAAGAAACAGGGAGAGTGGTAGGACCTGAAATTTTCGGCGGTTTTGGGGGCAATATCGGCGAAGAGCTCCATCTTGATACGACCAGCGGGGATGGTACCAATGGTAATATCGAAGAAAACTATTGGGTTTTTAGGGTTTTGAGGTCGCACGTGCCACTCCACGCTCCCACCTCCTCCTGCCGTTGCCTGTGCAGCATTTACTCCTCCAGCCGCCATTAGCAATCCAACCCCAGTTCACTCTCTCTCGCTCTCTTTACTGCTTCTAAAAGCTTCTCTTTCTTCTTCCCCTGTAAAGTGGCCTTATGGGTCATGGTTTTTGTATGGTTTGGTAAAAAATTTATTCATAATAAAAGTTGTCTCGTACTCATCAGAATCCAAGGTAAAAAACAAACGTATGGCTTAGCCGTAAACTGATTTTGCTACGTTCATCGTAGAACCTCACCAAAACAATAAACATTTTCACAAATTTTGGTTTAGTTTTTATTTTATAAAGTATAAATCATTTTATAAATTCTTTCGAACAATATCTGTTAATTAATGTTAATCTTTTTCATAATTTATATATTAGTTCATACACATGAATAATACATTTTAAGCAGCATTTAATCACTCGATTATGTAAACTTAATCACATAATACAAATTAATTGAAATTATTATCAATTAAAACACTTGATTCTAATTTTAAGTTAAAAATAAACAAAATTAAACAATCATAAATTCTACAAATCAATTTATTGTTTGGACTAATAATTAATTGCTACACAAATAACCATAAACTCTGTTATTTGTCATTTTTTTAATTATATTATTTGCCAATCTTAAAATAAAAGTATCACATTCAAAATATAATATTTCATAATAATATAAATACATAACATAATAATGTCCATGCAATGCCACCTCATCGTAACACCGATAGAATTAGAACTTAACACTGTCTCATTTGACCTAAAAGAGGAAAAAGAATGAGACATCAGAATCCTCGAACTTCTAGTCACCGACACCAGGTTAAGAGGCATTGCCGACGAACAGCATGACTGGAAGCCGCACAAGACAAAGTTAGTCCACTTCCTAAGCTGCAAAAAAAAAAATCCAATCTTAAATAAAACGATGAATATATTATGATATGTTTGGGTAACAATTTTTTGAAGAAAACATATTTAGATAAGAGTAATTCGAAAATTATTTCAAAAACAGAAAACAGTGAAATGTTGTTTGAATAATCTTATTTTGAAAACTGTTGATATATCTTGTAATTATTTTTCAGTTTTGAGTTTAAATTTAAAGTCTATATTAATTTTATTTTTCATATTTACTAAATACTTAAAAATAATTAGTATTATTTTATTTTCAAAATTTTAATAATTTTTATATAACATAGAGAAAAAATGAAACAGAAAAGTGAATACTGATTTTAGACCTATTTTTCAAAAATTATATCAGAAAACATCGATTTAAGGTTTTCAAAAAACATATTTTAAAAATTGGTTTTTTAAAAATTATTTTTCAAAAATATTTTTTTGAATTTTTTAAAAAAATATTTTTTGAGTTTTTGAAAACTGTTTTTAATTTTTAAAATTAAAAACAAATTTTAAAAACTCAATCTAAACATACCTTTAACGAAGACAAACCCAAAGTCAAAACAAACGAAGACAAACCCAAAGTCAAAACAAAGTGATATACCCATCAAAACCGAAGAAATGGTTGTTGTTACTTCTTCCCACTATTATTGTAACACTTGTGTATCCCTTTTTTCTTTTTTTTTATTTGGAATTAATTGATTTGATTTTTTGTTTTGGGAGAGAGAAAAGTAATGGATGAATTTAAGCGTTTTACTTTTTGGGCGCTTACGTTCAGTGTATTTTTTTTTCTTTTTTTTGTGAACAAGTTCAATGTAATTTGATTATGCAAATCAAGTGTTTGTTGTTTCTACTAAGTGAAGAAACAAATGTATTTTCTGGTTAAAAAAGATGTTTGGTTCTCTCTTGTTTTTCCTGCCATACATCTTAGAGACTAAAATATTTTCAATTTGATTCTCGCATCTCCTTCGCGTCCAATATTTTTCAATATGCAGACCTGATGTTTCAATTTCAATTTGATTCCCCTTCCTCTGTTTTGCGTGAAGCTGCATATTGTTAAGGAGACGGGCACCGGATTAAGTTTTAATTCTCTTAGGGTCTTTTTGGTAAACGGATAAAGTTACAATGGGAATTTTCTTAAACTATATTTAGTATACGGACAATATTACAATGGAATTAGAATAAAGATTATAGTGTGATAGGATTATGATAATTAAAATGAGATTATTTTAACTTTATGTTTGGTTCATGAGATTGTTAAATTAAAATTAAGGTGAAATAACAAATCAAAAGACTAAAATATGTTTTTTATATTTTATTATATATTATAAAACTCACAGAGAGAGACAAAAACTCTATTTTTCATTTCTTTTTGTGGTTATGTATCGTGAAACAGAGAGAAAATGGAAGGGAATGAGAGAGGAAGGAGAACGAGGGAGGCCGCGATCGGGTGAAGAAGAAAGAGGAGAACGAAGAAGGGATGAAGAAGAGGAGAAGGGAGAGGTGGCGCGTGACCCGGGCGCAATCTGATCAATGAAGAGAAGGAGAATGAAAGAGAGATGAAGAAAGAGGAGGAAAATGAAGAAGAGTTGAAAATCACACGATCTGCTGAGGATGAGGAGAAGTGAAGAAGAAGAAATATAGAGGGGTAAAATGATATATGAAAAAAACAATCCCACAGACCTGAGATTGATTCTGGAATTAGAATAAAGATTATAGTGTGATAGGATTAGGATAATTAAAGTTAGACTATTTTAATTTTATGTTTGGTTCATGAGATTCTTAAATTAAAATTAAGGTGAGATAACAAATCAAAATACTAAAATATGTTTTTATATTTTATTATATATATTATAAAACTCACAGAGAGACAAAAACTCTATTTTTCCTTTCTTTATGGCTATGTATCGTGAAACATAAAGAAAAGGGAAGGGAATGAGAGAGGAAGGAGAACGAGGGAGGCCGCGATCGGATGAAGAAGAAGGAGGAGAACGAAGAAGGGATGAAGAAGAGGAGAAGGGAGAGGCGGCGCGTGACCCGGGCGCAATCTGATCAAGGAGGAGGAGGAGAATGAAAAAGAGATGAAGAAAGAGGAGGAAAATGAAAAAGAGTTTAAAATCACACGATCTGCTGAGGATAAGGAGGAGGAGATAGGAGAGGGATGAGAGGGAGGAGAAGTGAAGAAGATGAAATATAGAGGGGTAAAATGGTATATGAAAAAAAACAATCCCACAGACCTGAGATTGATTCTGTCCCAAGGGGCTGTGACAAATTTTCAAGGATTATGATTAATTTAATCCCAACTTAATTCTAGATAAACAGTTAGTTCCTCTAACCAAACATAAGACTAACTGTTTATGTGGGATTAAATTAGTCAATCTCAACTTAATCCCTCATGCCAAACTATCATTGAGTGTTATGATGATGTGGCATTATAAGATCAGTTGCTTTAATAGGATTGTTCGTCCAAATAAAGATACCCATATGATCCGCTCCATCGTAAATATAAGCTTCATTTGATGTACACCTTTCAAAATATTTAAATGAACCCTTAAATATATCGCTCTAATATTTTAACGATGTTAGATAAGTAATTACATTATTTCAACCTACCACATTTTTTTCTCCTAATATCCCACCCAACCTTAACTCTCATTATCTCCTTATTTTCTCATCTTCAATCTACTTCTTTCCCATTTTCCTTGTCTTTCTCATTTTCAACTCATATTGATTCTCTTCCTATTTATATTTATTTCATCTTCACTTATTAACGTTAACATATTATTTCATCACATATAATAACATGCGAACACGCGTTATCTAATTACTTATAATGTATCATGAATTATATAACCAATTAATGAGCCAAAATCAATATTATTATATTAGAATAGGTACCATACGCAATGGCCATTGATTAAAACGTTTGTTGTTGGTCATGTGAGTCCATATATGTCTTTGTCCATGTGCACAAATTGATGTTGTTGCCCTTACTCTGCATTTATATTTAAAAACAACCAATTGATATTTCATCTTTCTTTCTTTTAAAAAAAAAACTCAGTACATATTAATAACTTTTTACATGAGTTTTTTTTTTCAAATCTTACATAATCATTTAATTATCAATGCTATCGAATATATCTTTTTAAATGTAAATAATTAAGTAATCATTCAATAAATGATCTCTCATTCGATTGCGCAAATGATTATCCACGATATCATTGCAAACAAATGTCATATTTACTTACTACATTTGCGGTTACAAATAGCAGAATCAATGTTAATTTTGTAAACAAATGAACTAATGATACATATATCCGAACAAACTTCTTGGCAATACCACCAATCCATTTAACATTAAAAAATTCTCTATGTGCCGTGTGAGTGGTGGTACTTGGGTCTCTTGTTGCAATGTGAGTGGTGGCAGGCCATGGGGGCCTTTGGCTAGAGCGCGATCTGGCAACTGATGCTTGTTTTCGGGGATGGGATTTCTATGTGCCGTAGGACAAGCATTAGATGTTGTACCAAATTAGTATTTTGAATGCCCCATTGATGAAATTCTTGTGATATGGGTTCTTGATATCAAGAAAAATGGATAAAGAAAAATAAATCGGTTAATTTGAGATATTAAATATTAAGCATTTTGATTCATACATTATGACTCGTCATTTGTAACATTTAATTTATACCCGATTTGATTGGTCCATGTTTCATCTCTAATTTTACATTTTATGACTTAAAGTCTTTTATTTTATTTTTTATTTTATATTTTAATAAAATATATTCACACTCTATAATAGTAGTTTCGATGGTCTTATGAGAAAAAACAAAACAGTGACATTACCTCACTCCATCTAAATTTTAAACCAAATATGATTATTTGATGCTTTAAATTAGTGTATTTTTTTAAAAAATTTATAAAAAATTAATCAATTCATAATTCAAATCAAAATCTATTAATTTATATTTTAATTATTATTTAATAAAAAATAATTTAATTTGATTAAAATATTTTAAAAATTAAACACACATAAAGCATCAAATAATCACATATCCAGACTTTATTTCCATCACTTTTTTTTAGGATCACCATTTTACTCTTACAAACCTCTATTAATTGAAATTTCAATTATTATTT
Organism: Bretschneidera sinensis; assembly: GCA_023935145.1. Lineage (NCBI taxonomy): Eukaryota > Viridiplantae > Streptophyta > Magnoliopsida > Brassicales > Akaniaceae > Bretschneidera > Bretschneidera sinensis. Next base: position 26,138,601 of record CM043698.1, on the reverse strand, counting down.
AATAAAAATTAATTTAATTTGATTAAAATATTTTCTTACAAATTTTAAAAATTATACGCACATAAAACATCAAATAATCGCATCTTCAAACTTTACTTCCTATCATTTTTTTTAGGATCACCATTTTACTCTTACCAAAGTAAAACTAAAATTTGTAACGCAAGAAACGGGTTTGGACTTTTTGAATGCTACTGACTCACAAGTCACAAGTTCACACGGCAGCCAGTACCAAACCGAAACCGAAACCGAAACCGAAACCGAAAGAAAAGAGAGAAATTCCAAAAACACGAAAATAAAAAACGGAGAAAAGGAAAGGAAAAGTGAGGAAAAAAACCTCACAAGCTACTCTCTATAAAACCCCCCCCGCTGTCTCTCTCTCGAAAGAATCTTTTTCATTCTCCTCCTTTATTTTTTTCCTTGATCGATGATCTATATAAACCTTCATTTCTCTATAATTCTATTCAGTTCACCTTTTTAATTTCCATCATGGATCTGCCATTTTTGCCTTTATTGACTTTAATTCACTCCCTCAAGATCTTTTAAACCTCAAAAGTTTAGTAATTCCTCTGCTCACTCCGGTTTCGATTTTCCCTGATTCCGTTCAAATTCCCGAGAAAATGAAGGTGCCGTGCTGTTCAGTATGCCAAACGCGGTACAACGAGGAAGAGAGAGTCCCCTTGCTGCTCCAATGCGGGCATGGCTTCTGCAAAGAGTGTCTATCAAGGATGTTCTCGTCTTCATTGGATACCACGCTGCCGTGCCCGCGGTGTCGGCACGTGTCCGTGGTGGGGAACTCTGTGCAGGCGCTCCGCAAGAACTACGCAATGCTCACGCTCATCAACTCAGCCACCAACTCATCCTCTTCGGCCGCCAATTTCGATTACACAGACGACGACGACGACGATGACGAAGATAATGAGCGCGGCGACGAGGAGGAAGCAGCGGCTCGGTGCACCCGCGGGTCCCTCGCCTCGAGCTCCGGCGGGTGCGGTCCAGTGATCGAGGTGGGGGCGCACCCGGAGGTGAAGCTGGTGAGGCGAATAGGAGAGGGGAGGCGGGCCGGGGTGGAGATGTGGGCGGCCGCGATTGGCCGTGCAGGTGGGGCCCACGGGAGGCGGTGCAGGCACTGCGTGGCGGTGAAGAAGGTGGCTCTTCCGGAGGAGATCGACGTGGATTGGGTGCAGGGGCAGCTGGAGAACTTGCGGCGGGCATCGATGTGGTGCAGGAATGTGTGCGCCTTCCATGGGGTTGTGAGGATGGAGGGGTCTCTGTGTCTTGTAATGGACAGGTGTTATGGGTCTGTTCAGTCCGCTATGCAGCGCAATGAAGGCAGGCTCACTTTGGAGCAAATCCTAAGGTTTTGGTGATTTATTCTTTCTTTTTTACATATTATTTTTGCTAGTTTGTGGAAAGACCTCGTTTGATATTGGTTCATGAGATGATTTTGTATATGAGTTCAAAAAAATGGTTAGCTTGTGACTGGCAAATTCTTGTGGCTTTGTATCAAGTAGGCATTAATTTTTCCTTATGAAAAAAAGAGTGGCCATTGAGGATTTGGTGCATTTAGCAGATACTATGGTTCTGCATGGTAAGTCAATTTTTTTTTTATGGTGGTTGTACTTATCATTTTTTTTTGGTTTGTATTTGATTATGCGTATTAGTTTGAAATGGTTATTTTCTGTGCTTGTGGGTGCATGTACTTTTGTATTAAGTAGGCGTTGGGAGTTCAGATTTAGGTTTGCGATTCCATTTCAATATTTTTCTTTTGATAAGTAGCTCGATTTTTATATTTGATTTTATGCACTTTGTTTTAGGAGATATATCTTAAATAAATGGTACTGCTTCTCCAGAAAGAGTACCCGGGACAAACATTCCATGCACTAGAAGTGGATTATTAGTTGTAAAGATACATAGACAAACATTTCAATATTTGGGGAGTTATTTTGATTTACTGCCATGATTGGGGTTTGGGGGATTTGAACTTGAGAAGTGGAGTAATGAACTTGGTTTTTAATTGATATTTTGTGTTTATATATGAAGGGGACCATGTATACATGTTTATTGTGGGTTGAGATGGAATGGTTACTGCTCCACTAAGTCTATAATATCTGTTGACATAACATTTAAAGTTGTAACCATGCACTAAATTTATAGTGCACGTGGATTTTAACAGTGCAATTGGTGTATAAATTATTTTTCCTTATACGTGAAGGCATACAGCCACATGTTATATGCATTTCTAATTTTAAGTATGGATCTTCTGGTTTTGGGTGAGTTTGGTATAAATTACTTCTGATAGACGGCCACCAAGGGACATGAATAAGGCTGATGACAGAACCACACAAGTTTGTATTACATGATTTTACTTAGTGTTTGTTACCTTTTTGTCCCAGCCTTAATAACCAAATTTTGATGTGCTTTTCTTCTCCCAAAATTAGTGAGAATTTAATTAATGCACTCACTTGTCACCTATTTAGGTTTAGTTATTTAACAATATCCTCTAATTGTTTAAGGCGAGAATATGGAAAAGAAAAAAAAAAACTTTCTAAGAAAGCTAATATGCTTTTGGGAGAAATAATTGAAATGGGAACTTCTTTTAGAATGGTCATGTTATGAGAAAAGGTGAATCATTTTTTATTTGTTACTATTTAAAAATATCATGGTGCAAGAAAGATGGGACAACTATTATTAGCGTTTTCAAAGTGTAACAGCAACCAACCTTAACCAGGATTTTTTTTTGGTAAGTAACCTTAGCCAAGTAATTGAACTGATAAAATACACGAACTTCTGTTAAATCCTTTGAAATTCACAGAATAGCTTCTGATACAGACATGGTTCTTTTTTGGTTGAGGCCTGGCTCAGTCTCATATTTGAGATGGAGACTTGTTTGAATACAACTTCATGATTTTTATATGGGAGTTATAATGAGGTGACATATATTTTGTTAATGTGTATTCTAGATTTTTTAGAATTATTTGGACTGAATTCATATCTTAATGGTGAATTAGACTTAACAGAATAGGTGCAAGAACTACTCTGTTTACTGTTATGGAAAACACAAATGTCGATCAGAACTTTTCAACATTATTTTGTGCCAAAATAAATTTGGAAGTATCTAGCACTTTGCTATTTCGTGCTGAAAATTCTTCTCTTGTCAAAATAAGAATAAGTGGACGATTATAACTAATAATATGCTATACTACATTACTTTTGTGTGCTTGATGTGGTTACAAAAACTTTGAATGGAATTAATGAAGACATTTTCCAAGATTTATATCTCCTTACCAAATTGTACTTGGTGTTTTCGAGCTTATAATAGCCATTTCAGCACGTAATGGCTAGTTATAACTCGTTTCTTGCATTTCTTAATAAATTTGTGAACATATTTAGTAGCAATGCTCATAAAGTATAAGAAGTTGAACATATTTGTTAATAAAATAATTTGGTATTTAAAAAGTTCCCCCTTCAATATGAAATGCTTTTTTTTTTTAATTAATGAATGTATTTCCGTAAAGTACCAAATTTTTTACGTGGTGGAGTTTGGTTGAGGGTAGTAGCCTGTCCTTCTATAACTGCTCTTTCAATGGATTTAAGCTTGTCTGGAATGCTATGTTGTGACCATTTTCAGATTAGTGAACAAGAATTGATAGTGACACTGATTAAACATGACTATGGTGCAGGATTTTTCATTTGATTCTTAAAGATCCCGGATCTCCAAAAGATATATAAATGTTATAGGGCAGTCTTATGTATTATATGCTTCCTATATTTGCATACTTGAGAGGGTATTTATAATCATCAATTTGAGCTTTACAAAGGAATTCAAGCTAAAAGAAGAGGCGGTGAGAAACAATGATCAAAATGCATTCTGCAAACCAGGCGGCCCAGGCCTTTATTGGCCTAATTGTTGAGTGAGAGAACAGGAATATGTTAATTCTATATACGTTTTCATTGACCAATGCAGAAACTTTACAGGTATTTGTAGTATCACGATGTGCCAAAATTAGCTTTGGATGTACATTGAACTTTTGCTATTTTTCAGTGCAAAATTTCACGAATTTCAGGAAAAAAATAGTTGAAATGATTATAGTTTTTTTTAATCAGTGATGAAATGATTATAGTTATCAGTGGACCATTTCCTTCTCTGTGATTATTTCTTGTTGTTTGCAAAGAGGATTGCTCTTTAGATCAACTTTCATGAGATGATTACATATCTTGCTGAATTTTATCTGTTTTAATACAACATACTCATAGCTTTCAATTTAATTTAATAACTCAAATTTACATAAAGTAACTATTAGCTGGCAATGACTTTTTGTCGTGACATAGCAAGTTTTTGCCAATTGTAGATACGGGGCAGACATAGCACGAGGAGTGGCTGAACTCCATGCAGCAGGTGTTGTTTGCATGAATCTAAAACCGTCCAATCTTCTTTTGGATTCAAGTGGTCATGCCGTAGTTTCTGATTATGGATTGGCTGCAATTCTGAAGAAACCTGCCTGCCGCAAAGCTAGATCAGAGTGTGATTTCTCAAGGATCCATTCATGTATGGACTGCATCATGCTGAGCCCCCACTACACTGCCCCAGAGGCATGGGAGCCAGTGAAAAAGTCATTGAATCTGTTCTGGGAGGATGCAATTGGTATATCTGCAGAGTCGGATGCCTGGAGTTTTGGCTGTACATTGGTGGAGATGTGCACTGGTTCCATTCCGTATGTGGAGCACTCATTCTTAATTCTGTATTTTATTTTTCTTCTTCCTTTCTGTGTCATTCATGATATAACTGCTTTGTGATGCCAATTGACATTCTTTGTGCAGATGGACTGGTTTGAGTGCAGAGGAAATCTATCGAGCTGTTGTCAAGGCTCGAAAATTGCCTCCTCAGTATGCAAGTGTAGTAGGTGTTGGAATGCCTAGGGAATTGTGGAAGATGATTGGCGAGTGCCTGCAGTTTAAGCCATCAAAAAGACCAACTTTCAATGCAATGTTAGCAATATTCCTTCGTCATTTGCAAGAGATTCCACGCAGCCCTCCTGCAAGCCCTGATAAGTAAGAACTTAGAAATTGAGATCATTACTTTCTCTTAATGTTTTGCTTTGTTACTGACTTATTGTTTAGATGCTTTGGTCTTTGTCAGAATGACATCTTAGGTAAACCCAGATTGCAGCATTAGCTGCAAAGTGGGTTCTCACGGATAGGCAGAGAATAAGCCTTTTTCTAGTTTGAGTTGCTTACAAAAGTTTTGTATTTTCTGTTAATGCAGTGGCTTTGCCAAATTCTCCGGATCAAATGTAACTGAATCATCCCCTGCATCTGATTTGGAGGTTTTTCAAGATAACCCCGACCATCTACATCGACTTGTGTCTGAGGGAGATGTTATGGGTGTAAGGTTCGTCCAATTCAGTGCATTCCTGCGTGTTCAGCTTTTTGTTTGAAGAGCGGTTGGTTTTGTATCTTGTTTTCAGTGTCCCTTATTTTCCTTCTTTATGCAGAAATCTGCTTGCAAAGTTAAGAAACAGTAGCAGCTCAATTTGTTCGCTTTTAGAGGCACATAATGCTGATGGGCAAGCTGCTCTGCACTTGGCTTGTAGACGTGGTAGTGCGGAGCTTGTAGAGGCTGTATTGGAGTATAGTGAGGCAAATGTGGATATTTTGGACAAAGATGGGGATCCTCCACTTGTTTTTGCTTTAGCGGCTGGATCCCCAGAATGTGTTCATGCTCTCATCCACAGAGGGGCTAATGTTAGATCCAGGTTGAGAGAAGGCTTTGGTCCTTCTGTTGCTCATGTCTGTGCCTCCCACGGGCAACCTGATTGCATGCGTGTACGTCTTCAGTTGGCCAGTTATTGTTTTATGCTTATTCTTTTCTACTTCTTCCTGTTCACCGTTTGCCATGCATTTACAATAACAGGAGTTACTATTAGCTGGAGCTGATCCGAATGCAGTGGATGATGAAGGTGAATCTGTACTGCATAGGGCTGTTGCCAAGAAATACACGGATTGTGCTATTGTCATATTGGAAAATGGGGGCTGTAGGTCAATGACTGTTTTGAATTCAAAAAATCTGACGTAAGTACAGAATTGCTCTTCACCCTGAAAGAGATGGACAAAAATTGCACTTTTTTCATTCTTCTTAGCCAACTTTAATAACAGAAATAAGAAATTCTCCTCTCCCCCCTCCCCATTCTTTCTGGGGAAAGGGGAATGCTTAATGGATGAAGAGCATGTGGCTTTTACAATGAGGCATTCCATTTGTTGACTTCATGCTAAAATTTGACCTGCTTCCATGGACCAATGTTGTTGCTTTATTTTTTATTTTATGTTTGTTGTTCTGTAAGTTACTTTTTGAGAAAAAAATGAACTACCACCACATACTCTCGATGTAGGGAGATTGAATTTATAGATACACATAGATTATATGAAATTGCTGCAAAAATTAATTTTTACACACAAAGAACGTAAATAATGGCATCTATTCATTTGATAGAATTTAATGGATCCCATTTGGTGCTTTTAAATGAATTCAGTCGTCTATAAGAAATCAAGCATATTTACTTGTTATTTGGATGGTAGCGTGCATACTTCTAGGAATGAGGGATGAAATTTTTTGTGATGCACAATGTATCTCTGAAATTTATGGCATAGGGAGATGAGGATGGACAGGTAAACAGCTTCTCTGTTAACCATTCACCCATCTTTGTGTCTTGATCAACTAGTCAACTCCTTCTGTCTTGCCTGCTCACTCCAAGGATAAATGGTCGGAGACTCTTGAAAATTCAATGATCATGATACAAATTAAAGACAAATTTTCATTAAAGCTGGTCACTCAAGATGATAAAAATTGTCCAAGTCTTAGCATGCTGATTCACTTTTCTGCTTTGGTTTGGGTTGATGGCTTCCAAAAAGCCAGCAACTGTATATTACTTAATTATCTCTGATGTGAAAAGGATCTGTTGTGAACTTCAAGATCACGTGTTGTGTTCTGTTCTCCAAGATTTTAGCATGACCAATTTACGTTTAATTTAATGTGCAGGAGAGTAATTTTGTCTAGCATATCTATGCTTTGCATGTTTCCCTTACCGATTAATTTCTTTCCACTTGATGTTGTGCTTATTGATTTTTTCAATGTTACAGGCCATTGCATTTGAGTGTAGCAACATGGAATGTGGCTGTCATAAAAAGGTGGGTGGAAGTTGCATCCCTGGAAGAGATTTCTGAGGCAATTGATATTCCCAGTCCAGTTGGCACTGCATTGTGCATGGCAGCTGCTGTTAAAAAAGATCATGGAATTGGTAATGCTAAAACCTTGAACTGTTTGGTTTATACAGATCATGAAAAATTTCTAATTGATATATTGCTAAAAGTTTTGTATTTGTATCTATGTTTCCATTACTTTATTATTAGCCGATGCTTTTATGGTTTTTAAACACGTTAAGGGTGACATTTTTTGTTGTAAGGCTATAATGAGGGTATTTTCTAATTTTTTTTATAAATAAATTTCACCAATTATATGGATCAAAGTTTGATTTTAAACATCTTCACCCATTATATGGATCAAAGTTTGATTTTAAGCATCTCACAGAGCAGCTAGATTTGGAAGGTCAACTTTGTTTATTTGCTGCCACTCACTTTTACTCCCAACCTCCAAAAAGAATAAAAGAAAAGAAGTTCACACGTTATCCTCGAAATAGTGCTAAGTGCATTTATGTTTTCAAATGACGATCATTTGACTAAAAAATGTCTTAGGGATTGTGCCACAAATGTTATAATGGCTCTTGGCTGTATGGAGGTCCTAGAGCTCATAGAATTTGGCAAGATCCTTGTTGGAAGTTCCAAAGCTTATAGAGTTGCAATGCAAACTGCTGACTCCTCTTTCTTTGAGGGTAGTAAGACCTATTGTTTAACTGTTCCTTTCTATCATGTTGATTTGTTAAAGGAGTGCGTTTAGATGCATGCTTTGGAGTTGTAATTCCGTGACATTACAATTCGATTCTAAATTCATTGTTTGGTTATCTTAACTCGTTTGGATTTGGAATTGAATTGTAATTCTAAATTGTTGAATTACAAAGTTTCAAGTCTAAGCTAAAACCAAACATTTACAATTCCACAACCTTCAACTCTCTTAATATAACAATCATATCATATACATATACATATACATATACATATACATATTCATATACTGCTCATACAAACACAGACAATCACACACATGCATATATGTACACATGAAAATACGTAATTGGATAAATACATACATACACACATATATACACATATACATACATACACACACACGCGTACTAGATTGAGAATGAATTTGGGTGGAAAGTTTGAGGTCAAGTCTTACTATAAGGCACATTTTTGAATGTGTCTTCAAAGGGTAAGGATAACTTTCCTTGGGCAGCAATTTGGAAGAACTATACTCCTTTGAAAGTTGCTTTCTTTGCTGGAGAAGCTTGTTGGGATGACATTCTAATGATTGACAATCTCCAAAAGAGCGGGAAAGTTTTGGTGAATAGATGTTACATTTGTAAAGAGAGCCTGTATCTGTCTATAACCTTCTTTTGCTTGCTCTTTCACTAGAATTACAGGAGATGGCTCTTTGTGTGGTTATTAGTTCTATCCAAGAAGAGGGGTGGCCTTGAAGCGGTTTGGGAGTTCAAAACGAATTAGGAAGGCTTATTTCGTAAATGGATGGTACCCCTTTGGTGCCTTTGAAATACAATGTTACTTCTTATCAAAAAAAGAAATACAATGTTACTACTTATCAAAAAAAAAAATACAATGTTACCTTCATTGATAAGAAAAAACTTCCTCTTCGCTCTTGTTAAAATCAGAGAATTGAAAATGAATTTTGTATTATTGATTGATGATTTGAATACAATTCAATAGTCATATAGATAGACTTATGAATATCAGACCTAATAGAATTAGGAGACATCAATTAGATAAGATAGACATAAACTAGATAATATTTAGGAAACCTACTAGGACACATAATAGGAATACTCCCTCTCAAGTTGAAGCATAGATATCATATGCACCAAATTTGTTACAAATAAATCTACCTCGCGGACCATCCAATGGTTTAGTAAACAAATTCGCTAACTGATTAGTCATCTTCACATGTCTAGTACTGATCACTGTTTGCACAAGTTTTTCTCGAACAACATGACAATCAACTTCAATATGTTTAGTTCTCTCATGAAACTGTATTATTTGCAATATGAATAGCTACTTGATTGTCACACACCAAGCTCATAGGACATGAGTGGTTAATCCCAAGTTCGACTAACAAATGTTTTAGCCAAACTAACTCACAGGTAGTATGCACCATAGCTCTGTATTCTGACTCAACACTTGATCTAGCAAACCACAATTTGCTTCTTACTTTTCAATGACACCAAATTACCTCCAATGAACTCAAAATTTGCATCAGTATAATCCTCAACTTGAGTATGACCATGGTTTTGATAAAGTAAACAACGATCAGAGCATTATATCTCAAAATACGTATTATAGCATCCCAATGACTAGTTCGTGGAGCATATAGAAACTAAGTAACCACACATGTTGCAAATAACCGTCAAATAATTCAATTTCCCAATCAAACGCCTATATTGTCCTGGATTAGATAATAATTCACATTGATCAATGCAAGTTTTGTGTTAGGATCCATAAGATTATCAATCGGCTTACACTTCAAAATTCCAATATCACTCAACGAATTAATGACATATTTTGGTGAGACAAAGAAACACCATGACAAGATCTCGCAACCTCGATAACCAATATATATCTCAATTGTCCTAGATCCTTTGTCTGAAATTTAATACTCAAGAACTGTTTTAGTGTTAAAATTCTTTCTTTGTCATATCTTGTGATCACAATATCATCCGCATTCCATATATAAAATTAACAATATCCTACCCGCTTTACTATATTTATAAAACACAAAATGATCTACACCACATCTACTGAGACTAAAATCAATCCATATAGAGACTTCTTCAACCAACATATTAACCTAGACTCCTCTTGAGCAACAAACTCGAGAGGTTGCTCTATGTACACCTTTTCCTGCAAATCACCATGTAGAAAAGCATTTTTCACATCCAACTGATGTAGTTAAACATGGCTGCTAGAGAGATAAATACACGAACAGACGTAATCTTAGCCACATAGTCCGTACTATATACTTGTGTATACTCTTTCGCCACTAGTCGAGCTTTTAACATGTCAATAGTACCATCAGGATATAGACCCAACGCCATAGATTTCCTAGGTACTATTAGTACGCAAGGCATGTATTTGTTCATCCATGGCTGTTTTCCACCCAGAATAAGATAAAGCTTTTGTAATCTACTTAGGAACAGAGATAGTGGGGACCGAAGCAAAAAGTGAAGCATATGAAAGAGAAATTATCTTAAGACACAAAATTAGCAATTGGATGAGTAGTGCATAAACGCAAACGCTTACATTTATGAAGAGCAATAGGAAGTTCATCCTTCAGAAGAGGACAAGGAAGGAGGATCCGGATCTGTCAACAAGGGAGCAATTGGTGGAGCATTAGAGGACGACGGGAGTAGACTTGCAGCCGAGGAGGATCTGAATGTGACTTTGTAAGAGGCATTAGAACATGTAATAGACATGGAAATAAATCAACCAGAAAAGAGACACAGTGAGACTCAGAATAATACAGGTGTACTAAAAAAATGTAACATCAGCACACACAAAGTACCTTTTTAGCAACGAACTATAACACCGATAACCCTTCAATGTGCGAGAATAACCCAAGAAAATACACTTAAGTGAGGATCAAGCTTGTCAACTCCCTTATTGAGCTGATGAACAAAACAAACGGACCCAAAGATACGAGGAGGTAAATGGAAGGGAATATCTTGAGGAAATAGCACAGGGTGAGGGGATTTGCCATAAAAAACAGAGGATGACATACGATTAATTAAGTAACACGTGGTAAGAACGACCTCACTCCAAAACAATTTGGGTACATGCATGTGAAACAAAAGAGTATGAGCGGTATCCACAAGATGACGATTTTTGTGCTCCACAACCTCATTTTGTTGTGATGTATGAGAGCAAGTTAACCGATGAATAATGCCAGGCTTAGTAATGAAAGTTGTGAAAGGATCAAAAAAATACTCACGAGAATTATCACTATGAATAATTTTAACAGATAAGTCAAATTGGGTTTTTATCGCACAAAAGATAGAAAACAACTCAGAACGATCTTTCATTAAATAAAGTTAGGTAAGCCTGGAATAATCATCCAAAAAGGTAACAAAATACTGAAATCCAAGTTTGGAAGACACATGACTTAGACCCAAACATCAGAATGTACCAACATAAAGGACTAGACACGTTTATTAATTCAGGAAGTAAATGATACACGATGATGCTTACCCAATTAACATGATTAACACTCTAAAGATGAAACTTGACTCAAAGTAGGAACTAACTTCTTTTGCTTCTCTAGGATGGATGACAAAGACGGCAATGTATCTGAAACGTGGACACGTCAACTAGCAGACAACGGGTGATTGAGTAGGATCAAAGTGATATAGGCCGTTGGATTCATGTCCTCCACCAATCATCTTCTTTATTTTCAAGCCATATAATCATGAAGAAAGGCAACATAACAATTAAGACGTTTCGTAAGCTGACTAACAAATATCAAATTATACTGAAAAAAATGAACATAAAGGACAAATGATAAAGACAGAAGAACTAAGGTGCACAATGCCAATGCTACTAGCAGTGGTTTTAGATCCATTAGCAAGAATAACATCAGGTAAGGACGAAGACTGATAAAAAGTGGAACTAAGTACATTGACGAGACGAACCTCGACCAACACCACCATGACCAACAAAACTAATACCACCACGACCAAAAGGAGTACCACCACTCACCAGAACTACGTCCTCTACTATTATGACCATCGGCTCGACCAGCCAGGAATGTGAGAACCTCGATTTGCTCTTGGGTTTTTTGCATGGCCTTAACATCAGCAGAAATAGGCATTAAAGCATTCAATTCTAAAGACATCCTCTTCATATCAGCAAAGTATTCAGGGCATGAAAGAACTTGACATTCACATCGTACATCCGATGAAGATTACTATAATACAAGAGATGAACATACTCCCAACGTTCCTTACAGGTTTCTAGATGTGTGCACAAATCAACAATTTGGGGTTCCATTGAATTCCACAACTAAGTAATAAGCAAGGAGTCCTCTTGTTCCCATGCATCAAACAATTTCTTATAAGTAGGCGACTCATCCGTAAGAAGTTTGCGCTTGCCTTGACTAGTGACATACTTATACACTGCCTTGGACAACTAACATAATTACTACTATTCAGCTTCCGAGTAGTAATAATATGAGGACTCGGACGGGAAGGCATACTGGAGATAGTATTGGAATCCATAGTTGATTCCATAAGAACAAAACACAAAGATAACCACACACAAATACAAGATAACAATAACATGCCTCACAAATAGTCACATGTAAAACAAAATGAGAATAGAATCAGACCATAATGCAAACAAAACTAGCAACAGGAAAAAGAGAGAAACAATTTTTTTTGTTTTTTTCATATTCGGGCCTGAAGAACAAACCTGACGACCAAATCTGGATGTAATGGGTTGAAGAACAAAAAAACGTCACAAATTGAGTCAATCAGGTCTCGGCAAATCTGACAGCAACTAGTGACCGGAACGGAGTGTCAGACACAAGGGTGCCGGCGACCCCAGGATGGTCTCCTATCACCAAAACTTGTTGGAATCAGGCGCTGTTGGAGTAAATTAGACACCTGCGATGGTGTTACTATCTGGAAAGCAGGTGGCTGTCACTTCTGGAGAACGGTGTCCTGTCGGGGAAGAATGTGTTGCAGGTTTCTCTTTTTTTGTAAGAAAAATTTATGTAGCATCTCAGGGAATAGATTGCTTTGATACCATGTTAAAATCAGAGAATTGAAAAAGAATTATGTATTTTTGATTGATGATTTGAGTACAATTCAACAATTATATATATAGACTTATGAATATCATAGCTAATAGGACTAGGAGACATCAACTAGATAAGATAGACACGAACATGATAATATTTAGGAAATCTACCAGGACACATAATAGGAATCCTACCAGGACTCTCAACAGCTCTCTTTAATCTTTCTTTTCTAATTCTTCCTTCAATCTATTTCTTCTTCAACAATTATTGTCTTACATCATCACCTTCTTTCTGATATCGTTTGTTTTCTTTCAAAGTTCATTTCTATTAAGTAAAAGGGGCCATTTCAAAGTTCATTTTTATTTCTTTTAATGTCTTTCCTCCTGGGAACCTTAAAGTTTTTTATTAAATTTGTTAGTTTGGTCATGGTTGAAGGTAAAATAAAAATATATAAAATTTTGAACCATCTAGTCAAACCCTGAGTTCTTGTAATTGTTGTGCTAAGGTCAACAAGAACCTGTCATTTGCTAAATACTTCTAATGTTCGTTGGTTCAGGGATGAGGGTATTTGTTACTCTTTAATTATTGGTTCTTGATCATGTAGCTGATTTTTGAAAATGCTCACTGTACCACTGACTGTTGGTCAGTAATGAAGCATATGTGAAGAGCTCTTGAAATAATTTGGACAAAGGCATGAATGTAACAAATTTTGAAGGCATCAGATAACAAGTTGTCAAATCTGCTTTGTCATTCAAGTCTATGCAAGGTTTTTCATGTATGAAGTGTTTATTGTTTGTTAGTTTGCTCTCTGCCTTTTCTTTGTAAAAGAAAAAATCATCAGTTGCAATGTATATTTCAATCCTCGTGTCATTTTATTATATCATTATTATTTATTTCTTCTGTTTGGTCCATCTTAATACCATTTGATCTATTTCTGTATGTTTCCTCACAGAGGGGAGGGAAACGGTGCGAATATTGCTTGCTGCTGGAGCGGATCCAACTGCCCAAGATACCCAGCATGGACGAACAGTTTTGCATACGGCTGCCATGGCTAATGACTTTGAATTGGTCAAAGTAAGCTACACAGCTTCCCTACTACTCGATATGAGTACTGAACCCCTTCTTTGTTGGCAAGTCATGCCCTATGTGCAGTTAATACAGATATTAACTCTTTTTTTTGTTCTCTTCTGGTTTTCTGTTAACATAAATTCTAATTGTGAGTTTGGTAGATTATTCTTGATGCTGGAGTGCACGTGAACATCAGAAATGTGCAGAATACAATACCCCTCCATGTAGCATTGGCCAGAGGGGCAAAATCGTGTGTTGGCTTGCTATTAGCTGCTGGAGCAGATTGTAATTTGCAGGTGTTCTTTTTATCCTCTCTAAATTTACCATTACAATATCTCTATGCTATTTTTACTGAGAGTGTTATGTCAATCTGCTGTTGGAATTGAATGAGTATTCCATGCTTGGATTCTATATAATGTATTAATGTAGGCTACTCTTTTATATTTTTCAATGTTGTTTTTGTTTCTTTCCATAGTTGTGACTCATATTAGTATATTAACTTTCTTGATTATAGTTTGTGATCTGAAGCTGATTGGATTATATTATAATGAGCTACTTCATTACTTGGAGGCGACCACCATAACCGTTAAGATTTTAGGTGCTTGGTAATTTGAAAGCTTTTACATGTAATCAGCCCTGTCAATTTGCCTAATTCAATTTGCTTGGGTCTAATTCAATTTGCTCTTACTATCGCAAACATCTGAAGATGTTAAAAAGTTTTTTTCTTCAGAAAAGGAATGCTTTAGACATGGAATATAATGGTGTGAACTTCATATTAATCTGATGACTTAGTAAGCAACATTCTTGTGATTGTTATTCCTTCTTTGTACTGGAATTTTTTTTATAAATAAAAATTTATTAAGAGCACCAAGAGGGTGCACCAAAAAGCCAAAGGTTATTTACAATGCAAAAGCTCTACAAAATCTAAAAGATCATCGTTATTTACAAAAGAATTTCCTTTAACCCAAAAAATAAGAGTGTTGAACCATTTATCTCTAATAGTAGCATTCGATCTTTCAATACCATCAAAGGCTCTCTAGTTCCTCTCTCTTCACACCATCCACCAAATAGAATGCGGAATTAGCTCTAGAGCCTTTTTGACATCTTTGGAGGCTCTCAAGCCGTTCCAAGTCCCAATTTCATCTCTCACGGACCCCATAACTACCCAATGATCCCCACCATTTTATAAGACATCTTCCATAAACTTCTAACTAACGAGCAATCCATCAAGAGATGATAAACGGACTCGACCTTCTCCTTACAAATAAAACACCTATTAACCAACACTTTTCCCCTCTTTTTTAAATTGTCAATGGTGAAAATTCTATTCCACGAGGCCTCCCACACAAAAAAAAAAACTTTCTTAGGAGCCTTAGCTCACCAAATAGCTTTCCAAGGGTAATTAGGGTGATTACTTGTAAGGTCTTTATCAGTAAGAATATTGTAAAAATATTTCACCATAAAGCTTTTATCCGGTCTAGAACTCCACCTCAATTCATCTTCCCTCCCCATCTCAATTTTAGATGAAAATAAGGAATCCAAAAACAAAGCAACTTCCTCGACCTCCCAATATTGAACATTACGACTAAAAAGGTATAACCCAAGAGACCTCTTCATTAGTCAAAGAAAAACAAGAGCTAACCCGTATTTCTTTGTCTCTAACCAAATTAAAGACACTCGAGAATTATCCTTAAGAGGGGTGTTACCACACCATGTATCATACTATAACCGAGTCTTCGCTTTATTACCCACCGAGATCTCAATAAAATGCCGAAACTCTTCCCAACCCTTTCTAATCCACTTCCACACTCCTACTCCATAAGCTCCTCGCGGTTCTTTGGACATCCAACCATCAAGATCCATTCGGAACTTGGCCACCACCACTTTCCTCCACAAATGGTCTTTCTCAACAATGAATCTCCATAGCCATTTACCAAGAAGGAAGCCCCCCTCTTTCTAAAGGAAGCTTCACAATCACCCAATTAACCAAATGGTTCTTAAAATCCTCTCCCGAGTTGCCCCAAAAGAATCTCCTTTGGATGCTTTCCAATCTATTGGCCACCGAACTAGAAATAGGAAAAACAGACATAAAATAGATCGGAAGGCTAGAAATAGTGCTTTTAATGAGAGTGATTCTTCTATCCGACCAACCACTTTTCAAACTTTTCCACAATCGGATTCCAAATGCTTTTATTTTTAAACCGAGCCCTGAGGGGGAGACCAAGATAAGAGATAGGGAGCATTCCCAAATTACACCCCAATGAACCAGCGACGAGGTTCCCATTAGCTCCTTCTCCAAGAGAGATTAGAATGCTTTTAGCAAGATTAACCTTAAGATTCGATACCGCCTCAAAGCAAAAAAGGATAACACGAAGGTGCAAAATTTGTGTATCTTCAGCCCCACAAAACACGAGAGTATCATCGACAAAGAGAATGTGAGAAATATTAACATTACCTGCATTACCTCCCACTTTGAAATCCGATAAGTGACCCAAATCAACACCTTTCATCAACATCTTGCTAAGAGCCCCCATGACTAGAGTGAACAAAAAAGGAAACAAAGGATCCCCTTGTCTTAGACCTCTAAAAGCTTGAAAAAAACGAGAAGGATACCCATTAACCAATATGGAAAAAGAAGTGGAAATAAGCATTTAAGAATCCACTTACATTAATTTTCTCCAAAACCCATACGATTCAATAAACAGATAACAAAATTCCAACAAACATGGTCATACACCTTTTCCATTTCAAGCTTGCAAGTAACCCCTTCCCCACCATTCTTCAACTGATTATCCACCACTTCATTGACTATCAAAGCCGCATCCAAAATTTGTCTTCCTTCTAAAAAGGCATTCTGCATAGGGCTTACCATTTTCTGAATCACACCCTTTAATCTAGAAGTTATCACTTTCGATAAGAGCTTATAAATACAACCCACAAGGCTAATTGGTTTGAAATCCCTAATATTTGAGGCCCCCTTCTTTCTTGGGATCAAAGTAACAAATGTGGCATTTAGGCTACTCACAAACTCACTTGAAGAATGATATTCTTCAAAAATACTAACCGCATCTCCCTTGATCACCTTCCAATTATGAGAAAGGAAAGCCATCGTGAAACCATCAGGACCTGGAGCCTTATCACCATCACACACCTTGAGCACGACAACTATTTCACCCTCAGAAAAGGTCTTTCTAGCCAGACTATATCAGTCTCATCAATTCTATAGAAATTTAAACCATCCAAATTCGGTCTATTCCCATAAGTCTTTTTGTAAAGATTCTCGTAAAACCCACTGATGCCCCCCTTAATATCCCTCACCTCCTCAAACATCAAACCATCAACCTCAATAGAGTTAATAAAATTGAATCTCCTATGAGCATTGGCCATGCGATGAAAATACATTGTATTTTTATCTCCCTCTCGAAGTCACAATTCCCTTGATTTTTGTCTTCAAGAAATTTCCTCCAAGGTAATAAGCTTAGCTAGCTCCTTTTTTGCAATCAATCTCCTATCAGACTCACTCCTCAACAAGCCCTCTCTAACCTCTTTCTCATCAAACCCACTAATTTTCCCCACCAAAGCATTGATAGCTGAGTTAATGTTGCCAAGTGACAATTCCATTTTTGCACTTCTTGTTTAACTCTCTTTTTCTTAGCTACCACAAAACTAGCCACTCCACTGAAAAGAGCACCTTCCCACCAGCCACTCTCAACCACATGTTCTCAAACCGAAATGGAGTTGGACCCCACATCTAATCTCCAACTTTAAGAGCAATAGAGTAATGATGAGAAGTAGGTTGATGGAGTAGCTTTAGGATCATAGAAAGACACTGAAATTCCCATTAAATAGACACAAGGAATCGATCTATCCTCGAAAAAGGAGACTCTTTGGAATTCGACCAAGTAAAAGACCCTCCCGATAACAGCATATCAATAAGATCATTACCCCTCATAGACACGAGAAACTCCCTCATAGACCGAGTTTCAAGAATCCCCCCAATCTTTCATGAGGAAAAAGCAAACATTAAAATCTCCCCCTAACATCCAAGGTAACTGCCATCGATGACTGGTAACCACCAACTCGTCCCAAAACAGACTTCTATTACTATTCTCACCATACACACTAGTCAAAATCTAATCCCCAACTTTAAAGACCCCTTAGAGACACAAGAAACTGAAAACGAACCTACATGGACATCAACCAAATCCAACATACGCATGTCCCACATAATTACAATTCCACCTGAATCACCTAACGACGGAAGAGCTTTCCAACGACACGATCTAATACCCCAAAGACTACGAATGATAGACTCATTAACATGCTCCAGTTTGGTCTTATGAAGGCACACCACAACTCCTTTCCATTCTCTCAGAAAATAATTAATAGTCCCTTTTCGTCAAGTCATTAGCCCCTCTCACATTCCAAGAAATAACTTTCCAAATCATTTGATCAAAAGCTCTCCCCTCAACTCCTCTACCAACTCCTTTCCTCCTCTATCTACACTTCCACCGATTTTGTCGTAATCGATCTCAAATTCTATCATCTTTAACTCCCTGTTACCCCCATTTGATTGCTTCCTACTTGAAGAATGACCTCGACATTTAGATTTGCACTCTTCAATCCAACGACGCTCAATTTCCTCAAACAATTTTATATCTTGATCTTCCACCCCAACAATAGAAACCCCAACCAATTTGTGAAGTTTTTTAACCCAATTAACAACCCACAGTGACGCCTTTCTGTTCACAACTAGTTCATCCCGTACAGCCACTCCCTCTCACTGATCCAATGAAACATCACTCTCCACTAAGGCCAAATTAAACTGAGAATTCCTATGTCAATTTTGCTGAACCCACAAGCTTTCAATCTAGAACTGTCATTAACCCCTGAACACCCACTAGAATCTAAAGCAAATAATTCCAAGTTAATCCTGGGAGGAACTGAGATCAGAGGTTCTACAGAGGAAAAAACCACCAATTGATTGTCAATAGATTTAGAAAGGGAGCTTTCTAAAAATTAGAAGAGAGTCCGAAACCTCTGCAAAAAAATCAGACTTCTCAGCAGGTTTAGGAGAAGCGCTGGCCTGCACACCGGAAAAAATAGCGTCAACACCCCTCTCCGTCGCTGACCCATCGTTCCTGAGAATACCTAGTGAAGTGGAAACAGGCGTCGTAATTAAAACGCAACGAGACGTCGCAGGGAGAGGATTGGAGACCTTTGAGATTGCCGGCAAAAGGTCACCGGATGATACGAAACTCAGATCTTTGACGCCGGGGGACCAAAATGCTTGGCGTTTCGTCAACTTCCATCCCCTTTGTGGATCTTTTAAAGTTCAATTCCTTTTCCTTTTTCGGCCAACAATTATGAAATGGGCCACCCAAGCCCACCTCACCAGGCCTAGCCTCCAATGATTGACTCGATCCATCTAAATCTTTCAAGAGACTTTGATTACTTGGCCCAGGATTCTTAAAAGAGTTTTGAGCCCTTAAACTGAAATCCAGCCTTTGACCCAGGCCCTTTCCTTTCTTTTGACCCACATAGCTATCCAATTCAAATTTGAATAAGATACCTGTTCAGAGTCCAGCTGTCTCGTGCACTTATCTCTTTGCTTCCCTACGCACTCCTCCACTCGCGTGACTTGGCCTTTGTCTCTTCCAAGAATATAGTTTTTGACCACCATCGCCCATGATTTCTCCCTCTGCTTTTTGATAGGATTAGATTGCCGGAAAAGTTCGCCCCACACGACGAACAACAATCCAAAAGCAACAAAGATCCACAATCTCTGGCATCCACCATCTTCTCTAAAGGAGCTTTCCTTTCTATCACTTTCAACCACCTACCAGATTCGTTCCCACAGAACTTAAAATGACCAGGATCCTTCCCAATAACACTCCCCTTTAGTTCTCCTGGAAAAACCCAAACCCTTTGCCGATTTCAGAGATAGCCTCTAGGACATTCCACCAACCACCAGCAGCAACTCCATCTGGGATTAGGATAAAGCTGGATTTCCCACTCAAGATTCCAGTTACAGAGACAAAGCAACCATTCTTGTTCCTGTGCAAACCCACTAACAAAGATCTATTCGACTCTCTCCTGTGCAAACCCACTAACAAAGATCTATTCGACTCTCTCCTTCTCCGGAACCAGTTTTCTTCTCCCTTATCAAACAAAAATTCTTTCCAAACTTTCAAAACCCAGAGAAATTCCTGCTTATTTAACCAGAGAGAAATCTTCCTTCCTGGAGCAAATTTTGAAAACCTCACCACGTTCCCATCAACACCTTCCCTAACAAACTTGAAAAATTTATTTTTAACAACGAAAGATCGGCGAAGCATGCTCTCTTTTCCCAAGAGCAATGTACAGGCATTAAACTCATCTTTTGAGAACAAATACCTTTGGGCAAATTAAAATATGTTTTCATCGTTGATCTCGTCTCTTTAAGTTTCGTTAGAAAATCAGCTCTCCAAAATTAAAAGTTCATATAATATTAGACATATTTTATGTGATTGTATAAAGCATTCAAAGTTGTATTTGAGGCATAAATATTTCTACCTCGAGTCACTAAAGATTATGCATAAAATTAGTACACCTGATACATGGAGTCAGTAAAGATTAATGCATAAAACTAAGGCACGTCCTTTTATTATTTTATTTATGATAAGTAGAACTAAGGAAACTTTTTAAAGTATTTGAAGTAGTAACTGAAACCAGGAAGGTGCACATCGACATGAATAGAAAGGGGATGGGAAACAAATATACCATTTAAGTTGAAGTTGTATGTGAAATGAACTGATGTATATGTTTCACCTAATAAAGTCCACCAAGGTTATCAGCAATTAAAGTTATAATTTCTACTGTGTAACTGGCTTCTATCAGACAGAATAAGAATCAAATAAGAAATTTCAATCAAATAAGGGTCAAATTTTTTGTTTCTTCTTCTTTCCTGTGAGTCCCCTGAGATTGGTATCATTCATGTGATGCTGCACAAGCACACTCCTTCCTTACCAGGGCTAAAAATTGTGATGATTATCTTTGTTATAGGTGTTCTTATGATCAGGTCAGAGTGGGAGAACTTTTTAATACACTAAAGACTTCATAAAGTTGGTATAAAGAAAATCTTCTTCCCACTCATTCATATAATTTTTTTGTACTTCATTTATAAAGTTTTAACTACCAGGGCTAAAAATTGTGATAATTATCTTTGTTATAGGTGTACTTATGATCAGGTCAGAGTGGGAGAACTTTTTAATACGCTAAAGACTTCATAAAGTTGGTATAAAGAAAAATTGAGATTATCTTGAATTATTTCTGTTAAGAACAAATATCCCATATAATTTTGCTCATTCATATAATTTATTTGTACTTCATTTATAAAGTTTTAACTACCAGGGCTAAAAATTGTGATAATTATCTTTGTTATAGGTGTACTTATGATCAGCTCAGAGTGGGAGAACTTTTTAATACACTAAAGACTTCATAAAGTTGGTATAAAGAAAAATTGAGATTATCTTGAATTATTTCTGTTAAGAACAAATATCCCATATAATTTTACAGCTTAATCATGTTGTACAATAGTAGCTCAGAATAACTTGAACCCGCTTAGGTCTTCCAATATGATTTAAGACTTGTCAATGTAGGTGGAGTTTTTAGTTTTATAATTGGGTGCATAACCATGCATTTCTGAATATGTTTGTCTCACTCCTAGTTGACTGAGGTCATTGAATATATACTAAAAGCAACTACTATTCACCTATCCACCTTGTCTAATTTCTATTAATTTTATATGTTGTTTTTGTTGTAATTTTGTTATTATTTTGAACTCTGCTCATATCAATATCTCTTGTTGGCAATATAGATCCTTCTTACAAGTGCTTTCCTCAAGGAGCCTGTTGACATTGCTTGCAATTTCTTTGCTTCTTACCATGGGTGGTTCTCTTCTTATGGCATCCACTTATGTACTACTTGTTCATTGTTATCAGGATGATGAAGGTGACAATGCCTTCCATATAGCAGCAGATGCAGCAAAAATGATACGTGAAAATCTTGAATGGCTCATTGTTATGCTTAGGAGTCCTGCTGCTGCTGTTGATGTTAGGAACCACAGGCGAGTACCAGTTATACACATTGCTTTTCATGTCTTCATCTCCACGTTGTGGGGAGAAAATGTGTTTTCATCCATTCTGAGCAGAAAAAAATTGTTTTCAACTCTCCTTACATTTGTTCTTCTGAAAAAATCTTTAAGTGTAAAATCTCGTGGTGTACAATCCTTTTGATGAAGTAAGTTTTGCGTTTTAGCACTCTCCTTTTGTTTGTTTGATTCTTTAATTTTGATTTGGAAAAAAAATACTTATTGCTACGAAACTCTTGTGATTTGAGAATTTTGGAATTTGGAGAGGGAGGTGGGAGGGGGAGAGGGAGAGGGAGAAAGAGGCAGAGAGAGATGAGGCAGAGAGAGAGAGATGCAGAATGGGAAAGCTATTATTTATTATTTTATAATTATTGTGTATTTGTGGGTTTATTTTGTAATTATGCTTTTCTGGGAATCAGGTAGTAGTATTTTAGGAAATTTAGGCTTAGGCAATTAGATATTTATTAGGATTTGATTTAATTTCCTGTTTAAATTATGTTTGGGTTCCCATATAAGAGCTCCACTTTTGAGGTTTTAATTAGACTATGATTATTGAAATAAACAGTTGTGTTTGGTTATTTCTCTTTATCTCTCTTGTTCTTTCCTTGTCTTGCCCTAGTTCTTCGGCTTTGCCTCCTATTTTCTTCTCCTTCTTGAGCGAGAGAGAGGGCAACATGTCTTAAAGCCCATCGCTCGCTTTGCTTGAGCTGGAGGCCCACAGCCTAGGTCTTGTCTTAAGAAAAAAAAAAGAACCATTTCATTTGGAAATCACCATCTTATACCTGAAGGCAAATGTAGTCTTGATTATTATTGTCTGACTTCTATTGCTTAATGCATTCTGGGATTGACTCCGATGTTCAGATGGTGCTTAAGGTGTTGTGTCAAGATTCATATTTTTGCTGACCTGATATATAATATTTGCTGGATGGCAGTGGTAAGACATTACGTGATTTTTTGGAGGCCCTTCCCCGGGAATGGATTTCCGAAGATTTGATGGAGGCACTCATTAATAGGGGAGTCCATCTATCTCCTACAATGTGAGGGGAAGTGCTGTTATGCATTTGTTTACATATCTGGTTATGCATACTTGTCAGTGACTAAAATACTGCAATTTTTGTGTTCTGAATGTTGTTAGATTTGAAGTGGGGGATTGGGTCAAGTTTAAGAGAAGTGTTACAACTCCTACATATGGATGGCAAGGTGCAAAACATAAGAGTGTTGGCTTTGTGCAAAATGTCCTGGACAAGGATAATCTGATTGTGTCACTTTGTTCTGGAGAGGCTCGTGTGTTGGCAAATGAAGCTGTGAAAGTGATTCCGCTAGACAGAGGGCAGCATGTTCAGCTTAAAGCAGATGTCAAAGAGCCAAGGTTTGGATTGCATTCAAGTAATTACATACCTGAGATAATTTTAATGTTACTTCGATGCAGCCCACAGATTTAGGTAAAGGAAGGATAAATGGATAGAAATTTGGTGTTGAGAATTAAATGTGAGAGGATTCCACCTCCTTGGACAGACCTTAACCCAAGATCTAATCTTAGAAAATGTACTCAATAGTTCTGGAGTAATGCCAAGAGATAAACATAAAACTGAATTCGTTCTTGCCTTCAAAAAAGCATAAAAGGAAGCCTTATATGGACTCATACTTTGAGGACTTGGACTAATAAATGCAGTGGAACTGAATTTTTGGCTGATTTTTATCTAAAAAAACTAAACTTTGACTGATGACTGAAGACTGAAGACTACATTTAATAAATCAATTGAAAAATGATAAAGAGTACTTTAACTGACACATTCGAGAATGTCTTCAGTTATTCAAGTGGGCTGACTCCAATCAATTCTCCCCCACACACAGCTCAAGAGAACTCTGCTCTGACCAGTAGAAAACCTTGAGAAGTCTCATAAAGAGTTGGATTGAGCATTGAAAATCTGAAGCAATTATCCATGTACTTCAATTGATTGATTTCTTTAGCTAAGAACTTTTAATAACTTCCTTTCCTCGTTGAAACACTGCCTTATGCTTGGAATACGTTTAGGTTTTCTCACAGAGTGATTTTCCATCACTTTCAAATCTGGAAATCTGCTCTTATACTGCCTCATTGACAGCTGCATTATACTGTGATGATAGTCTCAATGTTAATGTCTGTAAACTTTATAAATTAAATAATTGAAACCAAGTTAATCATTACTTCACCTCTACGCTTTTAGCATCAAAACTTTATAGTAGCCTTATCTAAGTGTAGGCAAACCAACTATATGCAGAGAACATATTTCCAACAGGTAACACTCACTCTTATGCACTAATATACTCTGGCTTTTTTTTTCACTGATCTAAATAAGTATTGCCTCACAATATACTCTAGTTAAAAGAGAGCATGCTTTGGAAGTGAGAGGAGGTCAGTGTCTAAAGAAGTTCACTTTGGGAGCAAATTGTTTTTCAGTTATTTTGTGTGCTCTTCATCCCATGTTCTTTTTTCCTTCTTTTTTTTTTTTTAAATTTGTTAAAGCCCACACACAAATGGATAGGGAAGCATCCTTACCAACGCTCCAAAGTATATTGTCATTCTTCTAATATTTTTCTTTTCCTTTTTGGTGAGTGTTCTGAAATCACATTTCTAATGCTTCACCCCCCCCCCCCCCCCCCCCCCCCGGGTCTCTATTTTGTTGTTGGGTATACTATATACTAAAGCGGAGTTGTGTCCAAACGACACTTGTAACTATAAATTAGAAAAGAAATTAGTGTCGTTCTTCTATTTTTTTCTTTTCCTGTTTGGTGAGTGTTCTGGAATTACATTTCTAATGCTTACTATATACTAAAGCGGAGTGTCCAAGTGACACATGTCTAACAAACTATGAATTAAGTGTGGTGGAGTGATCTATTGTTAGTAAAGTATAAATTTCATATTCAATTAGGTGTATTGCATGAAACTATTCAAACTTACTGGGGAAATAATAGTAATTTAAGTTATGGTTTGGAAAATTATTTACGGTTAACTGTAGCTTATTTGGTTCTTTCTGTTGGGACATATATTGAGTCCTTTGTGTTTTTTTTTTTGATGAGTGAAAGTATATATAAAGAAAACACCATGCGGAGCAACCCATTTTCAAAGGGACTATCTACAAGATAGTAAATCCTTTGTATCAGTTAGGGAAATAAGTTGAGTCTGGTTTAAGAATTGTCATAGTAACATTTAAGTCGTGGGTTGGATTTTAAATATTTTCAATTAGTTTTGGTGATATCAAATAGAGGAAGAAAGAGAGGAGAAAGAAAGTGACCCTAAAATATGTGCGAGTATTCTAAATAATATTACATTAAAGTGAGGTTTTTGGTTTGTGAATGTACTTAATGTTTCCAAATTATATGAGTAAGGAGATTATACGTGGTATTTTTGAATTGAATTCTTATGTGGTTTCTCTTTGCATTTGATGTTTTGGGTGATACCGTTTTTACCTTCATCCCACAGCAACACCCGGATTAAATGCTAGTTTTTGTATAAAATAAGGTTCCTAGTTCATACAGATTTTTTCAAATTATAGCCATTTTTTTTTTAATTTTGATTTAAATCAAATTAAAGTAGATGCTTTCCCGGTGACAAGTAGACATGGACTGTTGTCCATTATCATTACCATTGTTGTTGTTGTTCATAAATAGGCAGTGGGTGATGTAAACTGATAGCCACTTATAATGTCCTCCAAGCACAGCTGAACATGCAAACTGATGTAGATAGTGTTCTCCAGGGAGCAAGGGTTTGTGGATGTTGATTTATGGGACAGTTATTCACTGTTTCTCATGCCCCTTACATGGGCATACTATGGTTTGAAATATCTCCAATAAGTGGGAGTAGAACTCGACAAAACTTTTTAAAATGTGAGACCGAGAGTTCTATTCTTATCATGGTGGAGCACTCACAAATTTCTCAGGTTCATGATTGTTAAAATAGGTTCATAGTTATCTATCTCTTTGATGTTTCTGCAAAATATGGGGGAAAATTCTACTAATTGTCTGATGATGTACAATCAATCTTGAGGAATATTTTGTCAGCTTTGGTTATGTCTCAGTCAGCATGTGTACAATCCTTAACTAAATTGCATAATTAAATATTTGATGAATGATCTTGTTATATTCCAGGTTTGGTTGGCGTGGTCAATCACGCGACAGTATTGGTACTGTTCTATGTGTCGATGATGATGGGATCCTGCGTGTTGGGTTTCCTGGAGCATCTAGAGGATGGAAAGCTGATCCTGCAGAAATGGAAAGAGTTGAGGAATTTAAAGTTGGGGACTGGGTTCGTATTCGCCCAAGTCTTACAACAGCAAAGCATGGATTAGGATCTGTAACTCCAGGGAGCATTGGTATAGTGTATTGTATTAGACCAGATAGTAGTCTGCTGTTGAAGTTGAGCTATCTTCTAAATCCATGGCATTGTGAACCAGAGGAGGTTGAGCCTGTTGCCCCTTTCAGGGTATGAGACTTTTCATGGAAGTTGTTCATAACTTTCTAATATTTTTTAATAAAAAATAAAAGCTAATACATTGTATAATTTCATAGATTGGTGACCGTGTATGTGTGAAGCGATCTGTTGCAGAACCTAGATATGCATGGGGTGGTGAGACCCATCATAGTGTTGGAAGAATTAGCGAGATAGAGAATGAGGGTCTCCTTATGATTGAAATACCAAATCGACCTATACTATGGCAGGCAGATCCTTCTGACATGGAAAAGGTTCAGGATTTCAAGGTAATATATGATTCTTGATTCTGTGTTCTTTATTTTATTACAGAAAAAGTTGGAAAATCAGTGGGGTGATACTAAATATTCTATATAAATGTGTTTTTGCGGAAAGAGTAGGTTGGTGATTGGGTTAGAGTGAAGGCTTCAGTATCCTCCCCAAAATATGGATGGGAGGACATTACACGAAACAGCATTGGGATGATTCATAGCTTGGAGGAAGAGGGTGATGTGGGCATTGCTTTCTGCTTCAGAAGCAAACCTTTCTCTTGTTCTGTGACAGATGTGGAGAAGGTCCCTCCTTTTGAAGTGGGACAAGAGATTCATGTGATGCCATCTGTCACTCGACCACTGCTTGGATGGTCAAAAGAAACTCCAGCTACTGTCGGAAAAATAGTGAGAATTGACATGGATGGAGCATTGAATGTAAGCATGATTATTTTGGCTTCCTCTCCTCCCTCCCCCCACACCCACACCCACACCCACCTTCTTTTAGAAAGAAAAAAAAAGAGTTAAGGATACACTAGAACTCTTTCCCCACTCCACAAAAATATTTAAATAAAACACAAAGTAAAAAAGAATCAAAACACTCCCCTCTCCCCTCCCTTTTGAGTGAGGGAGCATTCATCTTGAATCATCTTCCTTTAACTGAGCAGCCTGTTGTAAATCATTCCATGACATGTAAATATGCTGACTGCATGAAACATTTGCCAAATGGTCAAAAATGCATGTTTTAGCTACATGTGTATTCTTTTGATCTTCCGCGGTAAAATTATAGGCCACCAGTTTGTTTGTTAAAGCACTGTATCATGAGTGGCAACTGCTACCAATGCTTTCTAGGCTTATACTTATTTATCTACTGAATTGCAGTGAATCAGCAGTCATCATGTTTGTTTCTATGTAGGTGAGAGTGGCTGGCAGACAGAGCTTGTGGAAAGTTTCTCCTGGAGATGCAGAACCACTTTCAGGATTTGAAGTTGGTGATTGGGTGCGTTCAAAACCAAGCCTAGGAACTAGACCAAGTTATGACTGGAACAGTATTGGGAAAGAGAGTTTAGCTGTTGTGCATAGTGTACAAGACACTGGTTATTTAGAGTTGGCCTGCTGTTTCCGTAAAGGGAGATGGATTACTCATTACACAGATGTTGAGAAGGTTCCAAGCTTTAAAGTTGGCCGGCATGTTCGTTTTCGAAATGGATTAATTGAGCCAAGGTGGGGTTGGAGAGGAGCTAGGCCTGATTCACAAGGCATTATAACCAGTGTGCATGCTGATGGAGAAGTGAGGATTGCTTTATTTGGTTTGCCTGGGTTGTGGAAAGGAGATCCTGCAGATCTTGAAATAGAGCAGATGTTTGAAGTTGGAGAGTGGGTGAGACTGAGAGAAAATGCCAGTAGTTGGAAATCCATTGAGCCAGGTAGTGTTGGCATCGTCCAGGGAATAGGGTATGAAGGAGATGAATGGGATGGAAGCACATTTGTTGGGTTTTGCGGGGAGCAAGAAAGATGGGTGGGGCCCACTTCTCATCTTACAAGAGTGGATAGGCTCACAATTGGGCAGAAGGTCAGGGTTAAACTCTGTGTGAAGCAGCCAAGATTTGGGTTGTCAGGCCATAGCCATGCAAGTGTTGGAACGATATCAGCAATTGACGCTGATGGAAAACTCAGAATATACACTCCAGCAGGCTCTAAAACTTGGATGCTTGACCCATCAGAAGTGGAGGTGGTAGAGGAAGAGGAACTTTGCATTGGAGATTGGGTTAGGGTTAAGGCATCAGTTTCAACACCAACTCATCAGTGGGGAGAGGTGACGCATGCAAGTATCGGGGTGGTGCATCGGATGGAAGATGGGGAACTATGGGTAGCATTCTGCTTCATGGAAAGGCTGTGGATTTGCAAAGCATGGGAAATGGAACGGGTGAGGCCATTCAAAGTGGGTGACAAGGTGAGGATTAGAGAAGGGCTAGTGACACCTCGGTGGGGTTGGGGAATGGAAACCCACGCAAGCAAGGGGCAGGTTGTCAGCGTAGATGCAAATGGAAAGTTGAGGATTAAGTTTCAGTGGAGGGAAGGGAGGCCATGGATTGGTGATCCTGCAGATATTGTTCTTTACGAGACCTCTTCTGGCACGATAGGGCACTTAATGAAACCCTTGTATTCTATGGTTCTGTAAGTTCATTCCTCAAGCTTTGGGGTTCTGGGGCTTTAGGGTTTCTGCCTTTTACTTGGTAAATGGAAGCGGGTTTATTTATTGTTAATAAACAGAAAGTACACAGAGATGGATACAGAGGGCATAGGCGGTGGCATGCGTTACTGTTAATTATAGGAAATACAAGAGCAAACCAGATAGTAGCTGTAGGCCATTTGTATCTCATAGATCATGTTGTTAGTTGTTTATGTTGAGGAGGTATGTATATGGTCGTTTATGTGTTTATCTTGTAAGTACAAATTATTAAACTATATGACCTTGTGAGCTGTTGCTTTTTCAAATCATTCTGTAGCCCTCAAGGAACTTGCTGCATTATCTAATTTCTCCTACAAAATTGCGGGTAAGATTCCAGATTCAAACATAAAAAAACTTAGTCGCCTGGTGTATCTGATTTTAAAGATTTGACAAATTTTCAGACTCATCGCCTGCTTCCTTCTAGACTTTTGGGGTCTATTTGATCCTGGAAATTTGAAAGAAAGAGTTAATTAATGATTAAAAAAATATATGAATAATATTTTAATAGAATATTCTGTTACAATTAACAGATGTATCAATTGGGCACTACTATTTTAGGGACAAATAACTGCAATTGAAATTAATGTCACGGTTCTCTCTAAAAATTGAAATGAAATTAAATTTAGGATGAAATTAAAAGTTACGTCATCAAATAAAGAATATTTAAATTTAAATTTGTTAATGTGATATTTAATTTTATAATAAATTTAATTTTTATTTCAATTCTTAAATGGAGAGGATTATGATTTTTTAAATTATATGCAGCTCGTTGATCGCTGGTGAGAGTTTGAGGGTTGTTTTTGTATTTAACCCATTACACAAAATTTAAAGGTAAATGAAAGGTTTTTGCCGCATCCATCTGTTCAAATCCCACTTATGATACCTACGTGTGAGCTCTTCTCATCTCTCTTCATTCTTATCCTCTCCCTTTCTCCACTTTATCTAAACAGAAAAATCTTGTTATGGCTGCAACAGACCGTTATTCTGTCATGTCGCAGCCAGGGGTGGAGCCAGATTATTTGTCTTGGGGTATCAATTTTTGTTTTTTTTTTAAAATAAAAGACGGGGCCAAAACATGAACTTTTAAACTAATTTTTTTAACTGAAAGGGAGAGGTTAAACTAAGTTGAAATCATTTTTTATTTAAAGAAACAGTTTGGAAAACGTAGGAACTAAATTAACAGTAAAGGTAACTTTTAAGCAAAACCAAAACTGTAAAAATAATGAACCATCAGTATTAATTACATTACATTCTCATTCCCAGAATCTACTTTCGGTTGTATATGAGACAACACAATTTACCGATAAAAATGCTATACCAATATATCTCATTTCCTGAATCTATTTCAAGGCTTTAAGCTTTATTTTTAGAATATTAATTACATTACATTCTCATTCTATTCCTTTCATTGTGCATACCATGCAGAGCGTAAAGAAAAGATGCATCACAACATTTAATGGATTCATAAAATACAAAATCAGAATATGCTCAATAAATTTCCTCAAAACATCAGACCTTTTCTTTCATCTTTTTTCGTTTTTTCCACATAAACTTTTCTACTGTAGTACAAGCTGGCCGTACACATGGCCTAACTTGTAAATGAAGAAAGTGATACATCAAAACAGGGATAAACACTTTCGACCACCATCTGAATGAAAATACATCAGGGGACCTGACAAAGACTAGTAAGCATACATAGAAAAGCAGGAAACAGTAATTATGTAATCCCAAAGATCCCTACTTTTCTGTTACTTCATGACCAGTTGGAAAATTTTAAAAGGGAAAATAAAAAAGAAAAAAAAAATCCTAGAAACAGTTCAACTGATGTTTGTTTCTGAGAATGTGACTACCCAGCAGCTTTTGATTTATGCACTCTCAAGTAATCAATCTTAATAGGGTATGCCCTCCCCTCCATTTGTCATCTTTTCCTCAAGCCACTTAACAAAGCCATCCTTCAACGCTTCCTTCATCCATTCATGCCGGCAACTCTTAACTGCTTCAGGTATAGTTACCCAACTTCTAGTTCGGGTGTTCTGCTCTGGCCATGATTCAAGTTCCTCCTTGACGAACAAAGCAAACATTGCAGCTTTACATAAACCTTCTGGGCTAAACTCATCTTGGTGAGTTTTGCTCTTAAAGTCATAATATCCCAAGAAATCCTGAAACCAATAACATAAGAAGAGTTAGTCCACATCGATTAACCCAAACGTGAAGACCAAAAAACAACTCTAAAGCTTGAGCCCAGTCCTACAGTACACAAAAACTAAACTAAATTCTAAGAGCACAAGAGAATCAGTCCTTGACAGGTATCGCCGTCAACTTTTTTTTTAAACTTTTATATATGTAACCACATTTAAAAGTGTCAGAAAAAGGAGGCACAACCCAATTGCATAAGAAGTATATAAAAGAAGCACCAAAAGGAAAAAGAAAAGAAACTAAAATCTAAGCCATCTAAGGGTGCATTTAGTTGTAGAAAATTTTCATATTCATTTTCTTTAACACTTTATTCTATAATTTGGAAATTTTTAACATAAATTGGAAAAGAACATTTTTTTCCAACGTAATATTAGAAAAGTTGGGAAACAAAAAAAAGTGGTTTTTCAACTTTTTCAATATTATGTTTGAAAGAAAAATATTGTTTTCCAAATTATGTTAAAAATGTCCAAATTATAGAATAAAGTGCAAGGAAAATGGAGATGAAAATTTTCCACAACGCACCCTAAATGATCCATAAATGATATTCTTACAAAGAACTCTAGAATTCATTTTTTTTATAAGTAAAATATTATAAATCAAGGATGCCAAGTTCTACTACACACTACTCTGGGGCCAACCACCTTAAGGGTTTAAAGAGTTTAAGCGTCCTACTCATGTTCAGGGTTAGAGAGGTCAAACGTCTAGATACCTCATGAAAAAGTTAAGACAAAAAAAAATGGTTAGACAAAAAAGGAAAGCTTGAAAAGAATATGTCCTTGCTCACAGCAGCGTTTTAGTCTATCTAATGACTAGTTGCACAAAATATTAGAATTACAATGTTCTCAACAAATAGAAAATCAGTCTCCAACACTCCAGCTTCAAGCCACATGCACAGAAAAAATTACTTTGTGAACAAATTTGCAAAAAACTTAGTCAAATGCTAGCTGCTTCCGAGGATAGCTTCTTAGGATATGCATAAAACGAAAGTATGGTAAATCAGCAACACTAGCAAGAAGTTCATATGTAATAAATGACTTCTCAAACAAATTGACGCCGGACAGATAGGTAGAAACAGAAACAAATTGAGAAAGGGAGAAACAGCAGAGAAAATGAGGGAGATTAGACCGAAAAAACTAGACAGAAATAGACTAGGTAGAAAAGAAAACTGAACAAAGGGAGAACAGAACAAAAAACAGGGAGAAAATGACGAGATATACCAAAACTCAAGTTTATTCCATAATCAACGTCTACCAAAATTAACGTAATAAGGTGCTTATATAAGCACCAAGCACACTAGAAAATCCTACTAATTAATAAGATTCCTATCATAAAAGAAAATAAATCAAAAGATACTAATTCCCAAATAAAATCCCTAACATAATAAGAAATAAATCAAAACATAATAATTCCCTAATATCCCAGAAATCCTAGAATAGTACATAATTCCTTTCATTTTCTTCATCGTTCTACTTCACATGCAAAAAACACGACACGGCGTTTTGAAGTGATGAAGGATCAAAACTTGTAATTGCCAAAGTGGACTGGTAAAGACTGGAAATTGTCTGGATGTGGTGTCGATAATTGGGAACAATACTGAAATCAGAGGAGTTTCAACCTAAAGCGGTAGAACAAACTCAATGAAAGGAATGTAAGGTACACATATATCAACATCCATATTTTGGCAATGGTGATCTTCCTTCAATGACGAGAGCTTGCTCTTCAAAGTTTTCTTGGATTGGAGAAACGACTTCATACTTGGTGCCGTCGTGACACAAACCTTGATGGATAGAAGTTTGGCAAAAGCTGCTTCCACTAATTTTACTGTTCGTGCAAGGAGTTGTTAAAACTTGAGGAATCGAATTTCAAAGTTAGAGTATTTGATCTCCAACTGGCAACAGTTGTCATAAATGCAGCGGCCATCAAGCTCAGCTTCAGCCCAGACAGCATCTTGAGGCAAGTTGTATTGCACAAGCGCTTGAAAATCCAACGAATATGGGAGAAAGCTAATTTATTCAATATGACCAAAATGACGAAAAATCTGATAAAGCACATCTTCTGTAATTGGATACAATACATGATGAACTGTAACCAGAAGAACTCGGTTCAACTCACTCATTCCCCACAAGTGATGTAAAAAAAATGAACATATAAAACAGAAAAGGAAACTCTGATTTTTTTATTTCTTTTTTCTTTTAAATTAGAAACTACAGAAAAGAAAATGTCAATAAAAATTTAAAAAACACTGTTCACCAGCAGTGTAGCGACGACACTGTTCATCTATGCTACAGCAATGGCACTGTTCACGGCAGAGAAAACAATTTTTTTTTATACCAAAATCTGATTTTTGGGATATATAGAGATATGAATATAGGACCTTTCGGCTTTGATACCAGACAGATAGATAGAAACAGAAACAAATTGAGAAAGAGAGAAACAGCAAGGAAGCAGAGGGAGATTAGACCGAAAGAACTAGACAAAAATAGACTAGATAGAAATGAAAACAAAACAAAGGGAGAACAGAACAAAAACAGGGAAAAGGGGATAAGAGATATATCAAAACTCAATTTTATTCCATAATCAAAGTCTACCAAAATTAACATAATAAGGTGCTTATATAAGCACCAAACACTAGAAAATCCTATTAATTAATAAGATCCCTAACATAAAAGGAAACAAATCAAAATATAGTAACTTTCAAATAAAATCCCTAACATAAAAAGAAATAAATCAAAACATAATAACTCCCAAATAAAATCCCCAATATAATAGGAAATAAATCAAAACATAATAATTCTCTAATATCCCAGAAATCCTAGAATAGTATATAATTCCTTTCCTTTTCTGCATCACAAATGCTAGCTGTTTCCGAGGATACAAATTCCTAGAATAGGTCCCCCTGCTGGTGCCGAGTGCAAGTGTGAGCGCATCAACTTTCAAAAAATGCTAAGATCAAGAACACCTATAGATATTATACATATATACAAACTACTCATAACATTTCAAGTATATGTACATACAAATCATAGAAACGCATCTCTCTATATGAATATATTATAAATATATATCTCATAACACACCACTAATAGCATTTGAAACTATAATATCAATAAAAAGGTGAGCAGCAAAGTGCAAATGAATATAAAGCTTAGTGGTTAGGTATGTTTATATTTGTTTCCAGGGCTACAATTTGAAGCTCCACAGCAGCATTTTTTTAGTGGCACCTCTAAATTGGTGAATTTGCAGTGGATTGGATACAGGATTCACCAGCAAATTCAACGAATACTGTATCCTAGGGTGCTCCCATCACTGCCAGCACTAACAAATAATTTTTTTTAAAGGTAAAAGTATAGTATAAAAGGGCAACAAGAGGATGCCAACCATATACAAAATAACTATCCAAGGGATAGTGTTTCTATGAAATCAAAAAGATGCACCTCATTTACAAGAAAATTCCCCTCAAGCCAAAAAACAAGGGTGTTAAACCACCAATTTTTAAGAGAATCAATCGACCTTTCCACCTCATCAAAAGCTCTCCTATTTCTTTCCAACCAAACCATCTACCAAATGAAAATTGGGATTAAGGAAATGATCTTCTTTCTCTCTTGAAGTTCAAATTCCCTTCCACGCCCAAACCTCCTCTTTAAGGGAACCATTGTTTACCCAACAAAGACCCAAAATCCGTAAAGCCATATTCCTAAGTTGTCTAGACCAAGAACAGCTTAGTAATAAATGATGCACGGACTCACACTCCACTTTGCAAAGGTAACAAAGATTCACAAGCACTTTTCCTCTCTTTTGGAGATTATTAATGGTCAAAATTTTCCCCCAAGAAGCTTTCCCAAGCCAAAAAAAAAAACCACTTTAGTGGGAGCTTAAGTCTTCCAAATGGACTTCCAAGGGAATTGGGAGCTCCTTTAATTGGCAAAAGAGAAATACACTGAAACAAAATGTTCCCCCAAAAGAACCCAACAAATGAAACAGTTACTGAAAACTAACGCTAGAAATTATACACACAGAAATGATCTATTCTAAAACTTTCAAACCTCAAGAAACGAGATGATTTGGGGCAGTTCATTATATTATACAAGTTCAGAAAAGAAATGAAGAAATGAAGAAAAAATCAAATATCAAATTGACAAAGAAAAATTTCACCACTAGATCCCCTCGAACTCCAGCTTCCTCAATAGCTTCCCTTGCTGCAGCCTCCTCAACAGTTTCATCATTCTCCCAACCTCCCTATTCTCGACAGAAAGAAAATATATCAAAATGTGATTTACTAAGGCCTTCTCTTCTTCCCAATTTTTTTTTTAAAAAAAAGAACAAAAAGCATACATAACATAAATTGATATATATCACATGCACAAACAAAAAAATATCTCTCAAGTGCATTAAAAGACTAGTTCAAATATCATTGACACAAAAATCTTACTGAAACCATACAGCTCTGTGTGTCTAATTAAAAGGTAGACATAACATATTGCTTTTCTCTTTTACTTATCAAAACAATTGCTGGGGACACGGGGAACAAGTTTTTAGAATTGTTTCCTGAATTCAAGAATTCATCCCAATAAAAATGAACTAGTACTCTATGTTACTGTTCTGCTAGTGTGAGCACAAATTATCCCAAATAGCTTACCAGTTACCAAAGTACTCCCAAATTACTTTCAAATTCTTAAATTATATTGAATGCTAGTGAAATAGAAAGGAAGCTTCCATATTTTCAGAACATGTATCATTTTGTTGCTCTCAGTTTTCTTTTTGGCACATCTCCAACACGTCCTTCATATATTCCTAATCAAATTCCAGATTTACAATCTAGTAATCAACTTATATTGATGCACCAAAGGAAAACTAAAATTTAATATTTTAGGTTTTTTAGAGTTTTTTTTATAGAGGATTTTTTCGTTATTTATGGGTTATTATGGGATATGTTGTAACTTATTCTTGATAGGGAATTTAGATTTAGAAAATTAAGGATTTAGGATTTTATTTTTAGGAATTGATTTAGTTTCCTATTTGGATTACATTCGATGCCTATATAAGAGTACCTCTAAGGTAGACTAGAATTTGAGAACAAACTATTAAGTTTTGGTCTCTCCCGTCTTTATTTCTTCTTTCTTTTGTTCTTCTTTTCTCTTCCCTTAATTCTTACATCTCTTCCTCCTATTTCCTCCATTCTTCTTCTTCCCTCTAAGTTCCTCTATTTCTCTCTTTTTTCCCTTCTCTTCTACTTTCCCTTTATCTATTCTTCTTCTTCAATTACTGCTCTACATAAATTGGTATCTGAGCTGAAATTGATCCACAGTCACTGTCAAATATCAACCCGCACATCACTAATTTTTTTTTTAAAAAAAAAACTTGGTGCGCATGAACCACATGCAGCCCAGAAAGAAGCTGACATTCTGTCCATGCGTAACCTCACGTACCCGATCTACTGCTTGTTCATGCTATTCCCCGTCCCGATACCATGCATCGACCACCGAAACTCACTCAGACGTTGCCAATCTGCCGTCCTGCCAAAGATCGTGTCATATATCATCAGAAAAATCCCACACACACTTCCTTTGAATCTGCTGCAACTGTCCCTTCAAGATTTCCTGTTTCTGTTGCTCTTCAGGCTGCACCTCCTACCTCTCGTGATCGGAGGCCGCCAATTACTCATTAACCTGAAACAGGAACTACATCGTCACCAGAAATCGGCTC
Organism: Bretschneidera sinensis; assembly: GCA_023935145.1. Lineage (NCBI taxonomy): Eukaryota > Viridiplantae > Streptophyta > Magnoliopsida > Brassicales > Akaniaceae > Bretschneidera > Bretschneidera sinensis. The sequence goes on along the minus strand of CM043698.1, from coordinate 26,101,578 downwards.
AAGCGACGGCTACGAGGGTGGTCTTTCCTGAACGGATCTATTTTTGTTCTCCATATCCTATATTTTTTCTGATTATTTTTTCAGAATTTAATTATTTACTGATTTAGAAAAAAAATTAACAAAAAAAGAAAATATTGGAGATATTATTGTGATACTTATTTAGGATATAATCCTAACTCTGAAATTTTGTAGTTCAAAGTACTAGATCTTTAAGAAAGGTTTTGAAAGGCTTGCAAAAGGAATGAAAAATCTTGCTGATGTTTCTCACTACAAAGATTTCACTCCAGAACAATCAAGACAAGATGAAGTTACTCATGACCAACTCGAACGTGAGAAATAAGATCATTGACCTTGAGACGTCCAAGGTTAAACAAGAAGATTCGATCAAGCAAGATAAGAAGAACACATATTGCGAGCAAGTCCAAGGCAAAGATGAGAACATAATGTGTGTTCGTGACCTCCCTTTCAATGATTTTGTCCTACCTACTTGGTCTGAAGTTCATTTTCAACACATACTTTTGGTATCATTCTTGTTTTTTGTTGAGGACACATCCAGAAAATTTCAACTCTTAAGACATCCAAAGAAAAAACTTTTTGATACTTCACCACCTCAAAACTCAAGCTTGAGTGTTTTTGTAAGCGAGGGAGAATGAGAGCAGAAAAATTAAACAAATATTTGTAATTTTAGGATTTTTAGGTTATTATGGAAAATGTTTTAATTTATTATTCTTGAAAATCAAGTAGAAATATTTTAACAAATTTATGTTTCAGAAATTAAGGATTTGGGATTTTATTTAGTTTTCTATTTGAATGATGTTTGGTGGTGCTTATATAAGAGCACCTCTATTAGGATTTTAGCCTTTTAGGTAGACTGAAATTTGAAAATAAACTATTGAGTTTTGGTATCTCTCCTCTCTATCCGTCCTTTATCTTGTTCTTCTTATCTCTTCACTTAATTCTTTTGTCCCTTCCTCATATTTCCTCTATTATTCTTCTTCCCACTTAAAGTTAGGTTCTTCTTCCCTCTAATTTCCTCTACTTCTCTTACTTTTCTTCCCTTCTCACCCTTTATTCCTCCTTTTCTACTTCTCCCTTTATCTATTTCTTCTTCTTCAATTACAATTCTACATCATATATTCTAGACTAAAACCATAAATTAAACATCCTGATTCAGATATGGATAACTGTTTTTGAAATTAATGGTTCATGCTAAATTTTAAAAGGAGACATTTAGATGCAGATTGCAAGAGTTTCTTTGAAATGAAGTGATTTCCAATAAATGTTTTACCAAATTTCAAAGCAGTTTCCTAAGATAAATAAGGTCTAAGGTGAAAAGGTTATAAAGCGTTGGCTAATCATCTTCCAGATGTCTTAATATTCCTCAGTCCAATTGCAGACCATCTATATTCTATTAAACTCTCAGTCGAAAGAGTTAAAAAAGTGCCAACAACATCTCTGATATACTTTTTTTTATTCTTCATTTGTTACGAAACTATCCTGTGACCAAATCAGCCAGCTTAGTTTACCATCACCTTTGATTGCAAGCTGTGACCTAATCAACTTAAGTGTCCATTTTCACCTATGCAAAACTTGTTGAGAAGAAATCCCTTGATGATTTCTGAACATTTTATTCCCTAGAAAATAAACATTTGCTAAACTTAGTCCATAAAAGTAATACAATCCTAACTGGAATATATAAAATATAAGCAGCATCTATAGAATTAGAATTCCAACATTACCAGATTGTCCCCAACAGTTGCAAAAGAGAGGTCACGTGACTGTTAATAGGTGCTATCTATGTAAAGAAGGGGCCGAGAATGTCAATCATCTTTTGTTGAGATGTTCCTTTTCTAGGCAGGTTTGGGAGAAAGTGCTTTGTATGATAGGGTTAAATTGGGTTAGGGCCAGTTCCATTCAAAGTGAAATTTGGGCTTGGAGTGGAATTAGAGCTACTAGGGAGATGAGGAAAGTTTTCTCTATGATTCCTCTCTTTATCATTTGGATTGTTTGGAATGAACGAAACAGGAGGGCTTTTGAGGGTTTGGAGAGTTTTATAGACACCATTAAAAGTAAATGGGTAAATAACCTTTATTTCTGGTTTAAGGGGAATTATTTTGTTCTTGAAGAAGAGTTCTTTGATTTCCTAAACTTACTATCTTATAGATAGTCTTTTTTGTTGGGTGCATTTTTAATATTCTTTTTATTTATAAAAAAAAAAACAGTTGCACTTAGACAATAAAGGGACAACCCCTAGTTGTACTCTATGGCCTAGCTAATCAAAGAAGCAAAGTTTGTCATCCTCCAGGTTAAAACAACTCTCAAGGTCAAGATCTCTCAAGCAGCAAATAACCACCTAGGAGATTTCTGCTTTCCAAACTTTCATTAGCAAAGTAAAGATCTTACTTGAACTTTATCCCTTCCAACAGAGCTACCTTCTATAAAATTACTCTTCCCACATTTAAAAGGCATGCAAGCATACCAGGCATAAAAAATACCATGAAAAAGGATACGTCACACATACACCAGGTAAAAAGCAAGAAATGTTACTTGTAAAAAAAATCAGCAACACATGTTAAAGAACGAACTTGACAACTTGACGGATTAGATATAAACTATAATAAGCAGGAATTGAGGAATTCCCTTACCAAACACTTTATAAAGACTCACAATAAGAATCACATGAACCAGGGATAAAGAATAACAACTAAATATAGGAAGTCTAAAACAGTAAGAGAAATTAATGCCACTACATTCTCTAATAGGCCTTCTCTAAGAAGGATAACTCCAAAAAGCAAAAAGCAGAGCTACCAACTGGCCCAGGAAAGTCAGATCAAAGAATATACCTAAATTATAGGTATAATTTGAATGCTTATCCTACCAAACAAATATGTATATAAAAAGAGAAAATTAATCATGTTTTTGGTGCCCAAAGGATAGAAATACATGACCAAGTTATTAGAAAAGTGAAGCAGATAAAAGATAATCATCACAATATATTGTGCAAAAGGGAAAAAAAAAAAGTATACCTTTGGAAACAAAATACCCGGTCCACTAGGTGAACTAATCATCAGCACCTCAACCACCTTCTCAGAATTGGAATCATCACTGTCATCCAAATTTCTATACCTAAATGGAATACACCTGTTAAATACACATAGACTTAGCATCTAGGAATCAGTTCAAAATATAATCTGTTTAATGATATTCTAGGGTAACAATAAGTGGTTTGGCAGGTGAAAGTTTATCCCAAGATATTCAGAAAAAATCAACTTACTCCTCCACGAAACAAAATAGCCTGCTCATGATATCACACAACTAAGGTATGAAATATATGACAGCTCAGCTGCAATACTGTAATTCATTACTCTGCCAGAGAACTCACTAAAGGAATTTCATGAACATCTTTATAGACCTTAAATATAGGATATCTTATGATGCATGTCACATCACTCAGCCACGTTACAAGAGACTGAGGCTGGAGGGTTTAGTCTTGTATGCACATTCTTCACTGCTAATGGCCAAATCATGCTTTGTGCAACTTACCAGAGTCATAAAGTGGCTTATTCAATGAAATAGCAGAGGTTACATTCAGATGAATTTACTCTGAAACCATCATTTTAAATATTCATCACAAAATGCATTAGCGTTCCTCAGTTCCTCTAAATGGTGCTCCCAGAGAATCATTGTAAATAGCTTTTCTTTGCAAACTACGGTGTTATCTCCTTCCACCTAGTCTTCAACTCCTCATCATTTGGCGTAGAATCTCTTAGTATAACCTCATCATCTTCAACTACTACCCTCCCTTGCCCACAAAAAAAAAAAGTGTAATAAGAAAATATTATAAACTTCCTAAAACTGTATGCCCCATCCCAAAGCCAGCATAATATTTTAAACCATTTACTCCCGAACCACTATGCCCTTCAAACTCAATTCAATAGATACATAAGAAAATGACAGAAAAATATCCACGAAGCTTCTTATCTCCTCCTCTGTGTTCCATTCCCTTCTTACTTCAGTTAGTGTATGTTAATTATGTTAGTAGTTTGGCCAGTAACTAATCAAACAAACAAAAGATCTCCATTCATCATTCTACCAAGCATGATAAGGTCGTAAAAAACCCAGTTTAAATGTTATTGCACAAACTTGCTATCGTCAAATAATCAACATAAACCATATTCTGATCAACATTGATTCATTTAGCTACTTCTAATATCAAAAGAACCACAAAACCCCTCACTAGCCTCGGTATCCTACCAGCCCATTCAAAGAAAAAGGAAAAAGAAAAAAAATATTGCGGCCATATAAAATAAAAATAAAACATATCCATCGCTTATCATCAATTCAATAATAATTAACAGTTTAGATATCTTCAAATTCAAAAATTTGAAGATATATACATACAAAACACATAAACACGTTTATATAAAAACCACAATGACAACAAATAATATTAAAGAAGGAAATAACTAGAAGTACCCAACAAATCAATCAAAAGCAATCAACATAAACAAACTTATATACACACATTGTATGTGTATGTATGTAAACGCACGTATTTTTATATTTGTGAAAGAAACGCGAGGGGAGGGGGCTACAATACCCGGCCACAAGTCGACAACCGGCTTCGTAGCGTTGCTGAAGCCGACCTGTACGGGCCACCAAATCAGACATACTAAGAACCCGAAATCCCTCAAAATCCTTACACTACTGATCTCTTGTCAACAAAACCGATCATTGTTTCACGGTCACTGAAGGTCTGTTACAAAATCTGACAATGCTCACGACTTCACCGCCTAGCAATAAGAGAATTCCTCGACCATTGCTGCCCTTGGTTTCGACGGTCGTGATCAATGTCGTTCAACATGATCCGACGGTTGTGAGGTGTTAAGGTTTGATAAGTTAGTTGCAGAGGATCAAAATGAGAAAAAATGATGAGGAAAGTGAAGCGCTAAGAACGGATCGGACGGTTGGGGTGGTCAAAGTCACGTGGGTCCAACTTTCAAGTGTAGAGACAGAATGAGGTGGAATCGAACCACCCATGATCATCAATCCAATTTTATGACTTTGATGGTTTCTGATTCACTCCATTTCCCGCGGGAAATGGAGAGTACACTTATGAACATCTACACCATTCAATTTGATTATATGGATGCGATTTTGCCACGTCAACAGACAAGTAATTAAAACTATACCGTTTTACCTTGTCCCTTTTGATGTTGAAAGTTGAAACGTTATAATACCCCCTTTCAAACTTTCTCTCTCCGTTTTCTTTGTTTATGGATCTCTTTCTAAAATTATACTCAAATCACTCAATCCTTTGATCATATCCTTTGATCATGACAAAGATTATTATATTTGACATGTTAATATTTGAAATTTGATTAGGTATATTTAAATTTATAAATTTAAAATAAAAAATATTTAAATTTATTAATTTAAATACATTTAAATCAATTCTCAACGATATATCTATTTAAATATAACGAAGGTTTTTCTTTAAAGAAACTACAAGGTTGATGTTGCTTATGATATTTGGCATGTTAATATTTGAAATTTGATTACGTATGTTTAAATTTATAAATTTAAAATAAAAATATTTAAATTTATTAATTTAAACACATTTAAATCAATTTTCAATGATATATCTACTTGAAAATAACGAAGATTTTTCTATAAAGAAACTACAAGGTTTACGTTGCTTATGATTTAAGAAGTATATGAATCCCTTTTGTAGGGCTGAGTCAAGATTTATTTTTGGAAAATTACATAAACTCTCTTGATGTTAAAGGTTCTCTAATATTTGAGAAATATCAAAAACTCTTTATTTTATGGATTAAGATTCTCTTCAGTAAGCTGAGAATTTTTTTTTCTAAATGCATCATTGGATGAATGTCACATCAATACTATAGATGACGTGATATTCATCCAATGGTACATTTGTAGAAAAAAGTCTCTCAAGTTACTGGGAATGATCTTCTCACTTATCTCATTTATGGTTTGCCAATTTTGCTATACTTAACCTTTTCTATTAAATTTTCTATTAGAGCCTATTTGGATATGAATTTAAGTAAAAAATTTATTTCATTTATAAATGAATTGAAATTATATTTTATTTGCAAATGAAATGACATTTTACTTTCAAATGAAATGAAACTATAATTAATTTGTAAATAAATTCTCGTGTTTAGTACAGTTTTACTTAAACTGTGAAACTGAAATGAATTTTGTATTTAAAATCAATTAAAAATTCAATTATTTTCTAAATTTTACTTAAATACCTTTAACATTATATTACATGGTTTTATAAAACTTTCTAAAATGTTAACATGGAAGTGGAATTCATTACCGTCATTTGTGGTAAGAAAAAAGATTAATATGACAAAATCAAAATATAATTAGATATTTTTATATAAAAAGTAAAGGTTACAAAGTAGTTCGAAAGTTCCTATAAAATAATGAGCAAAATGTGAAAGCTGGTGAGAAGGTAGCTCTCTAACCCCAATGATAGAGCAACAAATAATGGGATAGAGTAAATTTTATATAAATTTTGTTAAAATCAAATGTTTTTATAAACTTATAAAATTGATTTCTTATGATCATCAATTTTGATTTATTAAAAATTTGAAGACGGTTTAGGGTTCTTGAATTTATCTTGAATTCTCAAGAACAACGCCGTATTTTTTTCCACTATGTCTACATCTCCTACAATCACCAGAGCTTGGTCGATTCTCAAATGTAAAAATGGCCTCCAAGCTTCAATATTCTCATGCTATAAGATCAATTTTCCAATTCAATAATTCTGTTTGGGTTCTAAGTAATTGGCCAAGCACAATAAAAACCAATCTTTCAACTCATTTATTATTCTTTTAGGTGCATTGGATGCAAAATTCTCATGGCCTTGAAGACACTGGAGTTGCTTGAGAGAGAGAATTTGGAGGCACTTAAAAGGTATTTCCAAATACATACTTTAATATGTGAGTGTTACTGTGTTATATAAATATACATATTCATGTTATACTTTTTTGAATTGTGTGTCTGTTTTCTTATGATTTTTTGTTGCATGGCCTTTTTCGGTTTAAATGTGCTTGTGATGGTTTCGGTTTGGATCTTTCGTGCTTCTCATTATTTTCTATTTAAATCTTATCATTATTTTTTATATTAGAAATATATGCTCTATGTAGCTTGCTTCATTATAATAAAATCTTTGTTGCACAAACCAACATATACATATCTATGATTGAAAGTCTCTGGTTTGGGGTTCATATAAAATAAGCAATCATAGAGGTATGGGAGTCGTGGAGTTTTGCTTGCTGTGTGCATCTCTTCACATAGATATATACAGATTATCCTAGTCTTTTTCTGCCACTCTTTCTCTCTGTGTTTTCTTCTCATCTCTGGTGTCAGGAATCGCTCTACTTTTTAGTTCTTCCATGATTAGTGCTTGAATTTAATAGATTTTTTTTTTGTTATTTTTGGTTCTTATCATTCATGTTCTTCATTTCTCTTCGAATTCTGTTTAATTGGGTTCATTTTTTCTTTTGATTCGCTTTCTGAATTCAGTTTATGAATTTCTTTCCCGATAATAGCTTATCAACAAGTGACATCTTCACTACACATTTAGTGATGTACATGGTGCCCAGTTTTTACAATCAGTTTGTTAGCAACCTAAGAAGTTTAGACATCAGTTTGTTAGCATCTTAATAATAAACTTAACAATCAGTTAAAAACCTCAAGCTTTTGATGAAGGTGACATTATTCGAATTATACGTGCTCGGTAAACTCGATATTGGCACAGGCATTTCTCTTTGCTATGCTTCAATTATCGCTTTTCAGCTTCTCACTTTCGGTGACTCCTCCTTTCAAGTAACAATCATGCTAAATCAATAATCAGTTTCTGTATTTTTTTTATTTTATATTTAGGGCTTCTTCAATACATTTTTATTGAACCAAAAGTTTTTTTTTGCTTTTGGTGTTTTGGTACTGTTTATGGTGTTTGGCTGCCTAGAATTCATGGGAAAGAGTTGAGGAGGAATTGAAACAGCAACAAGGACACTTGTATTGTTCATGGGAAAGAATTCATATGGGAAAGAGCAATGATGGCAGAATGAACGTAGGTAGTTGGCTTGCCATTTCCATGAACAAAAGGCAAAAATGAGAACTAAGGGAGAGAAAAGAGAGTCCAATGGGGGAAATTGACACAAGGCTTCAATTTTCCAGAGCCACCATATGGGTGTGTTACAGGTCCAAGAGTTTTGGTTCGTGAGTCGTGACATTTGGCAAAAAGATTTTCACCACCTTATGATTTGTTTGAATCTCCTCTAAAGACGAAAATGGGTTTCCTCTTTTTCTTTTTGTATTGTTTATGATGAATCCGTTTGTCCTTCTTTATTATGCCTTATTCTTATCATTGTCTTTTTGCTTTTTACGGTTCTTATTTTTCTTCCTTTTTCTAAAAACTCTTCCTACAACTTTGAGTTTCATAAGTTTTCCGAGTGTGATTGAAATCCAATTGAAATTTGCAGTATGACAAACATGCAAATGAACTAATTATTTAAATGGTGGTTTTCAATTCATTTTTTATGACATAGAAACTGCTAACAGTTGAAATACATAGCAACCAGTAGGTATGTCCTCTTATCTTCTTTAGTTTTTTAATTTGCTACCACTCTTATCATATAATTTTTTTTTCACTTATCAATCTTACAGTGTTGTCCACGATGCACAATGAAGAATTTTCTGATCAGTAGGCACATCTCTAAGTTAATAATTTATTAGCATAATAGTGATTTGTTAGGGGAGTGTTACGAAAAAAAATAGCAAGATTTGAACAATGCGCACACACAAAGAATTGACACAGAGATTTAACGAGGTTTAGCAATGTGCCTACTCCTCTGACCCACACCTAAAATATTTTACTATTTGGCAAAAGCCCAGAGAAAAAACCAGAGCAGTGCTCCGTTACAAATAAACCACACACTTGGTTTTGTACAAGACACTTATACCTCACAATATTGTCTCTCTACATAGAACCCAAGGTCCTAATGCCAATTTATAGGCTTAGAAATAATTGTGCATTAATAAGAGTTGTTGCTGCATTTACAACTCGGCTGCAGCTACTTCACATTGCATTAATAAGAGTTGTTGTTCAATTAATAAGCACGTGGCTTCTTTCTCCACCTTTAACAGCTCACTATTAATGATGCGCATGGCTTTGAGACCTTTAACAATTCACCATTAATGATGCACATGGCATGCTGTCCTTATTATCTCCACTTTTAACAATCTCCCATATGGAGATAATTTGCCATTTGTAACGAAATTCCAACATAGTCAACCTAAGTGTGAGTCTTCTCTCGCTTCTTCAAGCATGAAGACCGATCGAAGCTGAACATCTTTTCAGCTTCTCAATTGTAACAGTCTTGGTTAACATGTCTGCAGGATTCTTGCTAATGTGAATCTTTTCCAGCGTAATAACCTTTTCTTCTAAGAGTCCCCATATGAAATGGTACCTGATGTCGATGTGCTTTGTCCTGGCATGAAATGCAGAATTTTTTGTCAAATGAATTGCACTCTGACTGTCACTATAAATCTTACAGTCCTTCTGCTCTTTGCCTAATTCTCTGAGTAGACTTTGTAGCCACACCATTTCCTTACATGCTTCTTTCGTTGCCACGTACTCTGCTTCTGTAGTCGAGAGAGTTATGATCTTCTGTAATCTCAAGACCCAACTCACTGCTGCACTGCCCAGTGTAAAGACGTACCCTGTAGTACTCTTTCTACTATCTAGGTCTCCTGCCGTGTCAGAATCGACATAACCCTTCAAACTGATCTCTGATCCATCATAGCATGAGGATAGATTTGTGGTACCTCTTAAGTACCTCATAATCCACTGCACAGCCTTCCAATGCTCCTTGCCTGGATTATTCATGAATCTGCTCACGACTCCCACTGCTTGTGCAATATCTGGTCTAGTACAGACCATAACATACATGAGGCTACCAATTGCTGAGGTGTATGGTACTTTTGACATGTATTCCTGTTCTTCGACTGTCGTTACACCTTACCCTTTTGAAAGTGCGAAGTGACTTGCTAGTGGAGTGCTCACCGATTTAGCCCGATCCATGTTGAACCTTTTTAGTACCTTTTCGATGTACTGTTCCTGAGATAGCCACAATCTCCAATTCTTCCTGTCTCTGCTGATCCGCATACCAAGGATTTGTTTAGCCATACCCAAATCCTTCATAGAAAACTCTTTGGAGAGTTGTTCCTTCAACATTGTTATTTCCATCATGTTTGATCCTGCAATAAGCATATCATCCACATACAATAGAAGAATGATGTAGGAATCATCAAACTTCTTGAAATAACAACAGTGGTCAGCGTTATATCTTGTATACCCGTTTTTAGATATGAAATTATCAAACCTGATATACCACTGTCTAGGTGCTTGTTTCAACCCATACAAGCTTTTCTTGAGCTTACACACCAACTCTTCCTTCCCTAGTTCTTCATACCTCTATGGTTGCTTCATGTAGATATCTTCATTCGGATCGCCATGAAGGAAAGTGGTTTTCACATCTAGCTGTTCTAGATGTAAGTCCTCTACTGCAACAATGCTCAATACAGATCTGATGGTACACAACTTTACAACAGAAGAGAAAATCTCAGTATAGTCGATACCTGCCTTCTGTTGAAATCCCTTGACTACCAGCCTGGCCTTATATCGCTTAGTTCCATCGTGTTCTTCTTTTAACTTGTAAGCCCACTTGTTATGCAAAGCCTTTTTGCCTTCTGGAAGCTTAGCCAAATCCCATGTCTGATTTGTTATCACGGAGTCCATTTCATCTTTCATTTCAGCCTCCCATTTGAGCTTATCCTCAATCTGCATTGCTTCTTCATAACATTCTGGTTCACTATTGTCAGTTAAAAGCAAATAATTCAGAGATGTTAAATAACGAGTCGGGAGTTGACCTTTGTTAACTCTTTCTGATCTCCTCAATTCTTGAGGGGGAACTTGGGGAACAAGAGTCTGAGATTCTATATTCTCATATCTGGGTTGTAACACTCCTTTTGTAGAAATTTCATCAAGATCTACAAACTCTTTCTTTTCTGTTTCCCCTTCCACTTGTTTCATCATGTCCTTATATAGAACATTCTCGTTAAACACTACATCTCTACTTCTAAAGACTTTTCGGTTTTCTGGATCCCAAAACCGATAGCCAAACTCATTAATGCTATATCCAACAAAGACACACTTTTTGGATTTTGGGTCTAGCTTAGACCTTTCATCTGAGTTTATATGGACATAAGAGGTGCAACCAAATATTCTTAAGTGTGATAGGTTTACCTCTTTTCCCGTCTATGCTTCTTTTGGAAGTCCAAACTCAAGTGCAACAGATGGTCCTCTATTGATCAGATAGACTGATGTGTTCACTGCTTCTACCTAGAACTATTTGGGTAATCCAGCATTAATCCCCATGCTTCTAACATGTTCATTAATGGTTCGGTTCATGCGTTCTGCCACTCTATTTTGCTGTTGTGTTTTAGGAATTGTCTTCTGTCTCTTGACACCATTGAGAGCACAGTATTCCTCAAATTCATCGTTGCAATATTCTCCACCATTGTCTGACCTCAGACACTTTAGCTTCCTACCTGTTTCAGTCTCAACCATAGCTTTCCACTTTTTGAAGACATCAAATACATCAGATTTATGCTTCAAAAAATACACTTATAACTTCCTAGTGGCATCATCAATAAAAGTAACATAGTATTGAGACCCATTAAAAGATGGTACCTTGGTTGGTCCCCACACGTCTGTATGGACCAATTCTAACTTTTCAGGCTTTGGTTTTCTGCCCGTCTTAGAAAAACTCACCTTTTTCTGCTTTCCATAGAGACAGTCTTCACAGAAGCTCAGGTCCAGATGCTTCAAATTTGGAACCTTCCCTTTTGATAGCATGACCTTCATACCTTTCTCACTCAGGTGCCCAAGTCTGCGGTGCCAGGTGTCTGCGCTCGAATCTGTTGATACAGCTGTTAGAACACTATTTGTTTCACTCGTCACATAGAGAGTGCCTTCTTTTTTTCCGTGAGCTATCACCATAGCCCCTTTCGACACCTTCTATGAATCACTTGTGAAAGTGGTTCTGCATCCTGAATCTGACAGTTGGCTTGCTGATATCAAATTTCGTGTGAGATTCGGAACATGTCGCACGTCCTTCAAATGTAGGGTAGTCCCATTCGCCAGGTTTATCTGTACATCTCCTCTTCCAGTTATGTTGCATGGTTCATCATTTCCGAGATACATTTTCCCGAAATCACCCTGCATATAATTTTGGAGTATCTCCTTCTGACAGGTAGCATGAAAAAATGCACCAGAATCTATCACCCACAAATCATTACGAACAGCAACGGAAAGGATCAAAGCATCAGAATCTTTATCAGAAAGATTAATAGAATTTTTACTTTCCTGATTATCATTCTGCTTTGGTGCTTTGCAATCTCTCATCAGATGTTCTTTCTTTCCGTAGTTCCAGCAACCTCTACTTCTTGATTTACTCTTCCTAAATTTAGAACTTCCGCAGTTCTTGTTTCCTCTATTTGAAGATCTTTCTCTTTCTTCTACGCTCAAAGTGTTCCCAGACGTTTCTGCAGATCCTGAAGATCTTCTGCGTAATTCTTCGCTTAGAAGAACTCCCACAACATCATCGAACTTTAGCTTTCCAGAGCTAGAAGAGTTACTAACAGCCATTACCAGACTATCCCAGCTATCTGGTAATGTTGACAAAGTTAGCAGTGCTCTAACTTCGTCATCGAAGCTGATCCCAACGGATTCCAATTGACTTGTCAGTGTGTTGAAACCGTTCAAGAGTTCAGCGATGCTACCGCTATCTTCCATCTTCATATTGAAGAGTCTTTTCATCAAGAATACCTTATTTGAGGTTGATGGCTTCTCGTACATTTTGGACAGAGCCGTCATTAAATCTGCAGTGGTTTTCTCCTTCGAGATGTTGAACGCGACAGTTGCAGCGAGAGAGAGTCTGATTGTGCCAAGAGCCTTCCTGTCCAGCACCTCTCACTATTCATCTGTCATTTCATGTGGTTTCTTTGTTTTGCCGCCAAGAGGAAGATAAAGGTCTTTCTGGGAAAGATAATCCTCTATTTGCATCTTTCACAAACCGAAGTTTGCTCCATTGAACTTCTCGATCCTTGCTTTACTTTCATCCGCCATTACTCCCACTCGAATATGGCTTTTTTTGGATCTTTTCTGACAATTCCTGCGAACCTCCGTGTATTAGAACACCGTTGCCGATGAATTGGTACCACCGACAAAATTTTACTATTCAAAAAATTTATTATTCACGTGAACAGTAACTCCTCGCAAAAAAAAACAAACAGAAATTTATCACCAAACGCTCTGATACCAGTTGTTAAGAAAAAAATAGCAAGATTCGAACAATGCGCGCACACAAAGAATTAACACAGAGATTTAACGAGGTTCAGCAATGTGCCTACTCCTCGGACCCACACCCAAAGTATTTTACTATTTGGCAAAAGCCCAAAGAAAAATCAGAGCAGTGCTCCGTCACAAATAAACCACATACTTGGTTTTGTACAAGACACTTATACCTCACAATATTTTCTCTCTATATAGAACCCAAGGTCTTAATGCCAATTTATAGGCTTAGAAACAATTGTGCATTAATGAGAGTTGTTGTTGCATTTACAACTCGACTGCAGCTACTTCACATTGCATTAATAAGAGTTGTTGTTCAATTAATAAGCACATGGCTTCTTTCTCCACCTTTAACAGCTCACCATTAATGATGCACATGGCTTGGAGATCTTTTAACAATTCACCATTAATTATGCACATGACATGCTGTCATTATTGTCTCCACTTTTAACAGGGAGAAATAATAAATATTTGTAGAGGAATTAATAAAGTTAAACACTTCTATAGTCTAATTGAAAGTTTTAATTAGTTTTAAGTAAAACTGATCAGTTGTTTAACTATACACAAACCTTTTTTACTTTACTAAGTGTTTGTATCTGTGTTGATTCAACCAAGTAGATAATGTAAAGTAATAACTTGAACTAAGGTTTGGTAGACAAACACTCTTTTCCATCACTCTTTAATAAAAAGGAGAAAAAAATTACGAATTTCATTTTTATGAGAACTAATGAAATAATTTCCCTGAAATTTTGATATTTATGATTCCAACAATAGTTAATGGTGAATATCTCAATTTCTTTATTGTTGGAGACTATCAAGATTTTGCATTGCGTTGTTTATGAGTACGATTGCTCTTTTTTTAGACCATTGAAAGAACAATAATTAGGATTTTGTATATTGAAATTATATGGTACTTGACAATTGTCTTTTGTTGAATGGTTTTGGCATGAACTGTGGACTTAGAAGATTATCTCAAACTTGATGTTTAGATGTAGAAGTCACTTGTTTTTCTAAAATTAAAAAAAAAAAAAAAAATTATTCATCCATAAAAGAAGAGACTTTTGTACATTTTTTTTCTTCTCTTTTCCACTCATTGAAGATTCTATCTACAAAAGAAGGGTTTTCAGACTTGTATTTCGCAAGATTAGACATGAAATGCCTATACAAACTCCATGTGATGTAGGGTTTTAAATGGAAATTGTGATGAGACGTGACAAACGCTGTTTTACAGTAGCCTCCACTACTGTTATTGAATGCTTTTATTTTGAGTATCTTTCACATCCGTTGCGGTGTGTAATGATCGCGACAAAGCGAAATAATAACCCATTGCAGCCACAGCGAATCAGACTGGTCACTTTCTGTTATCCATCACAACTATTTGAATAAAAAGTAAACCAACTTAAAATTATCAACTATTCAAACCACAAAATTATCGCAATTAAACTTAAAATCGACGTAAATAACAATTTAATTGTCAAATTTTACTTCATTGTAACTATTCAACTGTTATTTACTTCATTTTAATAGTAAATTGTGTGAAGTTGAAAAAATTCATGATTGAGATACTTGCGATCTGCATTTTATCATTTACAATGTCGGTAACTGCGATAAACATTGCGCTATCGCATTCACGGTCGAAACTGTAATCTAATACTAAATATATTTCACTAAATTAAAAAAAAAATTAATTTCATAACGATCAAAAAAAAATCATAAAAATTAACTCAAATCATCCATAATCTCCATTTTAACATAACGAAATAAATTGATCATAAAATAAAACAAATAAATTTAGATGCTGAAGTTCGAGATAAATAAATGCCGAGAATTAATGCCTCCACCTCGCCTGGGGTGTAAGCCCAACTCCACCTTTCGACCTGCAAGAGAGAGAGAATATCAATCATAATCAAAACTTTTATGAGACGATTGGTTAGAAGAAAATCTTACTTACACCGCAACACTATATGTAGTTAAGAATTTATCATCATTTGGTGCATATAATTAATAACTCATTAAAATTAAATATTATCACTTGGTTAGTTTCACATATATAGCCAATTATATCGAATATTGACAGCATCACAAATGATTAATTTGCACCCATAAAATTTCTTTACTCCCCCATTCACTTGGTGGGCAGAGAAGTCTCTTTGTCAACACTCAAAAAGGGGAAGTCGTGTAGTTAGTGGAATGAAGAGGTTGCACTGCGTTTATCTAATTTTCAATTGTCTATTTTACTTTGTAAATAATTTATCATTCAAATTTTTTTTTTATTTACAACGATAATGCAACTTACCATACAACAACCCTCTTTATCTGTAAGGGAGTTGTTAACTTGAAAAATCAATTTTAGAACCTCAAAACACTCAAATACATTTGAATTAGGGTAATAATCAAATTAATATAATTAACAATCCAATTATAAAAATTCAGATATATAATTACAAACTAATTTTCATTATACTACTTTGTTTTTGGATAATAATTTAATAGAGCATCTAAACACATATTTGATAGGAATTAAACATGATTAAAGACTAACTATTAAAGAATAAATATATCAAAGAACAAAGAAAAAAGTAATTAACAAAAAATAATATTGCAATAGGGGATTTGTTTCAATGAAAATAAATAAAGTTACCTGGAACTTCTATTATTTCCTATTTTTCTCCTTTTCCTCTCGATTCTTCTTTGAAACAAGTTTGGCAAAGAATGACTTGAAAAAGGCAACTTTCCTGAGAAATTTCCAACCAAAAGATTTTTTGATTGGGCTTGATAATGAGTTTCCCTCCTTTTGATCTTCAATAACAGATCGCTTGATAGAAACCAAGCTCTCCATGTGATTATAAACATCAAATGAATAATAATGATGTGGGAACAACCCTTCATGAATCCTAACATGGATTTTTTTTCTATCGACAGAACTAGGATCATAGATGATCAACATTCCCTCACCCCCATCTAATATAATCTCACCATCTCTCAAACACCCTCTTGGTCTCTGAACAACCCTCAAATCAGTTCTAATACTACAGTGTTTAGTCCAAGTTGTGAACCCATCAGAATTACTCATCACCATCACATCAATAACAGAGCGTTAAGTATACCCAAAAACATGACAATTGAACATAACAAGAGAGTCATTTAATACTGCAAGTGCACTGTATGTCCTAGAATCAATATTATTAGACCGAGGAGGAATTATATTTCCAAAAACCTCATGTTCCATATCAAATGAAATAATTATCACATAATCATTAGATTCATTCATTTCTACTCCAATCCAATAAGCTACTCCATTGACCACAAGAGTAGATGACGAGTAATGAATCAGACCAGACACAGAAGTATGGGTTAATTCTCTCCACGAATCCTCATTAGTAGAGTAAACCTCAACTTGAGAAAAAATCATGCCTGGGTCTAATAAATTCTTAATATAAATGACACTGACAACTTTATAATCATTCGATGCAGCTACAAAACCAAACCCTACATAAGCCCTATCGATACTAACATTAGGGAATTGATCATTAATATTCACCTGGAGAGGCAGGAGATTTCTTGATTCACTAGTCGCAGGTTCCATAAATAGATTTTGATCGAAGAAATAGAATCTTTACCGATCTTGGCGTCTTTACGCAAAAAACTTACACAAACGATACCATGACAGGATCCAACGATCTCTAACCCTGAATGATCATAATGACCATCAAGATCTCTGATATGAATTGGGATGTCAAATTTGGTCAAGGAAAGGAAATCCTCATTGCGATACAAAATGATCTTATGAGTATCAAAAGGTATATAAGCACACCGACTTCTAACGAGGAGATTATTGCAAGAACCACGAGGTTTGAAAATGAGTTTGATTAAGTGTATGGTGGTAAAAGAAGTGTCATTTGTAAGAGAACACCAAGATTTTCTTACACATCTAAAACGAATAAGAGAATTGGTTGGTAACCTCGATAAAATGTCGAACACTATATCTTCTGGTAGATTAGAACTTGCTAAGAGAATGGTGATGTCCAAGCTTGACAAGGTTCTTGATCTTGTTTCAGACATGAATTACTCTCTAATAACATTTAATTAGGGTTTTAAATGAAAGGGGTAAATGGATTATTCAGCTTGTCCTTCGAATTTATATCAGCTTTTTTACACTATAAGTAGGGTTAAATTACAAATTTGATCCCCAAGGATTGGACGAAGTTTTAATTTGGTCCCCAACCATCAGTCATTCCAATTTAAAGACTCAACGTTAAATTATGTTATCAATGTTAGACCTGCTTTGGATTTCTGTTAAGAATCTTGGACAGAAAAACACATGGATGCCACCTGGATCCCTCATAATCCATTTTTTTTTAACAAGTTTTCAACCTTGAATTTTCCTAAAACTTAATTATCTTATTACTCTCTTCATCTCTAACACAATCACTCAATCCGAAAGAAAATTGATTTTAAAGAAATTTAATGTTAAAAATGGCTTAGGTGGGGTCTTGGTTTCAACCATGTGTTTTTCCATCCAAGATTCTCAACGAAAATCCAAAGAAGCTCCAAATTGATAACAGAATATAATATTGAGTCCCTAAACTGGAGTGATTGATGGTTAGGGATCAAATTGAAATCTAGTCCAATCTTCAAGGACCAAATTTGTAATCTAACCCTATAATTAGTAATTAATTTAAGTTGACAACTCATCAGATATCAAACTTAAAATTTTTAAGACTACTTGTTAATGAATATTAATGGTGTATTAAAGGAAAGGTAAATAAATACATAATGGAAAAAAAATAAATTTATCCTCGAGATTTTACGATTGGGTCAATTTGACCTTAAGTTATGAGAGTGTCAATTTGCCCTTGAGTTTTATTTTTCAAGTCAATTAGGTCTTTCGTCCAATTGAAGCGTCAAGAGGCACGTGAAAATCACATTAGACCTTTGTTTTTCAGGTCAATTTGCCTTTGCTTGGGAGGCTTTGCATGCTTTTCACGTGCCTCTTAATGGTCCAATTGGACAGAAGACCTAATTGATCTAAAAAATAAAAGTTATGGGCAAATTGATACTCACTCATAATTTAAAGTCAAATTGACTCCATCGTTAAATCTCGAGGATGAATTTGTTTTTTTTCTCATACATAATTTACAAAAGATACCAACAGAATGATCCTTTCTCCAAAAAGTATTAAAAAAAAAAAAGCCTGCATTCCTACACCCTCTGGGCCTTAACCACATTTCACAATTGGGGAATCATCACACTCAAACATGTAAAACGAATAAATGTCATTTGTAAAAAGACACCAAGATTTTTTACGCGCCTAAAATGAAAAAGAGATTTGGTTGGAAGCCTTGATAAAATGTCGAATAATATATCTCTTGGTAAACTAGAACTTGCCAAGAGAAGAGTGATGTCTGAGCTTGACATGGTTCTTGATCTTGTTTTAGACATGAATTACTTTCTAATAACACTTAATTAGGGTTTTGAATGATAGAAATAAATGGATAAGTCAGCTTATCATTTGAATTTATATTAGCTTTTTTACACTATAATTGTGGCTAAATTACAAATTTGATCCCAAGGATTAGAATGAGTTTCAATATGGTCCATAACCATCAAGCACTTCAAATATTCAGTTATCAATGTTTGACCTACTTTGAATTTTGTTAAATATCTTGGACGAAAAAATAAACGACTGTTACCTAAACCCCTCATAAGCCATTTTTTTAACCCTGAATTTTCTTAAAACTCAATTATCTTATTACTCTCTTCATCTCTAACACAATCACTCAATTTGAAAAAAATGGATTTTATGAAAAATTAGGGGTAAAAATGGCTTAGATGGGATCTAAGTAGCAGCCATGTGTTTTTCCATCCAAGATTCTCATCGGAAATCTAAAGGAAGTCCAACATTGATAACGAAATATAATGTTGAGTCTCTAAATTGGAGTAATTGATCGTTAAGAACCAAATTGAACCAGTCCAATCTTTGGGGACCAAGTTTACAATTTAACCGTATAACTAATAATTAATTTAAATTGACAACTCATTAGACATCGAACCTACTTGATAATGAATATTAATGGTGTTTAAAAAAAGGTAAATAAATACATAATTTACAAAGATGCCAACAGAATAATCCTTTCTCCAAAAGGGCAAAAGCCAGCCTTCCCACACCCTCTGGGCCTAAACCACATTTCACAATTTGGGAATCATCACACTCAAAACCGTAACCCATTATCCAGCCCAATACCCAAAGAACTCTTTTACCCGGTCCATCACCTACCCCAAAACCTTTGACAATCTCTAACCCGGTCTCCACTCATTCCTCGTCTGCCACACCTCACCTCTACACTGTTCCCCAATCCAAATCCCAAATCGAACAAAAAAATCCCCAAATCCACTTCTATTCCTCCCGCTTCCACTGATTCCTCCAATGGATCCCAATCACCCATTAGCAATCGCAGCTAGGAACGTGATGGACAGATACAACCTCGGCGGGATAGGACTCTAGGACTGGGTCTCACGTAACTCACTCGAAGCAACAATGAATTGGACACGCACAGATTCGGATCCTTGCGTGCGCTGCCTTTGGATAATGTTGGCTCTTCACTTCTAGAATCGCGAGGAGATACTGAGCCAAGAAAGGCTGGGGAAAAAAGGAAACGATCGCTGTAATCTTGAGAATATTGTGACAGGACAGCTGAAAAACTCTCGAGGGGGAGATCTCGGACAGAAGTCAGGTAAAGTTGGAGCCGACGAAGAGGATTCTGCTCCATCCTCTAAACTTGTTGATGATCGAACTGGAGAAGAAAGGTTGGATCCTGCTGAGCCCGAATCACTTCCAAAAAGTTCGCGTCTTCGCCAATTTCTACATGTCGCGAGAAACCGGGATGATAGAGACAAATGTGCTTCCGTTACCAAAGTCCCTCCAGCAAGTAAGCCGAACCGATCCAAACGTAGATACAACAAGCAACCAGATGCAGATGGAGGACATCTCCACAGTACATGTGCAATAGCATGGGTTTTGATCGTTTTGCGATTGTTGACCCCATTGGATACGCTGGTAGAATATGAGTTCTCTTGAACACCATATCTGTTGATGTACAACTTCTGAAGAAAGACAGGACATTGATCTTCAAATCTAGATTAGGCCTCACTCCCCTCCTTGGCTTCTTTCAGCTGTTTATGCGAATCCTAATCTTGCTAATAGACTGGAACATTGGGACCACCTTAAGCATTTTTCCACAAACCACTCTCTACCTTGGTTGGTCACTGGAGATTTCAACGATGTAATCAACTCGGGATAAATTTGGTGGAAAATCAGCCAATCGTAGAAGAATTGCAGCTTTTAATAATTGTCAGGATTTCTGCCTGTTGATGCCAAAAATGTGTTGTGTTGAGCTGGAGGCTAGGACCCAGACGTATCTGCACAGGGAGAGGAATGTGAGCTAGGGGGTCGCCGGAGGGGTTGCCTCCGAGGATGCTCCGAAGCTTTAGTTAGAGTCAGAGCAAAAATATGTAGGGGATGAGCGCTCCCTTTTGCAGTTGAGCAAAAAGTTCCGGTTTGGAGTGTATACCTGACCCTTTTTATAGGGCTTCGAAGGCGGCATTTGGCCTAGGGCGGCAGTGATATGTTGTCCCAACTGGGTTGGGTAATGATGCCTAGGAGGCCCAGCTAGGTGGCTGGGACCGTCCATTAGGGCTTTGCCTTGCTGGCTTGCTCTGAAGTCATTTATGCGTTAAGGCGGTTTGACGACCTGACGTCCCAACTTGGTTGGGTAATGATGACCTGGAGGGCGGTGGTGACGTGGAGACCCAGCTGGGGGGCAATGATGCCCTGAAGGGCGGTCATGACCTGGAGGTAATGATGGCCTGGATGGCGGTGGTGATGTGGAGGCCCAGTTGGGGGGCAATGATGCCCTGAAGGGCGGTCATGACCTGGAGGCCCAACTGTCCGAGCCTGGTTCTTCCGCGTGTCTCCTTGCAGTTTGGGGTCAAGATGATCCACGTGTCGTCTTCTTGTTGGAGAGGTGTATTTTGGCAGTATCAGAGGCCCCCCACTTCCTTGAGTACATTTATGTGCTTAAGGAAGTATTGCAGGGTTCGATCTTAAATGACAATGATAATGTACCGTGTTCTGCTAGAGCCGAGTAAGTGTGGAGCAATCCATCTGCTCGGCCTTGGACGGGAAAGACATGAGTCGAGCACATATGGAATAAGTCCAGCCGCTCGGACCTTGGAGGGATGAGGCCGAGGCCGAGGACAGTAGGACGGGGTTGAGGACAATAGGCCGAGGCCGAGGACTGTGGGTCGAGGCCGAGGACTGGGTCGAGGCCGAGGCCGAGGACATGGCCTTTGAGGGACGAGTCCGAGGACAATGGGTCGAGGCCGAAGACAGTGGGTCGAGGCCGAGGCCGAGGACATGGCCTTTGAGGGACGAGTCCGAGGACAGATAGAGCAATCCATCTGCTCGGATCTTAGAGCTTGTGGCCGAGGCCGAGGAGTGGGTCGAGGCCGAGGAGTGGGTCGAGGCCGAGGAGTGGGTCGAGGCCGAGGACTGGGTCAAGGCCGAGGCCGAGGACATGGCCTTTGAGGGACGAGTCCGAGGACAGATGGAGCAATCCATCTGCTCGGATCTTAGAGCTTGTGGCCGAGGACTGGGTCGAGGCCGAGGACTGGGTCAAGGCCGAGGCCGAGGACATGGCCTTTGAGGGACGAGTCCGAGGACAGATGGAGCAATCCATCTGCTCGGATCTTAGAGCTTGTAGCCGAGGCCGAGGACTGGGTTGAGGCCGAGGACTGGGTCGAGGCCGAGGACTGGGTCAAGGCCGAGGCCGAGGACATGGCCTTTGAGGGACGAGTCCGAGGACAGATAGAGCAATCCATCTGCTCGGATCTTAGAGCTTGTGGCCGAGGCCGAGGACTGGGGTCGAGGCCGAGGAGTGGGTCGAGGCCGAGGACTAGGTCAAGGCCGAGGCCGAGGACATGGCCTTTGAGGGACGAGTCCGAGGACAGATGGAGCAATCCATCTGCTCGGATCTTAGAGCTTGTGGCCGAGGCCGAGGACTGGGGTCGAGGCCGAGGAGTGGGTCGAGGCCGAGGACTGGGTCAAGGCCGAGGCCGAGGACATGGCCTTTGAGGGACGAGTCCGAGGACAGATGGAGCAATCCATCTGCTCGGATCTTAGAGCTTGTGGCCGAGGCCGAGGACTGGGTCGAGGCCGAGGACAGTGGGTCGAGGCCGAGGCCGAGGACATGGCCTTTGAGGGACGAGTCCGAGGACAGATGGAGCAATCCATCTGCTCGGATCTTAAAGCTTGTGGCCGAAGCCGAGGACTGGGTCGAGGCCGAGGCCGAGGACATGGCCTTTGAGGGACGAGTCTGAGGAAAGATGGAGCAATCCATCTGCTCGGATCTTAGAGCTTGTGGCCAAGGCCGAGGACTGGGTCGAGGCCGAGGAGTGGGTCGAGGCCGAGGACTGGGTCAAGGCCGAGGCCGAGGACATGGCCTTTGAGGGACGAGTCCGAGGACAGATGGAGCAATCCATCTGCTCGGATCTTAGAGCTTGTGGCCGAGGCCGAGGACTGGGTCGAGGCCGAGGACAGTGGGTCGAGGCCGAGGCCGAGGACATGGCCTTTGAGGGACGAGTCCGAGGACAGATAGAGCAATCCATCTGCTCGGATCTTAGAGCTTGTGGCCGAGGCCGAGGACTGGGTCGAGGCCGAGGACTGGGTCAAGGCCGAGGCCGAGGACATGGCCTTTGAGGGACGAGTCCGAGGACAGATGGAGCAATCCATCTGCTCGGATCTTAGAGCTTGTGGCCGAGGCCGAGGACTGGGGTCGAGGCCGAGGAGTGGGTCGAGGCCGAGGACTGGGTCAAGGCCGAGGCCGAGGACATGGCCTTTGAGGGACGAGTCCGAGGACAGATGGAGCAATCCATCTGCTCGGATCTTAGAGCTTGTGGCCGAGGCCGAGGACTGGGTCGAGGCCGAGGACAGTGGGTCGAGGCCGAGGCCGAGGACATGGCCTTTGAGGGACGAGTCCGAGGACAGATAGAGCAATCCATCTGCTCGGATCTTAGAGCTTGTGGCCGAGGCCGAGGAATGGGTCGAGGCCGAGGAGTGGGTCGAGGCCGAGGACTGGGGTCGAGGCCGAGGCCGAGGACATGGCCTTTGAGGGACGAGTCCGAGGACAGATGGAGCAATCCATCTGCTCGGATCTTAGAGCTTGTGGCCGAGGCCGAGGACTGGGTTGAGGCCGAGGACTGGGTCGAGGCCGAGGACTGGGTCAAGGCCGAGGCCGAGGACATGGCCTTTGAGGGACGAGTCCGAGGACAGATAGAGCTATCCATCTGCTCGGATCTTAGAGCTTGTGGCCGAGGCTGAGGACTGGGGTCGAGGCCGAGGAGTGGGTCGAGGCCGAGGACTAGGTCAAGGCCGAGGCCGAGGACATGGCCTTTGAGGGACGAGTCCGAGGACAGATGGAGCAATCCATCTGCTCGGATCTTAGAGCTTGTGGCCGAGGCCGAGGACTGGGGTCGAGGCCGAGGAGTGGGCCGAGGCCGAGGACTGGGGTCGAGGCCGAGGAGTGGGTCGAGGCCGAGGACTGGGTCAAGGCCGAGGCCGAGGACATGGCCTTTGAGGGACGAGTCCGAGGACAGATGGAGCAATCCATCTGCTCGGATCTTAGAGCTTGTGGCCGAGGCCGAGGACTGGGTCGAGGCCGAGGACAGTGGGTCGAGGCCGAGGCCGAGGACATGGCCTTTGAGGGACGAGTCCGAGGACAGATAGAGCAATCCATCTGCTCGGATCTTAGAGCTTGTGGCCGAGGCCGAGGAGTGGGTCGAGGCCGAGGACTAGGTCAAGGCCGAGGCCGAGGACATGGCCTTTGAGGGACGAGTCTGAGGACAGATGGAGCAATCCATCTGCTCGGATCTTAGAGCTTGTGGCCGAGGCCGAGGACTGGGGTCGAGGCCGAGGAGTGGGTCGAGGCCGAGGACTGGGTCAAGGCCGAGGCCGAGGACATGGCCTTTGAGGGACGAGTCCGAGGACAGATGGAGCAATCCATCTGCTCGGATCTTAGAGCTTGTGGCCGAGGCCGAGGACTGGGTCGAGGCCGAGGACGAGGACATGGCCTTTGAGGGACGAGTCTGAGGACAGATGGAGCAATCCATCTGCTCGGATCTTAGAGCTTGTGGCCGAGGCCGAGGACTGGGTCGAGGCCGAGGAGTGGGTCGAGGCCGAGGACTGGGTCAAGGCCGAGGCCGAGGACATGGCCTTTGAGAGACGAGTCCGAGGACAGATGGAGCAATCCATCTGCTCGGATCTTAGAGCTTGTGGCCGAGGCCGAGGACTGGGTCGAGGCCGAGGACAGTGGGTCGAGGCCGAGGCCGAGGACATGGCCTTTGAGGGACGAGTCCGAGGACAGATAGAGCAATCCATCTGCTCGGATCTTAGAGCTTGTGGCCGAGGCCGAGGACTGGGTCGAGGCCGAGGACTGGGTCAAGGCCGAGGCCGAGGACATGGCCTTTGAGGGACGAGTCCGAGGACAGATGGAGCAATCCATCTGCTCGGATCTTAGAGCTTGTGGCCGAGGCCGAGGACTGGGGTCGAGGCCGAGGAGTGGGTCGAGGCCGAGGACTGGGTCAAGGCCGAGGCCGAGGACATGGCCTTTGAGGGACGAGTCCGAGGACAGATGGAGCAATCCATCTGCTCGGATCTTAGAGCTTGTGGCCGAGGCCGAGGACTGGGTCGAGGCCGAGGACAGTGGGTCGAGGCCGAGGCCGAGGACATGGCCTTTGAGGGACGAGTCCGAGGACAGATAGAGCAATCCATCTGCTCGGATCTTAGAGCTTGTGGCCGAGGCCGAGGAATGGGTCGAGGCCGAGGAGTGGGTCGAGGCCGAGGACTAGGTCAAGGCCGAGGCCGAGGACATGGCCTTTGAGGGACGAGTCCGAGGACAGATGGAGCAATCTATCTGCTCGGATCTTAGAGCTTGTGGCCGAGGCCGAGGACTGGGTCGAGGCCGAGGACTGGGTCAAGGCCGAGGACTGGGTCAAGGCCGAGGCCGAGGACATGGCCTTTGAGGGACGAGTCCGAGGACAGATAGAGCAATCCATCTGCTCGGATCTTAGAGCTTGTGGCCGAGGCTGAGGACTGGGGTCGAGGCCGAGGACTGGGGTCGAGGCCGAGGACTGGGTCGAGGCCGAGGACTGGGTCAAGGCCGAGGCCGAGGACTGGGTCAAGGCCGAGGCCGAGGACATGGCCTTTGAGGGACGAGTCCGAGGACAGATGGAGCAATCCATCTGCTCGGATCTTAGAGCTTGTGGCCGAGGCCGAGGACTGGGGTCGAGGCCGAGGAGTGGGTCGAGGCCGAGGACTGGGTCAAGGCCGAGGCTGAGGACATGGCCTTTGAGGGACGAGTCCGAGGACAGATGGAGCAATCCATCTGCTCGGATCTTAGAGCTTGTGGCCGAGGCCGAGGACTGGGTCGAGGCCGAGGACAGTGGGTCGAGGCCGAGGCCGAGGACATGGCCTTTGAGGGACGAGTCCGAGGACAGATAGAGCAATCCATCTGCTCGGATCTTAGAGCTTGTGGCCGAGGCCGAGGAATGGGTCGAGGCCGAGGAGTGGGTCGAGGCCGAGGACTGGGTCAAGGCCGAGGCCGAGGACATGGCCTTTGAGGGACGAGTCCGAGGACAGATGGAGCAATCCATCTGCTCGGATCTTAGAGCTTGTGGCCGAGGCCGAGGACTGGGTTGAGGCCGAGGACTGGGTCGAGGCCGAGGACTGGGTCAAGGCCGAGGCCGAGGACATGGCCTTTGAGGGACGAGTCCGAGGACAGATAGAGCAATCCATCTGCTCGGATCTTAGAGCTTGTGGCCGAGGCTGAGGACTGGGGTCGAGGCCGAGGAGTGGGTCGAGGCCGAGGACTAGGTCAAGGCCGAGGCCGAGGACATGGCCTTTGAGGGACGAGTCCGAGGACAGATGGAGCAATCCATCTGCTCGGATCTTAGAGCTTGTGGCCGAGGCCGAGGACTGGGGTCGAGGCCGAGGAGTGGGTCGAGGCCGAGGACTGGGTCAAGGCCGAGGCCGAGGACATGGCCTTTGAGGGACGAGTCCGAGGACAGATGGAGCAATCCATCTGCTCGGATCATAGAGCTTGTGGCCGAGGCCGAGGACTGGGTCGAGGCCGAGGACAGTGGGTCGAGGCCGAGGCCGAGGACATGGCCTTTGAGGGACGAGTCCGAGGACAGATGGAGCAATCCATCTGCTCGGATCTTAAAGCTTGTGGCCGAGGCCGAGGACTGGGTCGAGGCCGAGGCCGAGGACATGGCCTTTGAGGGACGAGTCTGAGGACAGATGGAGCAATCCATCTGCTCGGATCTTAGAGCTTGTGGCCGAGGCCGAGGACTGGGTCGGACCTTGGGTGTGCGCAACTTAATTTGGTCGTGCGCATGGATGCTCGGCCAGTGTGCATTAGTGTATATTGACGTTGGACCCCGTTCGAGGAGTGTGCATTGCTTTGTCTCAGAAAGGGGTGTGCGCACTGATGCTTAGCCGTGTGCGCTATGCGAGAGTTCGGACAGGGGCGTGCGCACTATAGTGCTTAGCCGTGTGCGCTATACGAGAGTTCGGACAGGGGCGTGCGCACTACAGTGCTTAGCTGTGTGCGCTATACGGACAGGGGCGTGCGCACTACAGTGCTTAGCTGTGTGCGCTATACGAGAGTTCGGACAGGGGCGTGCGCACTACAGTGCTTAGCTGTGTGCGCTATACGGACAGGGGTGTGCGCACTACAGTGCTTAGCTGTGTGCGCTATACGAGAGTTCGGACAGGGGCGTGCGCACTATAGTGCTTAGCTGTGTGCGCTATACGAGAGTTCGGACAGGGGCGTGCGCACTATAGTGCTTAGCCGTGTGCGCTATACGAGAGTTCGGACAGGGGCGTGCGCACCACGGCTAAGGACCTTGACCTAAACAGAGGGGTATGAGTACTGGCCCCTACTGCTCTTTAACCCGCATCCCTGGCGGTGGATTTGGGCGGCATGACAACAGATGAGTTCTTTAAACTTCTTCGCTGTTACTGCCAGCGAGAGATGGTGGTTTCCCACAGACGGCGCCAATCTGTTGATGCCAAAAATGTGTTGTGTTGAGCTGGAGGCTAGGACCCAGACGTATCTGCACAGGGAGAGGAATGTGAGCTAGGGGGTCGCCGGAGGGGGTGCCTCCGAGGATGCTCCGAAGCTTTAGTTAGAGTCAGAGCAAAAATATGTAGGGGATGAGCGCTCCCTTTTGCAGTTGAGCAAAAAGTTCCGGTTTGGAGTGTATACCTGACCCTTTTTATAGGGCTTCGAAGGCGGCATTTGACCTAGGGCGGCAGTGATATGTTGTCCCAACTGGGTTGGGTAATGATGCCTAGGAGGCCCAGCTAGGTGGCTGGGGACCGTCCATTAGGGCTTTGCCTTGCTGGCTTGCTCTGAAGTCATTTATGCGTTAAGGCGGTTTGACGACCTGACGTCCCAACTTGGTTGGGTAATGATGACCTGGAGGGCGGTGGTGACGTGGAGACCCAGCTGGGGGGCAATGATGCCCTGAAGGGCGGTCATGACCTGGAGGTAATGATGGCCTGGATGGCGGTGGTGATGTGGAGGCCCAGTTGGGGGGCAATGATGCCCTGAAGGGCGGTCATGACCTGGAGGCCCAACTGTCCGAGCCTGGTTCTTCCGCGTGTCTCCTTGCAGCTTGGGGTCAAGATGATCCACGTGTCGTCTTCTTGTTGGAGAGGTGTATTTTGGCAGTATCACTGCCAAATGATAAATTTGGGTTTTGCTGGATCAAAGTATACTTGGTCAAATTCCCGTGATAATAGATTTATCTTTGAGAGACTGGACAAATTTGGTGGAGAATCAGCCAATCGTAGAAGAATGGCAGCTTTTAATGATTGTCTGGATTTCTGCTAAATGATAAATTTGGGTTTTGCTGGATCAAAGTATACTTGGTCAAATTCCAGTGATAATAGATTTATCTTTGAGATACTGGACAGAGCCTGTGCCAATCCTAGTTGGGTTACTATCTTCCCTAAATGTGTTGTTTTTCACCCGCCCAGAATTAAGTCTGACCATTGGCCCATTCTCATCAATTTAAATCCCGCACCACCACCAAAGACCTTGTTGTTTTGAGCGAATGTGGCTACTAGACCCCTATTTCCACGTTGCTGTCAAACACTCTCGGGATTGTGCTCGGGACATTGATCATCAATTTTTTTAGCAAATAGGTTATTCTCTAGAATAAAGATACTCTTGGTAATGTTTACATTAAAAAGAAGAAAATTGTTGCCAGACTATCTGGAATCCACAGTGCTCACCCCAGCAGTTTCCTCTCTAATCTTAAGAGAAAACTATTGTCACCAAACACCAAAAAAACTTTTCAACAAAATTCTCTTTTGGAATGCATTTCGTTCGATTTGCAAGTCTATGCGACAGTCTATTCCTGGAGTACTCACATAACTCAATTCAACTCAAAACACATATTTCTGTCAACACAATTCTCGGAGTGACTTTTAGTTCATGAGAAAATCAAGGTCTCTTTTACACTTTTAATCATATTCGCTTAAGTTGACTATATATATAAAATATATATATTTTTTGATATATCAAGTAATTTTGGGCATCGCATCAAATTTATTTATTTATTAATAAAAATAAGTCATTCACGTCTCATTTAAAAAATTTGTAAGTAAAATTCTTATTACTGAACTATTAATATATATGGAGATTGAAACCAGTTATCTTGTGGTTATATGTATAACATATTTTACCCTACAAAATTTTAGTAATATTTTAATAACTAACTTGTCTTGTCACACTAATCACATAAAAACCAAAAAAATAAAGATAGAGAGATTAAGTCAATTTTATAGATAAACTTAAACCCGAAATCACAAGATCCAGAGTTTGCAAAGACCAAACATAACTTGAATTTAGATAAATCGATCACATGTCAATCCAATATAACTCGAACCCAAGTTAACCCGATCTCAAAATAATCAAACCCAAAATTGAACCGATTCAAAAATAATCCAAACTTGAAACAACTCATAACCCAAATGAATTAAGTTGATTGTCAATGAGGTTTTGACTTAGTGGTTAAGGTTGACACTTTAGAATTTCAAGGTCTTGATGTGTGAATTATTTATCTAATTTATATATCAGTTATTTTTTTCACTTTTAAATGATTTATAATAGTATTGTGAATTCGTGTGAGTAATAAAATAAAATAAATTTATATTATAATCAAATCTTTTATTCAAAAAAAAAAAAATCTGAGCTGATTGATTTCTCCACCCGTAGTCACAAAAGCCAGATCAACTTCAATCTTATGAGTTAAAATAATATGAACCGGAAACCCAAATCTGGACAAAGAAACCCAAAGTCCAAAATTAGAGAGAAACACAAGAAGCCCCCGAAATGACAAAGCCCAAAATCTTGATCGATTTCGAGCAATTCTCGGTGGAGAATCCCCTTTGAACTTCTCAAGCTCTAAAACAATAATAAAGCAAAGAAAACAAAATCAACAAATGCGAATAGAAAAATATGCTAACCCATATTTAATTGAGTGAAAAGAGAAACACAGACGCGTGGGTGATCTAAGTTCAGTTCAAATACGTTGAATCTTAAATTAACTAACTGTGTAATTGTACCAACATCCATATGATCCAAAAAATAATGAAATTTTATATATATAGTCTTCTTTGTGTCAGATGTGCCAGCATTGAAAAGGGCTTTTGACGCCTCACTTACCCATGCATTGAACTCGGACGCTCTGCGCCTCTGCCTAACTGCTTTGCTGCCGATCTGCCATTACAGCATTCTTGGATTTTGAGAGCATCTTTCCAAATTTCCGTTCTTTGATTTTCTACCAACTTTACAAGCTAAAAACCCTATAAATCATATATTCGTATCTTTGTGTTTGTGCGTGCATGTGTATAATAATGCAACCAAAAGATTGTGGCCTTTTGAGTTGTGATTTGGGACCCCTTTGATTGTTAATGATCTCGTCAATGTTTATTTTATTCACATAATTTTTAATTATATTTATAATTTTATTTAATTTTTTAATATGATATTTTTGATAATTTAATTTTAAAATCGTATTGGATTTCTTCTTCAGTATTAAATTAATAATGAAGTAATTAATAATCTTATTTTGACGTTGAAATCCGCTCTAAACGAAACCTAAACACTTGTTTTCTTTCTCAATAATGCTGGTTGTTGATGTGAAAATCCAACAAAATTTTAAGATCAAATTCAATGAAAAAATTGAATTAAAAAACCAAACAAAATTATAAAATCTAATTGATATAATTAAAAATTATGTGATCAAAATAAAATTTGATCAATAATTACATAATTAAAATAAATATTTAGCATTGAATGATTAATAACCTAAAAGAAAACGGTGCCTACGTGGAAAATAAATAAATAATAAAAAAAATTCAAATATTTACCAAAGGTAGATAGGGGGGGTTGGTTTAGAATCAAAATTGTACAACTTTTGACATAAGCATATCATCAACGTGGTTAAAATCTGGGCGGAAGTCGTGTTAGATTGTACGATTGACCACCATAAAAGTTAATTTCCCATGATAAAAAATGAAACGAATTCAGTTTTTGGGTTAAATTCTTGGTATGATAGGAGTTTAAATCAGTTGGGATAAATTAGTCAAATTCAATTCGATATATTGTAGATTAGAACAATAATAGGATTGAATGAATAACACAATTACTCAGAAGTTGGGTTTAGCGAAAATTTCTTAATTTTTAATTTTATAGACTAATCAAATAATGGATGATGCATAAATTTTTTTATTTCTATACAAAATTTGATAAATTTTAAAATATTAATAAAATATAGATTAAATCATATATTAAAATAATAATTTATTTTTTATTTTTTTTATATTTTATATATTACATTGGCTTTATTTAATAATAAAATTTGATATTGTATTTTATTTTTAAAAGTACTATGTAAAATGAAACTTTAAGAACTTTATATACGCATTTCATTAAAATTTTACTCAAAATGCTATCGATGTTTGCAACGATGATGGAAATTATTCATTCCGAATTATTTTAAGATTACATTTTATGAAATACTACGTGATTTGTCAAACTTTTATTTTAAATTTTAGGGTTTTTTTCTGACAAAATAAACTTTTGTAATTGTTTTCGTTAACATAAAAGATTCACAACTATTAAATTATAAAAACAAAAAATTATTTTACTTTTTCTTAAAATTTTTGTAAAGCATTTTTAATATTTATTTATTGATATTGAAAATAATTTTTACAAATTTGATGTGTGATTTTTACCACATTTAAAACACTTAACAAGGGTAAAATAATTTTTATTTTTACATTTTAACAACTGTCAATTTCTAATGCTATCGGAGACAATCTTATGCTTTATTTTGCTAAAAAAAAAGTCTTCTTTATACAAAATAAAAGTCG
This sequence comes from Bretschneidera sinensis, assembly GCA_023935145.1. Lineage (NCBI taxonomy): Eukaryota > Viridiplantae > Streptophyta > Magnoliopsida > Brassicales > Akaniaceae > Bretschneidera > Bretschneidera sinensis. The sequence continues at coordinate 26,069,617 of CM043698.1, read as the reverse complement.
GACGGAGCCTTTAATGAAATTTTGCTTTATTTTAATGACAAAGAATTGATTTGTTTTTTATAAATTTTATGAAAATATATTGGGATCTGTCACTCTGATTATGTGATCCGGACCAAGACTCGAAACCAGATTTCCTGACCAAATCCAAATGCCCTACTGGGTCCCACATGTTGGCAGAGATCAAAATAATTAAAGTCACGCCCATCAAATGCTATAAATACCTATTTTATCCCAAAGTTCTCAGCAAATCAAATTGCATACTTCGTTTTCGTTCCCTTTATTTAACGAAGGACACTCCCATTCGTATTCTCAAAACAATTGTATGTTTTTCTCTTTGATTGCTAAATTATTGACTTTTTAAAAAAAAATATTTGTGAAATACTTCAATATTATTCAGTGGCGGTGGCGGTGGCGGTGGCGGTGATTGAAGCAGCTCCAACAATTTGAGCAGGAGATGATGGTACGGTGTTTCAGTTTAGGGAGTGGTCTGCTGCTTGCGGTTCTAGCTGCATCTATGGTGTTCCTACCGTTGATGTTGCCGCCGCTGCCTCCTCCACCCTTGATGCTTATGTTGTTTCCGCTTGGGATCATGGCTGCTCTAATGTTATTGGCTTTCTCTCCAACTGAGGCTGCCGGAAACGTTGTCGTTCAAACTGTTTGATTGGCTGTAGGGTCCAAAATGGCTATAATATTCTGTAACAATGTTTAACAGCTTGTTAATCTCTCAAAGAAATTAATTGAAAATTGTGGGTTGACAACAACGAAAACAAAGAAATCAACTCGTATGTTTAATTAGCTCCGTGAGTAGCCTTTGCTAGAACATGTTAGCATTGAACCTAATTACTTCTTCATGGTCCTTTTGGCTTTTGACCTTTCTAATCTTTTTGTCAAGTTCAATGCTTGCAGTATTTGCAAATCTTGTGACTATGTTCATTGTTCGCATGTAAGTATGATGGCCTTGTGACTATGTTCATTGTTCATTGCTCTATAAACCGAACAATGAACATAGCCACAACACAAGATCAGCAAATAGACCATGACCAAAAGATTAGTAAGGTGAACGAACAACGACTCATTAAGAGGTTCTACCAGAGGCTGCTCATGGAGATATAAGCATGAGTTTATTCCTCTGCTAGAGTAATTGCATATTTTACGGATTCAGATCTATAAAACTTCGAAAATTTCAAACTGTATACATGTGTCAAAAATTTCAAAAATTATATATGTTTTGGGACTTATTTTTTACTGGACTGTTTGAGCTTGAATCATAAATAACCGTGGTTTTACAGTAGAACAAAACCTTAATTAAGACATCTTAAATTATTTATAAATAATCTTTATGTACTAACGTACATTATAATAAAAGATTTGTGAATTTGATAATAGTAAAACTTTTAACAAAACGAAATCTTATTTTGAAGTGAATCTGAATATATTGTGTTTATTCCTTGCCGCAAGTTTCGTAGAAGTTATACTATTTCTATCATTAGGCTTAACAGTTTAACAAATGCGAGAAATTCCTCACAGAACAGGAATTTATGTTTGAGCTAATTAAGGTTTATCTGATAGAATACTCGTGTACAGTAAGTTATTTTTACCGACTGCTTACAGCCTTACAAGTTTCTGAAAGGGTGAGCAAGCCAGGCTTTGATGAGTCACAAAGCAACCTCTACCGGATGAATAACAAAATAGAAAACAGAGTAGCAGCTTCTGCACCTTTTTTCTTGTTTCACATAAATATAACTCGCTTAAGTCATTACATCCAAATGTACCTACCGTGCCATCTATACACGAACTACAACTTTTTTTTACTCCAGACCAGTAGCTTAACACAATTTCAAATACAAAAGCAACAACTTCCTGAGAAGGTCAATGCAAAAAAACCAGGGCCTTCTTATCTGTGCAGCATTAGACTGATGCCCCTGAGTCCTTCACATCTCATTATCAATGATATCCCGCATCATTTGTATTGGAATTAGCCCTTCAGTCCGGATTGCATCTTTGTTTGGGTCCGGACTGATGAAAAACAGTGTCGGCAACCCTCGAACCTGAGACACAAGAAATTAAATAGGCTTCCTCATTATAGGTCACATGTGAATTCAAGTTCCATCAGAAATTAAGTTTCTCAAAATTAGTCTTCACTCATTGCAAAATCAAAATACAATTCTAGAACAGAGAAAGAATAGAAGTTTCAAGTGCTAAAACGTGTATTCAGTTACACAGGAGGTTCTCTTTACACCAGGAAAAGTGGCACAACAACCTGAACCCAATATGATTTGAAGCAGAAAGCTTTTGTAGAAACAATTTATCAGTGTTCACAAAACTAAAATCAGCTTAATGAAGCAAGGCAAATGTATCCACTCTCCTCTGCCCGTACAAATAGATGCATAACAGTAAAGTACACGACTACACCAATCAAAAAAGAAAATAAAGCCCTAAAGAAACAGCTAATATTTGGAAATTACCTGCATATCACGTGCAAAATCATACTCGTCATCAGTATCAACTTTCACAATCATTGTATTGCTCTCATACTCCACTGCAAGCTGTGATAAGAGCCCCAATTAGGAGGTTATTCATTATTGAAGACCATGAAATCTAACTGGTTATGAAAAGCTGTAAATTTTAATGGTCTATATGACGTTCAAATCCTGCTCTAAAACAGAAACAGATTTGTATACAAGACAGGATTGGTGGTGCATGCTTTTTTTTTCTTAGCCATTTTGAGCATTACTTTACGAAAACAAAGAACAAAAGAAAAAAATATCACAATAAATATGAAAATGACATTGGTTGTCAGACAAAAGTACCCTTAATTTACCCTACAGGCTACAGCCATTAGAAATGTACCCCCACCAAAAGAAAAAAGTTCAGCCTATAACCAAATCTTTACTTCCTTTCATTCCCATCCCACTTCAGGCAAATAATTCCAAAACCCTGGCTCTGCTGCTAGGCAGACTCCAACCATCGATTTGCTTCTCCATCAAACCAGCAGAATCGCTATGCAGGTTGCATAGAAGCTACAATTCCATTTGTTTGTTTATCTAATCTAGATAAGTTTTAAATCTATTTCATGTGAGAACTATAAACTGTTTTGTTATGAATTGGAGGAAACTTGGATTAACCACTCGTCATATGGGAATGCGTTAACAGGCTGAATTGTAGAACTGGATTTTATGACTTTGCAATTCTGTGGACTTCAGAAGATTCACAGAGAGACAATTACGGTGAGAAAGAAACATAGGAGTATGATATGATAAGAACCATCTAAATAGTAGACTTTATGTTGTGAACCTCATAACGAGGTAATTATGAGATAATTGATGGTCTTAAGGTGAACCAATATATAAGAAGAAGAGATTGATAGAGAATGGTACTTATGGTATATGTAGTGATAGTAGAATGTTATTATCAAGTTGTATGAGATATAAATGATTAAATATTGAAAGACCATTTATACAAATTGAATACTTCTAGTAAATTTAATTCACTGAGCTTGTGAAGCTCATCCCTCATTGTACAATGATTTTAGATAGCAAGCAAGACAAATAATTTGGTGAGTTGAAGTTCAGACGAAATCATTATCTGTAAGCCACGTACGTGTCCACATCCTCAGAATAATGAGAAAATAAAATAAAAAATTTATTTTTAAATATTCATGCATTTTACGTTGTATATAATGTTTAAGTCAAAATTAGAATGATGTATCTCCCCTGTTGAGGGTAGAGGATTGATGTAAAAATTTCTATTAGTGTTATTTTTATTGTTGTGTATATGTGTCGTGCTGGGATTTTCAAAATGTGATGACACCATCTCGGAGGTGGCCAACTTTATGATTCTATAGACTGCATAAAAAGTAAGAAAGAGGAAGATTAAAATAAATTATATTTTAATAGTCTAAGGATGACATGTGGACGTGTTAGAGCTAGAGTTAGAGTTGTTGATTTAAGAGGGCGTGGTAGGCCCCCAATATTTTTTGACAAGTTGAGGTTGAGCCTAAATTTGTGGTTCCTAGAAAGGAGCATGTTGACAGTATAATTGATATTAGAAAGGTGTGAGAGAATCTGAAGTTAAAAGAGATGAGCTAAGATAAGCTCTTACACATGCTCTTGAGAAAATGAATATAACAGATGATAGAGTTAATAGCCTACAGCATAGACTGGATGAATAGGCTAGGGCAATGCCTGAAGTTGTTGTAAATCCAGTAATGATAAATGTTTAAAAAGGGGAAAAGTGAGTTTATGCACGAGATGTAGAGAGATTGCTTTGTTAGATATGTTAAGTTGAATGCTTTGTTGTTTAAAGGATTTATAAACCCTTTTGAGCCTGAGTTATAGGTGAAACAGGTAGAAAGATTTTTTTTGATATTTTACCAATGACTGATGGGCAGAGGGTCGTCCTTGCTACGTTGAAGTTAGAGAGAGAGGCCCGAGAATGGTGAGAGGATATTCTTCCCAGGGTAAGTACAAATATTGATAGACCCTTAACCTGGAATAGGTTTAAGGAAGATTTTCTTGATAAATACTTTCCTTATACCTCTAGAGCCCAACAAAATAGATATTTTATTTATTTGGGGTATATATGTTGACTGTGGCTCAATATGATAGCAGATTTTTGGTTTTGTCAATGGTTGTACCGAAAATGGTAGACCTAGAGGAGAAGAAGTGTAAGAGGTTCATAAATGAACTATGTTTTAAGATTTGATCAAAACTATCTTACATGAGGCATATGAATTATGTTAGGTTGGTGGATATAGCACTTCAGATTGAGAAGGATGTGATGGAAATTAGAGGTGAGCTTATAATTAATTCCCAATTTTTAACAAATAAAGCAACTAAGCTTTCTAGAATACCAAAGATATAACCTCGTGCTCCACTTGTCAGACAAAATTAATCAAAGGTGTTGGTCAGATTTCTCACCTGTGATCATAAGATTGCCAACTGACCTTGTTGAAGAATTTGCACAAACAATGCTAGTGTATCTAATCTATTTCTGTTCTGAGATATACAATGCATCCTGAAAAAGAAGGAAGCTACACAATTCTAAATCTGAAGAAGTTCAAATTTCTGACCAAACATCTTATTTATGTACAAGACAAATGTAATAGATGTTTCCACTACCATTACCAGGATCTACTTTTTCCAAGTCATACAGGTTGATCTTGCATTCTGGAATAGACGATAATGAACATAGTTCTGGAAAACTTTCACTAACATTATGCTTGCAGCATACTGTCAACAACAACTACAGTCCTCAAGATTTACATGCCACTCTCTCTTTGAATCTACTTCAGACTGCTTTCTAGGAACTAAATTGGCCTCCAGATTCATCTCCTATTATGCAGATACTTCAATTAGGGGTGAAGACCGTTGGAACCGATCAAACCGAACGATTAATTTTGGTTCAGTTCAATTTGGTTTTTTCTCTTCAATCGGCACGGTTCGGTTTTATATTTTAGGAACTGAACAAATTTCGATCTGGTTCAGGTTACATGTATAAAAAACCGTCAAACCCAAACTGAACCCACATATCTTTTTTTTATAAGTAAAAGTATATTAGAAAAGCACCAAGAGAGTGAAAATTGAGAGTGTTGAACCAACTATCTCTAATAACGGCAATAAGTTTTTATACACCATTAAAAGTTCTCCGGAACCTTTCATTCCACACCAACCAAAAAATAGAATGTGGAATCAACATATAAGCCTTTTTGACTTCCTTGGACGCCCTCAACCCCCTCCAAGCCTAAACTTCATCTCTCACGGATCTCGCAACCACCCAAGAAACTCCCTAAATTCTATAAGCCATCTCCCATAAGCTTCTAGTTAAGGATTACTCCACCAAAAGATGAAACACGGACTCAGTGCAAGCTTTGCAAATATAACACGTCTACAAGCACTTTCCCTTTCTTTTGTAAATATCAAAAGTAATAATTTTTTCCCAAGAAGCCTCCCAAACAAAATAAGAATTTTCTCCCAAGAAGCCTCCCAAACAAAAAAACTTTCTTAGGCGCATGAGAATACCAAATTGATTTCCACTGGAAATTTGGAGAGTCATTCGAAGACATCTTATCAAAAATGATCATATAAAAAAGAATTCACCCCAAAACCATTTTCAGGGTCAGGATTTCATCTAACCAAATCCTCTCTATTCACGTCCACTCCTAGAGTTATACAAGGTCCCATAAACCGCATAACCATCTCAACTACCTAGTCATAGACATTACAGATAAAAGGCACATCCCAAGCAACCTCATCATTAGCCAAAGAAACACAGGAGCTAACAAGCGCTTCCTTATCTCTCACAATAACAAAAATAGCCGGAAACTTATCTTTTAAGGGAGTATTCCCACACCTAGTGTCATACCATAGTCGAGTTCTCTCCCCATTTCCCACCGAAGCCGAAACACCAGAAAGGAAATTCTCCCACCCTTTCTGAATCCACTTCCAAACCCCCATACCATAGCCCCCCCCCCCCCCCAAGCACCTCCTTAAACATCCACCCATTAGGATCCAAGCCAAACTTAACCTCCACCACTTTCCTCCTACGATGATTCCTCTCACGAACCTCCATAGCCATTTACCAAGAAGGGCTTTATTGAACACAAAAATAGATTTGATGTCGAGGCCCCTCTTTTCAACGATTGCTTAACCACACCCCACCTAACCAAATGGTACTTATACTCCTCTCTCGTGTTTCCCCAAATGATTCTTCTTTGAATACTCTCTAGCCGGTTAGCCACCAAACCCGGGATAGGAAAAACGGACATAAAGTAGATGAGAAGACTTGAAAGAGTACTCTTGATAAGAGTAAGCCTACCCCTCTTAGAGAGATAATGACTCTTCCCTTTTCTCAAACTTCTCCCCAATCGGGTTCCACACTTTTATCTTTGAACTTAGCCCAAGGGGAAGACCAAAATAAGTAATAAGAAGTGACATCATATTGAACCCCAATAAGCTTGCAAGAAAACAACCATTAATATTCTCACCAAGCAAGATTAGATCACTCTTACCAAGATTAATCTTAAGGCTCGAAACTGCCTCAAAACACAGAAGAACATAACAGAGGTACAAAATTTGACAGAAAACAATTGTGTCATCGACAAATAAAATGTGAAAAATATTCACACTGCCTCCATTACTCCTTACTTTGAAATCACTCAAAAGCCCCTCCCCCCCAACCACTTTTGCCAACATCTTGCTAAAAGCCTCGATCACTAAAGTGAACAAGAAATAAGACAACGAATCACCTTACCTTAGGCCCCTAGAAACTCTAAAAAACCTGGAAGGACAACCATTCACAAGGATGGAAAAGGAAGAAAAAGATATACATTTGAGAATCCAATTATGCCATTTGTCCTCGAACCCCATTCTTTTCAATAAGTAGATGACAAAATCACAACAAACATGATCGAAAGCCTTTTCCATATCAAGTTTGCAAATTACTCCTCCCCCTCCCTCCTTTAAATGAGCATCTACCACATTGACAATCAACACTGCACCTAAGATTTGTTTTCCCTCAACAAACGCATTTTGGTAAGGGGTCACAACCTTCTGCATAATTGTCTTCAATCAGTTGTAATCACCTTCGATAAAAGCTTGTAAATACACCCTACAAGACTAATAAGTCGAAAGTCTTTGATATTTGACGCTCCCACCTTCTTTGGGACAAGGATGATGAAAATGGCATTAAGACTTTCCAAATATTCCCCCGACCCATGAAATTCCTCAAAAAAGTGAAAGATATCCCAGTACCTCCCAATTATAAGCTAGAAAAACCATAGTAAAACCATCTGGGCGTAGAGATTTATCACCATTACACTCTCGAAGAGCTATAGAAATCTTTCTTCCTCAAATGAGTGCTTAAGCCAACTTGCCTCCACCTCATTAATTCTATCAAAGTCTAAACCATCCAGATTCGGTCTACTATCGCACGTTTCCTTATACAGATTCACAAATTGCCCTTTTTATATCCCCGTCCCCCTCAACCACTATACCGTCAACCTCAATGGAACTAATAAAGTTGAATCTTCAATGAGTATTTGCCATCCGTTGAAAAAACTTGGTATTCATGTCACCCTCATGAAGCCACAATTCTCTAGATTTTTGCCGCCAAGAGATCTCTTCCAAAGAAATGAGCCTTGTAAATTCCTTTTTAGCCCACACTCTCCTTTCTTTGTCTGCACTCGACAAACCCTCGGCAATCTCCTTCTCATCAAGACCATTGATCTCCCCCATCAAAGCATTTAAAGCGGTGTTAATATTTCCCAAAGAACCTCTATTCCACCTTTGCACTGCCTTTTTAACTTGCTTCAACTTTGAGGCCACCAGAAAACTCTCATAGCCTCCTACATTGCAACCCTCCCACTAACCTTTCACAAGGTCTGTGAAGTCATCCACCTTGAGCCACATATTCTCAAAACGAAACGGTGTCGACCCCTAATGCATGCCGCCCATTTCAAGAACAATAGAATGGTGGCCTGAAGTGGGGCGAGGCAAAAGCTTCTGAACCAAATCAGGAAATTGAGATTCCCAACAACCTGTGACTAACTCTTTTATGATAACCTCGTGTGATGCTAGAGTGTCAATGGGATTCGGATCCTCTACGTTTGAGAATTGATATGGTACTAACTATTTCAAATTCTTTTATCATTATAAGGCCATATTTGTTGAAGCTTCTTGATAGCTAAAAAGTACTTTTTAATAATCTCAAGTGTTTTCATACGTGTTTGGTTAAAACTCAAATGCTTAAGTTTTAAGAGGTTGAGAGGATAAAAACACTTTCAAGTGAAATAGTTTTGAGGTACTTTCGTGAAAAGAGGATTAAAGCACTTTCATGTAAAGCTAAAACAAATGGGACCTAAACTGTTCTAACTTCTGCAGTTTTGTTAGATATTTGGTTTAAGAAAGTAACTAAATATTGGGGGTCACGCACATATATTTGCTAGCAGCTGGACCATCCCTCACACATTTCAAAGCTATTGAATTTTCTTCTTTACCATTTTTTGAATTTGGTGAAAGGCCAAGGAAGAGAGAAAGTTTACCAAAATGTTCACTTGAGCCATCAATGTTTATGAGGTCTCTCTCCCTCTCCCCTCTCTCTCTCTCTCTCTCTCTCTCTCTCTCATACCAAAATGTTCACCTGAACCATCAATGTTTGTGAGGTCTCTCTCTCTTCAAAAGAAGAAAAAGAGTTGAACCATCAATGTATATGAGTTTTCTCTCTTTTGAAAAGATATTTCCGTGAATTATTTTCCCTAGAAGCAAACAGGGATTTCAGGTGTGCCATTTATCCGAAGGAGGAACCAATCAAGAAAACCGAACTGAACTGAACATTTCAGTTCTGTTTCAGTTTGGTTCTTTCAAATTTGTCAAATTCACCAGGACAGTTTTGGTATATAGATAGCAGACCTGATGAAGTTGGGGTCGTTTCGATTTGACCTTCAACCCGGCCAACACGATCCACGAACACCGCTAACTTCAATAACATAGCATTTAGTCCATAATAGTCACAACAGCAGCCTAATTGCCAATATACATACTTTTTTTTATAAGTACCCTCTTCACCAATATTTCATCTTCCATTGAACCAACTGAACTTCATAGAAAAAAAATTCATAATAATTTTTCTTTGGCCTGATTTGCTAAACAAACTGAGCAATACATGTTTTAGCCATAGAAAAAAGGGAATGGGGGAAGGTTTGCATGGCTGCAGTAAAAATGGGAGGGGAGAGAACTCTGAACAAGATTTACAATAACTACAAAATATATACTACGTGAAATGGTAAACAAGTATTATGACAAGCCACAAGTGAAATAACTCTATTGGGATAAAGAACATAGAATAAATACTTATGTATGCATATTGGTCGGCACATGTGAGAATTATCAAGTTGTTGTCCCAAACATTGTCTATGCATGCAGACCTAAATCCAAATTTATTGAGTCATGCATAATGGAAAAAGTAAACTAGATTATAAATATCAGATTTAACACAAGCTCCAAGCAGAATTATGATTCTTTATATCTCTAAAGGCTTGTCACTCATTGGAACCCATAATGCAATCAATATCTCTGAAAAAAGGTCATCCAAGATGATCAACTAATCAAAGAACAAAGCAAAAATAAAGTTAACCAAGATGATCAACAGATCTCATTTCATTATTGGAAACGAAATTCTATTGCATATAACACTTAATGTAATTGTTTTAAGCATTGCATTCCTCTTTATACTTTAGATATGTTCACGAATCACACCTCATCACTATTTAACATCACCATTTAATGTTTAACTATTAATGGAAATCCAAGATTTTTGTGAAATTAAATCGTGAAGACAATGTCACCACAAACACTCAATGGAGTTTTCAATTTTGGTTAACCCTGACCACTTGCATATTTTTAAAACAACTTAGGAGACTTTGAGGAAAGTATTTTTCTGAACAGATTTGAAAAACCAGTCTACACGACTTTGTCGTGGGCTTAAGAGTAGAGAAATTACGAATTCTAGAGTTTTGTTAAGGAAATGAATTAGAATTCATAGAAAGGGATTAGAACTATCCAATTAAAATTATTCTAAAGAGAGAGAGGAGGAAGGGAGCACACCAAAGAATAAACATACCGGCACAATGCCTCAATAATGACTCATCATAATTCCATTATCAAAGACCTTCAAAACCCCAAATAATACATAAATATTTATATAGACAGTTTTTCCTTGCTGTACAAGGATTTTACTATCAAATAAGAAACCACCAGTTAATAACCCTAAAGCCTACTCAAATTCCAAGTAAATAAACCCTAATAAACTTAAAAACTCATAGAACATAATATTTTTTTTATAAATAAATAAATTATACAAAAAAGATGCACCAAGAGGGTGCAATCCATGTACAAAGACTATCTATAAGAGAGAAGCTCCACAAAACTTACTAAATCTATGCCATTTACAAAAGAATGTCCGTTGACTCAAAAATTAAAGGCATTGAACCACATTTCCCTAACTACAAAAATAGACCTCTCAATACCATCATCAATACCATCAAAAGCTCTACGATTCCTTTCATTCCAAACTAATCAAAAGATCGAAAGTGGAATCATAGAACATAATATGTTAAAATTATATCACCTTCAATACCCTAAAATTGATGGAAATAATAAATTACATATCTGCCTCTGCTCTTAAAATAACCTATGACACTTATAAAAAAGCCCTAAGATTTTTCTGCTAAGTGACCAATACATGGTGTGAGAGCGAGAAAGCATCCCCCTTCAATATTTTTATAGAATGAGAGTGCCTCTAAAGCATATATATTATATTTTTATCATCAATTTTTGTTATTATTTTATATTAATTAAATAATAAAAATATATGTAAAAAAATAAAAATTTCTCGTTGAGCGTATTTTTTTAAGGAAAAAAAAAACTAAAGCTAGTTGTCTCACAAGCATTGCAGACTTATAATATTCTTCAGTCATTACAATCAGTGTACACTTCCATCAACAAAATGTGGAAAATTGAATTACTACTACTATTACCTCAAAATCCAAATGTAATCTCTACATATTAAGTACTATTAAATCAGGCATATGGGTAACAAAATCAAAAAGATATAGCAGAAAATACAATTCCATAAAAACAATGACCATACCAGTTCAAGTTCTTGGGCCATCAATATACAAGGTCCACACCATGTTGCATAGAAATCAATAATTAGGGGCACATTTCTCTCTCCCTTCACCAGATCCTGCACCTCCTGTGCTGACAACTTTTTCTGCTCACCCAAAAATAAAAAATAAAAAACATACACGTTAAACTTCACAATTTAAAAGAAAAACAACACTAACAATTAAGTAATTATCCAACATAAGGTGAAGACATGCCTTGTTACAAAACAAGGCACCAAGATTTTGTAGCACATTTCATGGTAAAATTGTAAAAGTAATTGTTAGTAAAACTCGTATTTTTTTTTACCATCAAATTGGTTTTACCATAAAACCTATGAGTTTTACCATGAAAAGACACTACTCCCAGTTTCCCATATGATGAACAACCTGGGCATTATAATTTTTCCAATTTTTTTTTCTCATTTTTTCCTAAATTAACTTAGGAATCGACGGAGCAATTTGGAAAACAAATAACCCAGTAAAGCCGACAAATTTCATCAGAAAACACGAGAGAGAAAATTAGACCAACAAGAACATGAACCTACAAGGCAACCTTCAACATAAATAGCGGGCATTTCCCACTAAATAAAAATTTCATGGGCATTTACAGAAAATTTAAGAAGAAAAAGAGTTGATGAACAGTTTGAGGAAATCATACCACAAGATAGTCTTCTCTGACATACTTTCCATGAGGGGGTCTGCAAAGCAACTTTCGCGGTTGTGTTGAAAGTGAAAAGGGTCTGTTTTTGGTGGTGGGTATAGTAGTCGTAGTAGAGAAGAGTGACTTCTCTTGATGGGTTTTTGAGGAAGAGTAGAAGAGAGAAATCTGAAATGGTGAGGGATGGAAAGAGAAAATGGGTGATAGTGTGGTCAAGATATGAGAGGGCGTGTGGGTTTGGAGGAGAGCCATCTTACGAGTGTGAGATGAGAGGTTTTGCAAGGGGTTTTAGGCTTTTAGCGGGGAAATGCAGATATTAATCTGGGTCTGTTTGGATACTTCAAATTTTTATCCATCAACTGAAATTGGGATTCTTCTGCAGCAGACTAGAGATCCAAAAGTCGGCCGAGAATCAGCTGGCCCATTTTTTTCTTTTTTCTTTTTCCCATTTTTGTTGTTTCTTTATTAACGAATTATATCTTAAATCCTTCATTTCTAATAGGTATGTCAATTTGGTGCTTAATGTTTTTTGCCAATTTCATCTTATTTTTAAAATTTATCTAATACATGGTAAAGAGAAAAGAGATAATCACAAATAAATAGTGTTGTTAAGAAAAAAGTTACAAATATATATTGCATATAGTTGTCGGGACCAAAAATCATGGGATGGGAGTGATTGATGCTTAACATTAATCATTAAATAAATATTATTTTCTTTCAATCAATGTTATTTCCTTTCAATAAATTTGTGTTAGAATTATGCGATTGTAATTTTGCTTTATGCAAGAATGGTTTATTGTCTATTCCATCAAAAACTGTTCGGCTATTTAATAGCTTGAGGCCAAGAATAAATGATATATATCATCAGTATTATCTTCAACCTTGTGTTGATTTGGAGCTATGGTTTTTCTCGAATTAAACAAACTAAGGAGGCTTAAAATCCCTCGAAGTGTCCTACAAAATTCTATCATATGTAGAGCACATAATGACGATCCTTGTTCTCTACTCATTCTTAAACCCACTACGAAGTCGCAAACTCTGGCACGTAACAATAACCAACTTTGTATGTTCAAACAATCAATAAAAAAAGTGTTTGTAGTTTGGATAAAAATAAAGTTGTAGATAAAATATGTTAGGATACCACACCGTAGAACAATCATGTTTATATTTTCTGTAAGAGTTAAATACATTGTACGATATTGAAGTTTAGTAAAGTTATACGCCGATCTATCTATTTTATGCGTTCAACACTACACTTTCACGAGGTTAAGTGAAATAATGTGTTAATCTATTTATTTTATCTGATCAACGTTTTACTACTCTGAAGTTTAATAATAGTACGTGTTAGTTCATCTACTTTATCTTACCAACATTGTATCATTAACACTTCAACCAGTTTGACCATTAAGTTTGTTGATGTAAGCACTTTGCATACCTAAATTACTCTTATCCATTTAAAGCATTAAGGTCGTGTTTGGTATCTTGGTTAAAGCCAAATTTAACATAAATTCAAAATTAATTTAACCGATTCCAAAGCAAGATACACAAATTTCAAAGCAAGATTTAAGCCAACACTTCAGTCATTTTGATCATTTGACCGTTAAGTTGGTTGATGTAAGCACTTTTTATACCTAAATTACTCTTATCCATCTAAAGCATTAAGACCATGTTTGATAGTTTGATTTAAATCAAGTTTAGTTTAAATTTAAGGTTGATTTAACCAATTCCAAGACAAGATACACAAATTTCAAGATAATATTTAAGTCAAACTTAACTTAAATCGGGATAACGACAATGATCATAAACAATTTGTATATCCAATTTCATGGATTAGACTTGACATGTGTCCGTATAATATTGGATAAAAAAAATAAATGCTTCTTCAACCACGTTGCTCGGATAGTTAGAAACACTAACAGGCCAAGTAATATATACTATAGGTTTGTAGCATTTTGAATAGGAAAAGAGGAGAGAGAAAAGAGATGGAGTTGGGTTTTCTAAAGTTTCTTGCTTATTGGGTAAAATGAAAAATGCAATAAAGTCTATGAAGGACTAGAGTTTGTATAGTGCTCATCTGATTCCTCTTTGTTGTCCTGTCTTCTTTTATCCGCCAACATAGGCTTTTAGATATATGCTCGGCTCCACCCACCGCCATAGATATATTAACGCAAGCAATCAGCATATCTAATCTAAAGATTTGAATGATGGAGATGTTAATACAATATCTATATATGTCCAAGAAAAACAACAGATAATATGTTGATCAACTTATGCTTTATTGTCTAGATATTGCTTATAAAAATCGAGTGCTCTTTTGGGGATAAAAAAGAAATGAAAGTGGAGCACAGTCATGCCTAATTTGCTTCGTTTACTTAGTGCAACAATGCGAGGAGTTGAGTTGTGTTGTGTTTTATGTGAGAAAGAGAACTTCATGTAACAAAACTCAAAAAAAAAAAAATATCGCATCATATTTGGTATATATATCTTTAACCCTGAAAAATATTTAACTCATTTAGGTTATTTTTTTATATTTGGAAATGTGTAACCACTAAAATAAGCTCACGACCACTCATTTCAATTATCTTTGAGTTTATATTGTTTAAGCATTGATATGGGCAAAAATACACCAACTAATGGAATGAAGACACGTGATGAACTTTTAAAGGTACAATGGTAAGCTTTCAGACTTAAAAGGTAAAGAAGTAAATTAGTTGATAGACTTGCATTCAACTTTTCTGGTTGGGAATCCCCAAGCTTATATAATAAAAGGGCTCAATGCCTCGTAAAGGCTAACTTTGGGACATCTTTTCCTTCTCTTTTCTTTCTCTTTTCTCTTTCACTTCCACTCTCCATCTCAACCTGTCCATTTACTTCATCTCAGTAGTACATTTACTGACTTAATTATCGAAGAGTCATCCCTAGAAGAACAAAACTCCGGACGATATTTTTTTACAAGAGTTTGTGTACTAGACTGACGTGAAATCATGATCGAGGCTAACATCAGTAATTTACCTCATCCTTCGCAGATTTGACTTGACGGAAATATCCTTAACTTCTTTTCAGCATCATCAAGCACAACCTATTATATATGAGTGCTTAACCTAAATCTAACTAAAAATTTATTCCAAGACATCAACTTATATTAGAAGAACGATGATTTTCCAAAAAAAATTGAAAAGATTAATGCTATGCAAAAGAAATAAACACAATTGCAAAAAGACCTGAAATACGATGTGTTAACCCTACCTGCAAAAAGAAAGGCAGCCACGAGTGCCAATAAAAGAAGGTTTTATGCGCATGCAATGAAAAAAAATTTGCTTAGCACAGTGTCATGAAAGACACATGGCACAAGAGTCCATTTCACTTTTTAATAAAATAATTTTTTTTTTTTTTTCTCATACTATTTAACGGTGAAATAGACTCTTATGTCATATATCACTCATAACACTATGCTAAACAAAAACTTCTACCTACAATGACATTTCAACTGTAATCATAGGCCTAAGGAACGTGTAATTTTTTTTTGCTGTTAGAAAACGAGAAAGTATTTTGGAGGGTGACTGACTAATGCATGTTCTTACTGGACAATGTCATACAAGGAATCTATGTATTCAATCAAGACTGAGGCTTGGAAAGTGGAAGAGGGCTAGATTACTTAAAGCCCTCTTGAAATCTGAAAACTAAATTTGAAAATTGAGAAAATCCCCCTTTTGACACGAAAGAAGGAAGTTGTACCTACACATCAAAGCCCTTGCCCCCTTTATAGAGTATCCTCAACCGAGAGCTCATGCTAAGATCTCTCTTATGAAGCTATAAGAGGAGCTCTAATGGTATTAAAACCCGCCAGGATCTATACTATTCTATGTTCTTTCCGATAGTGCGCCTAACAAAGATTTAGAAAAGTATTCTCAATCGTTTGGCAAAAGGCTGAAGGCGAGTACGACCTCCGAATAATTCAATTGAAGTCTCTCGCCACCTTAGCTACGAGTAGGTAGGTGCCTAGTCTTCACAGGGTAGCCAATTTCTAACGTCATATCTTAATCCTTTCTTTTTATATACTAATCAAGATCGATCAATATTACATTAAATATTTCCGATGTGAAATCCTACATTGCTCAAGAAATTAAGTAAAACATTACATTAATGAGGTAGGGATGTTTTTACCTACCATAAATCCTTATATCTAATTAAATCCTATTACAGGTTAAATCTCCATCTGGCGTTATGATAATCTTTATCATCAACTTCTTCCAATCCTCAAAGAAGAATCAATACCTTTACTAGTAGCTGCAAATAGTTTGGCAATCTCCAACTGGGTATTTGCAATGATCTCGGTTCGCTTGAGGTCCATCTCTCCTCTCTTAGCCTCAGCTTCAATTCTCATTTTCTCAATCTCCCTCATTGTGTCCAATCTTGCTTGCTCTGATCTCACCACAACTTGTGCTAACCACCTGATGCTTTCCGTTATTTCCCATTCTTCTTTCTTTCGCCGCTTCTTTTTCTCCATTTTCATCTTCAACTTTTTCGACCTCAAATTCTCTTTGTCACTGTACAACGCCGGTGTGCTGCTATCCGTGTCCATGTTAAACTTGTCCGATACATGGTTTGATAATTTTGGTCCCACTCCATCTTCCTGTTTCATTGACAAGGCGGCTAATATTAGTGAAAATTAAATTGGTGTAAATTGATTATTCCGTATAATATAAGAGTGGGAAATATTAATGTCAGAGCAAAATAATTTGAATAGAAATTATTTCAATTATAAAACGGTTGATAATTTTGTTATTTTAAAATTCAAAAAGTTTTTCTTTGACAATAACAATTTCTACTCTGATAATATCAATAGACTTTTTTCTTTTATATTTCTTCTGGGAATTTGAATTTGAGACCTCTTGCAATGAAAAGGGGTGTACTTACAAGTGGGTATGCACAAGCCACGCAAATACACAATTGATGTATGGTCAGCTTATATTAGGGGCGGGGTCAAGAATTTCATTTTGAGAGAGGGAATTTCTTTAAAGCATAAAAAAATGTGAGGACAATAAAACATAAATGAAAAATAAGACAAGATATTTAATGATCTTCTTAAGAAAGTGGAGCAGTAGGATATTTCATAGAATCAAACTATATATAATCTAATTATGAAGTACCAATAAAAAATTATAAAATGCAATATAGGCAAAAAAAAAAAGGGAATGATAGAATTTAAATAAATAGTTAAATTTTGATTGGATCTTGAACTTTTATTTAATAAAGAAATGATTACTGTCCAAAGATTTTGCACAAAAATTTCACACTAGCAGCAGTCAACTAGTAATTCTTGTGACTACTTGGTTGTCCATAAATTGCTGCTCGACTCTCCAGCTTGACTGCGTGATTGGCTTGTACGGACAATATGATCCTATTTTCTTCAATTGAGAAAAACAATTGGTAGTTTTTTTTAGTTAACTATGTTTTTTCTTTATTTGCTTAATTAACGCTGTACATAAGATTAAACTTTAAATTGATTCTCCTTATAAAAATAAAAATAAACTTTAAATTGAGTTCATAGCATTCCCAACAAATATCCTCCTTTCTGCGGCATTTTACTTGTTTTGGAATAAAATTCTTAAGAATTTACCCAGAAGATGAAACTAATTAACTGACCTTGGCCACTCTATGATCAAAACCATTAGACCCATGAGAATTCTGTGCAGTTACCACTTGCGGTGGAGGAGCTGGAGGAGGAGGCGGTGGCGGTTGCGGGATCACCGGGGGTGGCTCCAATAAAGTCATCAAGGGAGGAGGTAGTGGTGGTGGTGGTTGCTCTGTTGCCGGTGGCGGTGGTGCGGCAGTTCCACGTAACAAAAGATCGAGCCGTGGATACAAAGGCCAAGAGGATCCGTCAGCAGTGGCAGATTCTGATCGGTACCTTTTCTTCATTGATTCGATTTTGTTCTTACACTGAGTCTGTGTTTTTGGTGATTTAGTGCAATTGGCACGCGCTGACACATAACGCGCAACGTCTTCCCAATCCTGGCCCTTGAGCTTGGCTCGATTTCGAAGCACCCATTTGCTTTCGTAGGCTTCAAGTAAGCTTGACACTGCTCCTTCGCTCCATTCATCTCGTTTCAGTCTGTCACCGCCACAACCACCACCACCGCCAAGTTGTAATTTCCTCGGAGATTCTTCTAATTTGATGGATGTCTTGTTGTTGTTTTGAGGGAGGAGAGATGGGTTTTCTTGGCTACTAATTTCTTTGTCCATCTCTCCCCCTACTAAAACTAAACTTTTACCCTTGTTTAGCTGTTAACATGTATGCACACCCTCAAGCAAGTTTAAGCACATATTGGTCTTGTGGTAGCGAGAGAAATTAGAAATGGAATTTGGTTTTTTTTTTAATTACTTTCGAGTCTTTTATAAAGAAAAAATAGTTATATTTCTAAGTTTTTTAATATATACATTAAGAGATCTGGTTTTTTTTTTTTAGTCTTTTACTATATACAGTAAGAGGTCCTTTTCGTCTAATTTTTTTTTAGGAATAGGATCCGTTACATTAAACGGTTAATATTAACCAGACCTCTTCACAAGATGCGATTTAAACAAATATTTTTTTAAAAAACATATAAAAAATGACAAAAAAGAAAAACTAGCATTAAAGAGGAAAAGAAAGTGGCCAACCGATTAAGGGAGAGTGTTGAGTGAGAGAGAAAGCCACTAGCATTAGAGAGAGGGAGGAAGGGAAAGGAAAGGAAAGGAAAGGAAAGGGGAAAGGCTAGAGTTAGTGGGCAACCTAGAAAGAAAGTGGTCACTTTGTCAAATGAGTTAATGATAGTAACCTCTTTAACTTTTCTGGTTTTTTTCTCTTCTCACTTTTTTTAGGGTGGTGTTATCTGATTTGTGGGTATATATGTTTGGTTTCTGTTGTTATGGTTGGGGTATTTTGTCAGTTAGCGTTGATAAGAAGCCAACCAAGAAATCCACTGGCATCTACGAGAGGAGGGGGGGTGATAGTGGTGGTGGTGGGTCAATCACGTGGGTTTGTCACCCACGCCAATTTTAACCATTTTCTCTTTAACATCCTATCTGTCAACCCAACCCTAATGGCTTATGTGCTATGGTCACTAAACCAGGCCATATAGCTTAGCTTCCCTTTTTGAGCTCTTTTTGGTTTTCTTTTTGTACCTTTGCTTTTTTGGCCTTTTGAAATTTTTTGGTGGAATCATCACCACTAGAGTTTGTAGAGAGATTAAAAAAGGGGAGATATTTTGCTTATTGTTTATTGTTGGTAGCGAAGCATATTTTGCTGCATCAACAACAGGGTTGAAGGATTCCAAGGCATTTTTTTCTTTCTTTCTTGAAAGAGATTTGTTTGTGGCCGTTTGATTTATGCTAATCTTTAGATGATCACAAGCCGCTGGATGCCACCAAAGAACTTTGGTAACCTCATCAAAGTGAAAGAGATGTTTTTTTTTTTGGTGTTTCTTTAACTATTTTTTGTGATAAATGAATTTTAAAAAATTTATTTATATTTTAATATTTTTATAGTTTATTATATTTGAAAATCTACAAAATGATGACATTCATTATATAAATGAGTATTGGAATTGAGTAAACAATTAACAAATCCTATTAAAATTAATAAAATTTACAATGAAATGAATATTCTTGCAAATTTTAATTAAAAATACTAAAAAAAATACGTGTGTAATTCGTGACTAATCAAAAAATGCCAAGGATTTATGATGATAATTATAAGATTATAAATCTGAAATCTAAGAAATTTGAGCATTTTGACTTAATGGTTACTTGCAGAATACTCCATATAAGAGACTTACAAAATACTCCATATAAAAGACTTGAGTTCAATCCTTTTTCGTTATTATTAAAAAAAAATCTATAAAACACATAATGCATAAATCATTTGATATATAAAGATCTAACTCTTGTTATAACAGCCACGCGCTTTAACCAATTGAGCTATTCCAATAATTATGAATTATTTGGTTAATGTTTCATACTTATACTGTATATCACACATTTAATGAAAATTAATATTTGAAAATTTGAATAAAAATAATCAGATGTAGAAGATGAAAATTAATTTTTATATGCGCGTGTTTGAATTGAAGATGAAAGTAATAGCCAAATGTTGTCACGCCATATTAATGAATAATGATGGTTGTGGGAGAATTCTTGAAGTAAAAACAGAACCAAGTAAGTTTGAATTGATGTACAAGGATGCAAATATTTACTTTGGTGGATGAACATGCAATCACGGAGTTTTCTTTGTGGTATTATTTGCTTGTTTTAAGGTATTTTGGCAAGTTATTTGGGTGCTATATTTATCGGAGCTTGAATAGTCGAGTAAAATTTTGACCCGATTTGAAAACCTGATCAAATTCATTTAAAATTTAATTTGTTCAATTTTAAAAATATATTAAATTAATATGAGTTAAAATGAATGTATAATATTGTGATTTAATCTATTTTTATAATAAATATTGATTATTTTTTGTTACATAATATATTTTGTGTTTATATTGTTAGTAAAAAGTGAACTTTTGGACGCAAGAGTGACCAATTTTGATGCTCAATAAATTTTATAAACAATTTGGAGATCATCCAACAATTTTTAAGAATTTTATATTCACATATTTTTTTTGTGATTTTTCAATTTTTAATAGTAAAAAATCTTTAAAAAAAATATTTTCAATTGTAAAAAAATTCTTATATTTTTTTCATGGTAAATTAAATTTAACTTTGTATATGTACAAAAAATCACGATCAAGTTCTTTGTGTTAAGTTTTTAAGACAATTTTTTTTATATAAATAATGCTGTAAAGGATTACATTGTAATTAACTAAAACTATATGATTGCTATGTCAAAAAACAAACTCTCAATGATTGTTATCAAAATTGGCTAAACCACAGAGTTATGTATGTATTTTAACCATTACTATATTTTGATCCCGATTTGATCCGAGCTCGAAGTGACTTGAACCTTACTCAATCGAAAACAAAATAAATCAAATTTAAGTGATCTAAAACCCAAAATTACTTGATCTCAAGCAACCCAAAACTCGGTCTGACTTAATCGAAACCTAAATTAGCCCAAGTTTTTTTTCTTAAAAAATGAGTTACTTATTAAGTTCACGGCGATCAAGCAGAAGATATTATCCGCAAGTAAATTCTATTCAAACTGTAATTTCATAAGTCAAATTAAGTATGAATAACTTTTACAAGTTTTTAAACTTATACCCATATCCGTATTTTTAAAAGTATGGCCACCGGCCCTAACAAGTCCGAGCCATTATGATTGTTCTTTTTGTTCTTTTTTGAGTAGTACACGTCATACCTACTTACGTTGAAAATTAACGAAGTTGATTGCCTACCTAACAAATCAGACTATTAACAAAAAGGATAGCGAACTGTTTTATGTTGATCTCAAATAAGAAGCGTAATGGCCATTATGATTGTTGATTTTATTGCTGTAACTTAAGCGGCGGATATGAGAAAATAATTGAGAACGTCAACAAAAAAAAATTGGATTGAATATTTACAGTGGATATGAAACTGAATAGTTTAAGAAGATAGGGTCAACAGATTATCAAATTATGAATATCTTACAAGGATGAATTTCATTTTAGGAAGGAAAAGAAGATGGTAATATCAGGTGGGTAAATGTTTTTTTCTCAATTTTGCAAGATAGGGAGTGGGAGAAATGTGAAAAGTCTATCTTATCCCCAAACCCTTTAACCCAACCCAGTGACAAAAGTGGCAAAAAAATTATTTCCACAAGTCACTCACCCTCAAAGCTCCACAACTTGTTTACCCACCGGAATTTCTGGTATTAGTGTCTTTCCATCCCAAACGAGCTACTTTTTCAACTTTCACGCTGTAGTGCTTCCAGCTATATACAACCCACAAGGATGGATTGTCACAACTGTTGAGATTCGAGTGTGAATAGAATCAACTATAAGTTTTTGCTTGGTGCAGTGTCAAGAGATATAATAACACAAATGTCTATCTCACTATTAAATAATATGAGAAGAGAAAAAAATATATTTTATTTTCATTCAAATGTGAGATTGATTCTTGTACCATGTATCTCTTATAACACTATATCAGACAATAATTTTTTAGAATCAACATAAAAAGAGTATAAGAAAAATTAAAAACTTATAAGGCCAAAACTCCTAGGTATGAAGTCCTTGCTTAGCAACTTCCTGAAAGTTAATCTCCCTCAGGCATAACAGTGTGAAACGGTGATAGCAACTGAAATTTAAAAGCTCGAGTCACGGCAAGTTCACAGTGAACCTTCCCCCATAATTGCTACCAGCAAAGACATACATAATTCTCTGACAGAACTCAATGTTGTCTCTTGGATCTCACATAACTGACGTTTTCTCAGACATGTCAGAGCAATGTAAGCTTGACCAATTGGTACTGAAGACCATACCCTAAGACTAGAATATAGGTGCTAATATAATTTTAATCCAAGACATAGGCTTTAACTAAAATCAAACATATGAAGCTGAAATGTTATGCAGTCAACGTTAACATTCCCTAATTAATCCACATAAAGGATAATATGTCGCTCAGAGAAAGAGGATCAAGAAAGCCTCATTAGATGTAAAGCTCAAGACAGACTTTCGGCCTCGATTTTGTTCATATATCATATAAATCATTAGATCTACAGGAAATTTTGAACATGAATTCCCCAGACCCGTAACGCGGCCAACTTCAACCAAGTCTCCAAGAATCTCTAAATTTTCAAGCGCAAAACAGGGACCCCTGCCTAGCATTCTGTCATTCTCTTTTCTCTCATTAAAAAACTCCCAAACAAATTATACAAGTCCTTTCCCTTGAACCCAATCCAAAAACAACTTGAGAAAAGAATAATGCAAATACAATGAATCTAAAAAAAATCTATGATATTCTCATGGATGTGATCTAAAATTATATTACAAAACTGAATTTAGAAACGAGAAAAAAATAAGAAAGAAATTTTTAGATTCTGACTCTTTCAATTTGAGGAAGAAATTTTAAACTAAAATAAAGTCTGTATTTTTCAATCGTATATGTAAAATATGATCTCACTAATAACGAATCATAAAATCAAGAGCAACACTTCTATAAATCCTACAACAGTAACCTATCTAACGTCCATGAACATGATCAATACATACAACAGAATCAGAACGATTACAATCAATTCATTCAGATTGATCAAGTAGAGAATTTCACCGCGAATCGCCAGTGCCACCGATCACAACCGTCAACAACTCCAGAGCCTTCCTTTTCCCTTTGGTGCTGCCATTCTCCGCAACATCGGCGATCCCTTCCATGACACCTCCCTCCGCCGCCACAATCCCCTTCACGTCCTTCAACGCTCTCTCCCCTCCGCTCCTTGCCAAATTCAGCAGTGCCGACACCGCGTTTTCCTTTATCCTCCCGCTCGAACCAGTCCCCAAATCCAACAAATCCGCCAAAACCCTAACCCCGGACACCTTTCTCAACGCCTCCTCGCTCTCCTCGCACCCCGCGATTTGCGCTACCACAGCGCTCGCGTCTTCCACTATTCCCATTCTTGAATCTTTCACTAATAGAGAAAACAGTGAGGTTACAGCTCCCAAGGAGATCATCGTTGATCTGTTTGGAGGATAAAGCGCGATTCCGAACAGTGCTTTTAGGGCGTCCTTGATGGAGCGAGGAGGAGACGTCGGGGTCTTGATTATGTCCACCAGCGAGAAAACGATGTCGCGCTTGGATCCGATCATCGCCCGGTAGGCCTCATCAAATATCAGCAGGCTGTGCAACGTGGCGGCGCATGATTGGACCGCCGCCGGAGAGGTCATCGGGCTGGAGTTGTGGTGGCGGAGCGCGTGCGAAACCGCGTCGAGGAGGCCACGCGTCGACACGAGAGCTTCCCGGATGGAGATGGAGAGGTTCAGGAGGGTTGCGGCCGCGTTGTCTTGGGATTCGTGCGACGCCGAGTAGAGGGTCTCTGCTAGGTACGGGATGGCGCCGGTCTCCGCGATCAGCGGGCGGCTTTCGGCGTCATGCTTTGAGATGAGACGCAGCTCGGCTAAGGCTTCCGCTCGGGTTTGCTCCGAGACTGAACTCAGTTTCGCCACCAGGGACCGCGCCGTCCAGCGTTTTACTTCCATTTCAGTTATCTCTCTGTGAATTCTCTCTCCATAATATGCGTATATGTATGTGTATATGATTTCAGTTTCTTTATCAGCTGGTTAGCTTTTAAGACGAGAGATTAGATTGTACTACTGTATTAAATCATGAAAATGAAAGGGGAAAAGAAGGTTAGAAATGGTAAGAGAGCATTTTCAAAAGTGTTGAGCAACCAATGAGAAAATCTTCCTGGGACCAAATCTCATGGACCGAGTGGAATATCAGCCCTCTGCTGGAGTACAAAAGTCATTTATCCTTGCTAAGAGATCTCGAATTTTCTTCGCACCAAAAAATATGAATAAGAGATGTAAAGAGCCTACCTTATCCCATTTGAACAGCCCCTCTTATAAATAAAAAAAAAAAAGCAAAAGAAACTGCCCTGATCATTGGCGTCCCTTTTTGACTTTTTTTGTCTTCCTCTTTATATTTTTGTCAACACTGTTTTCATTTTTTAATCATAAAGTGCTGTCCTTATTTAGAAATGGTATGTCTTTGCCCATGTTTTGCGTTACTATCAACAAACGTTCTTACGCTTACAAGTGTTTTGATGTTTTTATATATTTTTAAAGTATCAATAAATTAAAATTTATTTATATAAAAATTTTAATTATTAAATATGATAAAAAATTTATCAAAATTTTTATACCAATCGATATTAATTTTGATAAAGATTTTATGTAGGTTGATATCGATTTTGACCCAAAATTTTTGTATATGATGTATTAATTTTGTTGAATTATCAACGAAATAATTTATTAGATATGTATTTAAAATATAAAAGATAAATTTATTGTTTTAAAATTTAAAGAGAACATTAAAATATAATAATATTTGATGATAACATAAACCCATATTTTATTCAATTTATAACTAAGTAAACAATAATTGTATCATTTGCATTAACAAATTTATAAATATTAGAATATCTTATTACGAGTTATTCGTATAAAATAAATAAAAATTAAAAGTGAATTGTATACATGATAAAATAAAAATGAATTATATATATGATTTGAGTTTAAAACTCATAAATTTAAAATTTTTAATTATATTAATATCCATAGTGTATTCATGTTATTCTCTGAAGAAAAAAAAATGCTCATTATTATTTCCTGGTTCTCTCTCTCCTCTCAAGCATAAGCTTCTCAACTGGATATCCAGCTTACGTAATAAAAAATGATATCAACGAGTTCAAAATGCAAACTCATCAATCTCTCTCATGAAACTCAAATAAATGTTGTTTTTTATTTTTTGTTCTCCGTCTCTCTTTCTCTCCCTCATCTAGCTCTCTCTAAGTGAACTCGTATTTCTCTCTCACCTTTTTTCTTTCTCATGTTCTTCTCTAACAAAACTTTCCCAGAAAAATTATCAGGTCTTCATGATTAAAAACGTCAAGAGATTTTATTTTTGTTTCATCCTTTGTATTTTATGGCATCCACTTGCAAAGTTGGGTTAAAAAGAAAAAATAGAAAAAGGAAGAAAATATAGAATATATCAAATGAAAATAGCTTGACGGTAGGTTCAAATCAATGCCTAATCTATGAGGAGAGCAGAGGAACCATCATGGATGTTTTACATGGATTTGGGACTTACATAATTTGATTGTTGGGATTCTTTCAATTTAAGATGGGAAGCAATAGATCTAAAAAACTGTTTTTTTTTTTGGGATTCTTTCGATTTATTTGTTGTAGATTCAAGTGTTACTGTACTTATAGTACCGTAAGATTGTGACACTTGGCAAGATGTTAGCTATAGATGTAAAAGAGTTCTTTCTATGTTCGTTTATTTTTTTTGAGTTGCTTTAGGGCGGTCTTTTGAGTAGCTAAAAGAAAGACTGATTTAAGCATTTCAAAAAAGTGTTTCCGAGCTTAAGATCGTACTGTTAACGACTTAAGCTTGCAACCCGTGACAAGTGGTATAAGATTACTGGGTAAAAATCACATTGCATGAGCATTCGCAATAACCATCGCAATGCTTTGTTTTAATCAGAAGAAATGCTCACCTAACTTGATGCAAAAATCTTCCTATATCAATCTCAGGCTGATATTGGTAGAGTTGTTAATTGTTGCTCTCTGAAAAGGCTAGAGGTTACTTGTGATGAAATTGGTTGGAGCCTTTCTAGCTTTACTGAGAGCCTGTACCCACAAACTCGGGCAAATCAATTCGTTTTAAACCTCGACCACAGTGGTTATGGTCAATTTCAATTAGTTCTTCTCTTTCAACGACCACTGAAACATGTGGATTTTGAGATTGAACCAATTGTTGATCGCACCTACTATATATCTTGGTCGATTCTACATACCCCTTGAACTTTTTGATTGATCGATTTGAAATTTGGCGGCCCTTGATTGTTTTGATCCATGGTGTTGGCCTTCATTACCACTTTCATAGTCATTGTTGAAGATGTTACCATTTTATTCTCGATGATCAATTATTTCTCTTTCCAGGCATCACAACACTTTTAACTCTCGACAAATATGTAGTCAATCTGGTTGGGCTGGATTTCCTCTGAGCTTATTCTTGTCTTCGTTACGAAGAGAAGAAACCTATTATCGGTTGGAGGTTTCTTCTTTTCTTTTTTCGACCGATTGTCGGTTGTTTCCAAACATGATTCAACAGAAAGTAATTATTTTGTTTATTGAACTGAAGATTCTTGACACAGAAAGTGTTGAAAGCCTTGCATTTAAAACTGATTACTCAACTAAAAGACATAATAGTAGTACACGAAAACCCGTGACAAATTCCAGTACACAAAAAGCTAAAAGTTGCATAATTTCACCTCATCCTTGCTCCTCTCATTTCCCTTTTTAACAATTAGCAAACAAACTTTAAACAATAACAACACCAAGTACCCACATCCACACAAAAAGACACCTTACTCATCACCAGTTTGTTTTTTTCCTGCCTAGCTAATTAATAGTACAAGACATACAAGACAGTAAATTCTCTGAAGGACCAGAATCAATGGAACCATGCAAATTTCTTTTAGGTGCAGAGCTCACGGGAGACGCCAAGCCTGGAATTGGGGATATCGAAGAGCAACCTATGGTTCTGTTGTTGCATATTGGCAATGACATTTAAGACAGAGTTGACATTATCAGGTGCTGAAGCGATAGCCAAGCACGTGATGCTGCCTGCAGTGCTGTGGAGTAGAAGGTTGTCTTGTGGCAGTGTCACGTTCATCCCAGCGAACATCAACGTGATGGTTGGTGCTACGATCGGAACTGAGTAGCACGTGTCGAAACCGCCTAGTGATGTCACGTTTGCGTTTTTAACTCGTCTCCTGAACTCGTCGCGGACTGCAACGTAAGCTGGTTCCACTAGGCGAGTGTACACAGTACCTGAAAATTATTATTTCATTTAAGACGGGTAAGAATGAATCTCTCCTACTTTTGTCCACATTAGAAGACTAAAACGCAGACCATTGAAGAATTGCCAATCAAATATTGCATAAAACGACAGTAAGCTAAAAAATTCAAAAACATTACCAGAATCAATGATGGTCCCTGCGCCAGTGGTCGGGTTGAAAGCCAGTGCACTAGGTGGAATATCGACGATCTTTCTTCCAACTCTAATTGCATTCAAATTCACATAGTAAAGTGAAGATCTTCTTGGGTTTTTCAACAACGGCGTGTACTTGATCCTTTTGGGCTGAGCTACAGGCCCAAGCCTCAAAGACCCAGAAAAGTTGAGAGACTTAAAGCTAGGTAAGCAATATGAGAATGTAGATTGGTATAGGCTTTGGGTTTGCGACATGAAAGACAACGGGCCTCGGCCCAATCCCAATAGGCCCTGTGGGGGCAACGAACTGCCTGTGGCCTTTTGTATGCAACCAAAGGTGTAGGAAGGGACAGGATCAGTGGCTAGGGTTATTGTGTCTTGTGAGAGGTTTGCTGCTATGCTAGATCCTCCATAAGTCAGGTTGAATGTGCACGCGCTTCCACTGCATGTGGGGTTCGGTACCTATAATTTCACATGCAAATCGTTTAGAGTATGTGGCGTGTATGTAACCTTGTGTAACTATAGTTTTTCTCCCTTTTTTTAAGCAAAAGTTTCTATCATCTCTGTGAGCAATGTAGCCCGTGAACGTTCTGGTCAGTCACGGAAAGATGGCAGAGCAGAGTACGGCAAAAAGTTTTTGTCGCCATAAAATACAGTAAATCATTTTGTCTGAATTTATTATGAATTGAATCCCACGCGCACCAGAAGCTGGTGAAAGCAATTTCAATTCATTAAGGTCCAAAAGAGAAGATAAGCATATCTAAATTGTGCTTTGTGGGACCAAAAGCATATCTAAATTCACTAAAAATCAACCAGCAAATCATAAGTAACCATTTGTTTAGTGACGATAAAAGGTAAATATTTATTTGTTTGTTTAATATTTCTTTCCTTTATTGGAATCCATGTATATCACCTATAGTGGAAAGTGTCATGTATTGTCTAGCGCACTCAAATCATGTGAAAAAACTTAAAAAACAGTAAATCATAACAACATTTATTTATATCCATCAGTTTTGATAATAAATATATTTGCATCTCAAAATTTTAAGATAGGTTAGAAGAAGTTTGGAAAAATGTTTTTGAAAATTATTTTTAGTTATTAAAAACTAAAATCAGTTTTTAAAAATTTATTTTCATGTTTGGCAATCAGTGTTAAGGAGTTATTTTTTAAAACTGTTTTCTGAAAACTTCAAAATTGTGTTTTCTGATATAACTTTCGAAAAATAGCCTTAAGATCAGTATTTACTTTTCTGTTTCATTCTAAATCAGTGGTATATAAAAAATATTGAAATTTTAAAAATAAAATAACATTAATTATTTTTAAGTATTTAGTAAATACGAGAAATAAAATTAATATAAATTTTAAATTTAAACTCAAAACTAAAAATAATTATAAAATATATCAAAACAATAATATTATCCAAATAATATTTCATTGTTTTTTATGTTGGAAACAATTTTCGAGTTGCACTTATCCAAAACATAGTTTTTTTAGAAAACATTATAAAACAGTTTTTAAAATTTTTTTCTGAAAATCTCATTGTGATGTTTTCTGATATAATTTTAAAAAACAACTCTAAAATTAGTGTTAACTTTTTATTGTTATTTTTACTATTTATTTATTTATTATATTTAAAATTTAAAATTTAAATAATGTAAATTTTAAAAATAAAATCTCAAGCTTATATATTCTTGAGCTCTCTAAAATCTTGACAAAGAATGAAGAAATGTAGGGTCAAAACAAGAGAAACTAACGCATCTCTCCAGGAAAAATTGTTGTCACAAGGCTGTCAAAAGGAAAATTAAAAGACAAAGAGAGAGAAGATAATTAGATTGGCCTATGTTATTATTTTAAGGACTGGTTACATGCCTGACCAGGGTTTGGTAAAAGATATTTTGAAATCAATATTTTTCTAATATTTAAGCCATCTTAAGTAAACTAAAAGAAATTAAACAAAACTAATGATTTACATCTTTAAGTTGACCCAATACAAATTCTGTTAACATATTTAGAGGATACACATTATTTTTACTAGACATAGATGAAAAAAATGAGAAATTTAAATTTTTTTTCCTAAGAATAAAAATTTCTAAACTCAAAACTTAATATATAAAAAATTTAGCCATTTATGTGTTAATTATTTATTTTTAAAATTATATATAAAAAATTTAAAAATTTAAAAATAAATTATTTTTAATTATTTAATAAATATAAAAAATAAAATTAATATAGATTTTAAATTTAAATTCAAAACTAAAAATAATTATAAATAGTATTAAAATAGTTTTCAAAATAAGATTATTTGAACAGTATTTCATTGTTTTCTGTTTTGAAAACAGTTTTCGAGTTACAGTTATCCAAACATAGTTTCTTTAAAAAACATCTTAAAACTATTTTCAATTTTCAAAACCTGTTACACAAACATACCCTTATTCTTTTCAATCAATCATAATATTATGTATGCATCAAATAAGCACATACAAATATTAAAAATATAATATAATAAAATCAAATTAAATAATAATACGACATCATTTATCTTTATAATTTAATTAAAAAACAACTCACAAATGAAGTTCCACCGCTTTGTGAAAAAGATAATTCTTATAATTTCAGTTAATATTTAAGAGATGCAATTTTCATCTTTTAAAAACTTAAAATATAATTATATGTAATTATTTTTCCTCAGATTCATCATTTGATTAATGTTACGTGAAAAAAAAATTATATGCATCATGAATATCACCTCCTCTCTGTAATATTGACGTGGCATTCATGCATTTAAGAAAAAATTTCTGTAGCACGGATCTTCACCCATCCATGCCCTTCTATCAATGGAGCAACGAATAAAGTATTCCTCCACGCGCCGGTAAAGTTGCGCGTGAGAATGCGAGTTTGAAGAAAACAAGCTTCATTTCACAAGATGCAAGTAAAAAAAAAAAACTTAATTACCTGCTTGCACTGAGCAGCTTGGCAACCAAGAGTCTGGAACGTGGTGGACTGAGCAGAGGCAAAAACGGTAGAAGAACAGCCAACACAGCCGGTACATGGGATCCATGCAGCATCATTGCTAGTATCCAGAGCCATGAGCATTGTTTGCGGTGGAGTACCGATTTTAGCCCTCACAATATATGTTGGGCTCTGTATGATCTGCCGGCCCGAAGCTATGGGCACGACGAATTTTCGGGCCACAAGACTGGACAAGTACTGGAGCCTTGACTGGTCCGTGGCCTGCATTTGGAGTACACTCTCTTCCCATGAGAGTGGTTTTGATGGTCTGAAGGGTGAGCATGGACTGTATACGTGGAACACTTGCAGGGTTGAGCCATGGTCTTGGCTGTCACATTTGGGGTTCAGCCCCTGGGCTAGGGAAAAGAAGAGAAGGGCTAGTACTGAGAAGAAGAGGGGAGTATTCATGGTTAAATTATCTATAGAGAAAACGAGTAGAGAGATTGATGATTTTGAGAACTAGTGAGATACGGTATGTATGGTGCCTATGTAAAAATATATATAGGTGGAGAAATTCTATCTACTTTAGTCTACACGTGATAAATTGAGTCGAGTGGTAATATACCAAACCAATTAATATATGTCGCACATACATAAATCAATTTTAATTATGTTTTTTCAAATTTAGTTAATCAACTAAATATAAATATGTTTGATTTTGTTGGAGACAGTTTACGAAATGATATTAGGTTTTTAATAAACAAAAAATAGAAGAAACATTCTTCAAAAAAATGATTTATGAAATTGTTTTTGTTTTTTAAAAAGCTAAATTTATCTAAAAAAACTTTTACATATAAATCAATAATAAAATAATTATAAATTATAAAAATATTAAATAATAGTTATCATAATTACGATAAAATTTAATAATAATAATTATAGTTAAAATAATGATAATACGTAGAATAATTATTATTATTATAATTATAATATTTATAATAATGATTATTATTATTATAATAGTTAAATATAGTAATAATTATAAATAAAAATATAATAGCATTTAAAATAATTATAAAAAAATAAAATAATAAGTATAATTATAATTATAACTAAAAATTATCAATATTATTATCCAACTCATTATCATACGCATGAATACCAATGTTAATCCTACCAACCAAACCACTTAATTATTACTACTTGTGGGGTGGCATGTAGACATGTTAAGATATAATGCTCTGGAAAACCTAATTGGACGACAATTTTTTCATCCAAACTTATTATCATACATTAATGCCAATGTTAATCACATTAACCAAACCTCTTATTACTACTTGTAGTGGGGTGGCATGTAGAGCTGTAAGTCTCGTGCACTCTGTCATGAGTGAGTGAGTGAGTGAGTGGGTTCGTTTGATAACAGACTGTATTCCATTTGCTTTTCTAGTCTGTGCCTCTCATACCTCTGTCCATTCCACCTAGAGGTAGTATCTTCTTTTCCTTTTACTTTTACATTATCTATTTATTTTTTCAATATATTATGTCATGCTGATAGAAAAATTTGGAATGTAATTTGAGACGTGATAGACAAATACCTAATATGCATTTTGGGAAGAAATCATATTTGAGTTTCACATATTCTTTTATACAGTAGAAATTGTTTGTCCGAGGAAAAAATTTGTGTTTAGTACAATGACATGAAAGATACAAAAAAATAAAGATTTATTTTAACTTTGAATGAAAATAAAAAATATATTTTATTTTTATCTTTTTATATCATTTAATGGTGAAATAAACTGTTGTATCATATATCTCTTGTGATACTGTGTCGAATAAGAATTCCTCATGTTAATGAGCTACTCATACATGTAATAATAGCATGAGAATGTCTAATTGGCACTATGGGATAAGAAGGATAGTTTCTTACTTATAGTGGCCGTAAAACGTCATTTAATATAGGAGTGAAAATTTGATTAGTAATTTTTTAAAACTTCATTGATAACGTTAATTGAGTATGTATATATGTCACTAATAAAGTTCTCTAAAATTACTACTCAAATTTTCACCCCGATGCAAAAATAAATTTTACATCCATTGCACACAAGAATTTCTCCTTAAAAATGGTTTTGATAACCTAAATTATTAAAATTTTATAAACATAATTTCAAAAAGTTTATGAATATGCAAAAAAAATTATTTAAAATTTTAAATCAATAACATTTTTAATAAAAATTACTTTAAAAAGTTAATTGTAACAAATAAGTTGAGCTAGAAAAAAAAAGTTTAGAATGATGATCACTCAAATGATACTTGATTCAACCTGAATTTTGATTTGTGCAATTATACTAGCTTCAACACATAAATAGCTAAATTATGGTAATAGAAAATTAGAGCAAAATATTATAAAAAAAATGACCAAAATAATGTGTAGAAATGATAGCTAAGCAGACATATTTAGAATCACATTAGTAGGAGATGACAGTCAATGACCCAGAAAAAAAAAATTAACTCTCTTAATAAAATTGGCTTGCTTTTGCGCAAAAAAAAATAATAATAATCACGACTCTCTCTCTTTGTACAAATAGCAATAAATTAGGGAAAAAAATAAAAAATTGGGTAATTAAAGTACTACTTTCATATGTTTGCTACAATCATACAATATAATGTAATGATTTTTAATTTATATGAAAAATAAATAAATTTATCTTTAAAATTTTATTGTTGTGTTTATTTGACTTTCAATTTTCAATAAATACTAATTTACCTTTAAATATTTTGTTTCGGTTCAGTTTGATCTTCTGTTCAGTTTCGTCCATTAAAATTGATGTAAGATAATGAGAATAAATGACAGATAATGTACGGATCTAAATGAAATATTCAATTGAACCAAAAGAGAATATTCAAGAGTAAATTAATACTCAGTAAAAATTTTAAATCAAATAAACATAACTGTAAAACTTTAAAGATAATTTTTTTTTTTTTAATTTAAAGTGAGATCCTGATCTAATTAATTTGTTTTTTTTTTAAATAAACAAATAAAAGGAAAGAGAAGGGAAAGGGGAAAAAAAGGCAGATTCGCTTTATGGCCTCGGGGATTGCTTGTGTTATACTGTTATATATTGTTTCTGTATTACAATTTTGATAGTGATATAACAAAACGTGCATAGTGCAATCGAGCTCGGCTAGCTGGGGTTTTTTGTCCATTTGTATTAGACATTGACATGATTCCCATAGATTGCATGTGACACGGTTCTTTTGTGAATGGGACCAATTCACCTTGACCAAATGTATAGTAGTTCCTTAGAAAAAGGGGTTTCGAGCTTCAGATCTTGACAACTTTTTTTTTGTAATGTTATATGATAAATATATTATTATGATTTCCTACATTAATTTAGTAAATAATATTTATGAAATTCACATGTGAGTTCTCTTGTGGCAATAAAGACAATAAATGATTGCCCCTTACAATAAACACAAATCAATTTGATGATTTATCACGGGTTAAATATTTATTTTTGTCTTACAATTATAGATCATATTTTATTTCCGTTATACATCTATTAATTGTTTTAATTCGATCCTCAAACTATATCCTTAGTTACCTAATTAAATATTTTTATTTATTTCTGACCTGAAAACTAACTGGAACTCCACCTCAACACTGAGGTAGCTTGAAAGAAAGAGAAAAAGAAAGAGAAATTAACCTATTTGCTATGAGTTTAACTGAATCATTATCAACCATCAATTCTGTAGCAGCTCTGTTATGTCATTGCAGAAAGACAATTGTCATCAACAAAACATAAAATAATTTTATTTTACGGTTTAATTGATAAAAATTTTGTTGTCAATATCATCTTTCAAGCCACCCAATGATAAAGTGGAATTCCAATAATTTTTCAGGTCAGAAATCAATGAAAATTTTTAATTAGGTAATTAAAAATAGTTTGAGGACAAGAGTAAAACAACTGTATATGTGTGATCAAAATAAAAACTGGTCAATAATTATGAAACAAAAAGAGGTATTTAGTCTTTATCACAAAGTATTTCAACTTTTTTTTTTTTGGAAATTCAAGCTTTTCTATGCAGGTTAAAAAGGATAATTTTCTTTACATGCTTTTGGTTATTAACGATGCTATTGAAAAAAGATAAAGATTACTACTTTATTTGTACGAGGAGTTGTATTTTTCACCAAAAAATTGAAGTTGATAAAAGAAGCATCCAATGAAAGACGATAATTAAATAAGCAGAGAGTAACTGACAGTTGCAGAAGGTGAAAGATCTAGCTTGAAGTTCTCCTGCCAAAAGTGAACCCAAACCAACTCCCAAGAACCATGGTGAGAATGAGAGACTTGATAAAAGTTTCACAGAAAGAAACAGGCTTTTATACGGAGTTTGCTCCATGCCATTGTGTTTCTTTAATATATCTTTTTTGTTTTGCTTTGCTAGGTTTCATGTGAAAGAAATAATTTCTTAAGTTAGCATATCACGTGAGCCCATTGCATGCCGCTCTGCCGACACTCATTCACATGCTTTCTAGCTATATGGTGATCTCAGTCCCATAATCTCCACCGACTTGTACTCCAAATTACACTGTATCCTCTTCCCCCCGTGTCGGCCACCAATCATATCCTTCCACACAAGTAAATGAAAAATAGGGATAGGGAGAAAGAGAAGGGAAAGGAAAGAAATGAAGAGGGGAAAGAAAGGAAAGAAATGAAGTGGGGAAGGAATTAGGGAAGAGAGAAGAAAGGGCAAGGGAGGAAAGAGAGGAAGGATAAAAGGAATGAGAAATAGGGGAAGGAGAACGAACCAAGAAAAGATGGGGAAAGGAAAATAAGTTGGGATTAAAGGAGAGAATAAAATAGAGGATAAGCGGTGGGGTATGTACCCTCCCTCTTTGTTGAGACTTTAGAGAGAGGATTTTTTCAAATTGAAAGATCATGTATGGAGGAGAGGGTATCTTCCAAATTTGGTTACTGACAAAATAATTTCCAATAGCCGTAATGGTGGCTACAAGCATGTAGTTCATACCTCATTATCTCATAGCAGTAAATTAAATCCTATGACACTTTAGTAACAGCACATAAATACCTCAATTTACCACTCCCAACCAATCAGAGCATGCTGTTTCTGCCTCAGATCCAAAGGAAACTGAGGATATACTTAATTGAAAATCAAAACTTTCTCAGTTTCATTTATATTTCTAACTTATCTGTTCCTTACTATTGATAATCTGAGGTGTGTATATCAACTTTCTGTGGAGGCTATACTAAAATATAAAAAATTCCTTCTCCCAGATTTTAGTTTCACAGACTGCTCCCGCCTTCACCGCGGCCAATATCTATTTTGAGTCCCAATTTGGAATGTTAGCAGTAGCTTCATTCACCATCTTTACAAGGGTGACCTGCAAACAAAAAGTGAGATCATATTAAGAAAAAAAATAAGGGGGGGTGGGGGAAGGGACATGTAGGGCGATTATGCTACTATACTAGTTTGACATTGACTGGTATAAACATCAGCACGAGTATGCGCCTCCATGGGTTTAACATTTGTACATGAAAGTGAAAAAAAGTAGAACATATTACTTGATCTCCCCCTAGAGTAAATAAATATATTTGTCCTCCTGCGTATGGTGCAGTGGTAGGAACATCACTCACCTTTGCCCAGTGGGCAGGGTTCGAACCCCCTCCCCCATATAATGTACTGATTTCTTCTGTTATCAAATATATATGCACACACACATGATAAACAACACCTTCAGTGATCACACACAATGGAGACAGAATTAAGCAATCAGATTATGAAACTCCCAGTTGCTTGAAAACATACAAGGTGAGCCCACCATGAAAGAGCTAAAGTTAGAATTTATACCAACAAATTTATAGGCAGTGACATGGGATTGGTGGTACTCCCCATGTTAGGTGACAACAATAACATATCTCCAAAGTGGGCAGTACTCAACTCAATTCAAGTCAATAGGTTAAAAGGACATACAGTTGGATACTCTCCATTGTGATCTCCCATCCAAGGTTGGTATGGTGCAAAGAACCATAAGGCAATAAAAGTATTACCAACATTTGTGAAAAAATGGTACCAATTTGTATGTTTGTATCCTCTAACTTTGTCTCACAAAAGATAAGCACCACATACAGAGGTATAAACATGTATAGAATCTATAGATAATAGACTTAATGCAGGGCATAACATTGTAGGCCACAAGAAAAATAAAAACGAAGTTATATATTCCATCCAAACCAGCAAGATACACTTCTTCAATAATAAGATTTATATAAACATACCACACTTTCTGGAACCCCAGGAGGGGGCAAGGAGAGATTCCTTGGTGGAGCTCCTTGTAGATATGATCTCTTGTCAAATCTCCACTCTCCAATTTTACCATATGTTAGCTCACCCTGGACATCAAGTAACTCATAAATATGATGCAGCAGCTCAAATAAATACGACACGGAACAAAATGGCCTTAAACCACCAGATTTAATGTTAGCTAGCAGATTAGATTTTGGACCATATATGATTTGAAGGTCTTATTTAAGCAATAAACGGCAGCGAGTAATTGCAAGTCCCTGATCTATGAAGAAAAGCTAGAACTCGTGCTAGGTAATTAAGTGAGGGTTTTAGTGGAGTTTGGGAGCTAGTTATGTAGCTCAGGAACTTAGGAGAGCTGGATTATAAATTAGACCTGAAGTACAGCAAGTAAAGTTAATAATAAAAAGAAAAAGGATAAGTTCCTAAGCATCACAACCTAGGAGTTTCCGGCATCACACTGCATCGGGTCCACTACTTCTTCTCTCCCCCTTCTCCCCCTTCTCCCCTTCTTTCCTCCTTTTTCTCTCTCTCTCTCAACATAAATTGGTTCAAAATTCAAAAACAAAATAATGAAAGAAAAGAAAAATAAAAAATAAAAAAGGTGCCACTTGGTAGCAGCTAAAGCTGTTACAGGATTGGCATCCTCTCGCTTAAAATTAAGAATTTAAGCATCACGCACGCTTAAAATTAAGAATTTATGCATCACGCATCAATCGCAAGGCATCACACTCCACTAGAGTTTATAAAGCGCTAAAATTTCTTCATTCTTCTCCCAGAATATGATAGTATATAGCCTTACATGGATTACAGACTTGGTAGCCAAGCAAGTTTAACCATTAAGTCGCTAGACAAGATTTGGACTCGGTAAAAGATCAAACTTCAAGCTGGTGGGACAAAATATATTAGGACTTTACCCTTGGACAGCAGAATCATAAAAGTATCCTTATGCCTGAAAGATCTGCAACCTCTTTTTGATGGAAAGTCAACTGTTAGATTATTCTTTTTACTGCATTGTTGACTTTACTTTATTGTACTATCAATAATATATATAGATACAACACAAAAGGTACACAGTAGTCTAATGTTCTTAACCACAACTAAGGAAATTTGGATGTTGCTTCTAAGACATATTCTAAGGCTGAAGACACTTCACAATTTAAGCTGATTCATGGCACAACTCAGAAAGAATCCTTAATGTCTACTTATAACAAGCTCTGGAAACTGTGGCATGAATTGGATCTCTATCAGAAACTTCATATGGACTATGGAGTGTCCTGCAGATGCATAAAAGCTTCAAAAGCTGTTAGATCGAGAGAGAGAGAGGGAGAGAGAGTTTGAATTTCTTACCAGGCCGGCCTGAGTTTGACTAGGTTCAGGTTCAGATTCTAGGTATGAAACCTTTCTCATCTTTTTTGAAGATGTTTACCTATGTTTAGACTGAGAAAAGCAGATAGAGTGTGATGCTTCTTTCAAGTTTCACCATCTCATGCACCTTCAGCTCTCTTTTCATCTTCTCATGGTAACTAACAGAAAGAGCAGGTGAATGAGAAAGACATGTTGTTTTGTGATCATTGTTCAAAGTCTCATCATACAAAGGGTACTTGTTGGGAGCTTCATGGTGGCCCAACTAATAGAAGAAAAGGTGGTAGTCACGCTAGTGGCACTTCTTGACCAACTAATAGTAGCTCCCAACTCCCTGTGCTCACAATAATGCATTTGTGGATGAAGCTGCGCTTTCAGATGCACTTTTTAGGGAGTTTGATTTCAAGATTGAGATACAAATTTTCAAGCACCAAGTGACTAAACTAAGTACAACCTCTGCCCACTCAGGTAATTCTGTTGTAGCCCTGAATGCATCCTCTGCTTCCTTGACCCTTGCGTCATCGATCACATGACTTATGGGTCTACCAAATTGATTTTCTATACCATTTGTTTTGGTAAAGATAAAGTTAAACTTGTTGATGGTTCTTTTCTCGAGTCCTATTTTAAATGTTTTGGATCTTTCTTCCAACCTTTTATCTATTAGTAGTAATACATACTCCTCTTAATTGCAGTGTGATTCCTTTCCCTCTTATTGCAACTTCCAGGGATTGGTAACGAAGAGGAGGATTCGTTATGGTAAAGAGAGGATGGCCTGTACAATCTGGAATCTGGTATCTCTTAGTTGGATAAGGCGACGCAAGGTCATCATTCTACAAGTTGATAAGTATTTTGATCTAGTTTGGTTATGGCATAGAAACTTAGAGCATCGTCTTCTCTTTATTGAAACACATGTTTCCGACAATATTTGCTCATTCGGATGTATCTTATTCAGTGTGACACTTGTGAGTTTGATAAACACCATCACGTTTCATTTCCATTAAATCGTAATATAAGTTCTATGACATTCACTATTGTTCATATTGATGTTGGGTTCCCTCATGTACTGTGTCTATTTTTGGCTTTAGATGGTTTTTAAGTTTTATTGATGGTTTTCCACAGAACAAATGGATCTATCTTTTAAAAGCTAAGAGCGCTGTGTTCTCTATCTTCAAAACCTTTCATCATAAGGTTCAAACTCAGTTTAATACCTTCATGAAAAATATTTGTTCTAGCAATGGGGAGAGTAGTTTAAAAGTGGTCTAACTAGATACTTGACTGAAGAAGGATGATATAGTTTATCAAACCACTTGCGTGGGCCTCAACATGGCGCCACAGAAAGAAAATATTATCTTCTTGAGGTTGCATATTCTCTTACGTTCTGAACGCATGTGCCTGAATCTTAATGGGTGATGCTATGTTTTCCAACTACATCCATGTCAGCTCCCGTCGGTTAAAACCAACTAAAATAAGTAAAACGATATGGTTAAATAGTTAATCAATTATACCGACTTTAAATCAGTCGGTAATCGGTAGACCAAAATTTATATCGATTAACTGAGTTAGCAATTAAATATTAATAATAAATATATAAGAGTTAAGTATCTTAAAGCCAATCTTAATACTTCATTAAATATATATAAATATGTAAATATTAATAATAAATAAAATTAAATATTAATAATAATAAATAAAATCAGGAAATATGAAAGAATCAAGTTTATTGATTAAACAGAAATTAACCGACCGAACCGACCATTTGAACACCCCTAGGCCTTAATTGTCCTTTCACAAATCTTTGGGTGTACTTGTTTTGTTCATGTTCACAATCGCTCTCGTGATAAGTTAGATCTCTGTTTTCTCATGTGTTTTCCTCGGTTACTCACCCACTCAGAAGGGCTATCAATGTTTCCATCCACCTTCTGGTAAATGTTTCACTTCTATGGATGTTACCTTTGTTAGTCTCGTCCCTACTTTTACCATTTGAGACTCCTCTTTAAGGGTGAATTCAGGTGAAGAGCGGTATCTTACTTTTGTTATTCCAGTAATGATGTCCATGTCTCCTCTAGCAGCTCAGAAGATTAGCAATGATCAACTAGAGTCAACTGCCACTGTAGAGAAACTGGTTCTGAGAGTGAACCAAAAAATGTGGAACTTCAGGCACATTCAAGGAGAGAATGATAAGACCATTCCTCATACTCTAGCTTGCCGACCAAAATCCTTGGAACCAAGTCCCAAAAAGTACCATGACGTTCTTATTGCTCTTTAAAAGGGCGTTAGCACTTGTACCAAGTATCTTATATCTCTATTTACTTCATATTGTCATCTATCAACATTTTATTGTCCTCTACTTTGAGATATTCTAGATGGAAGGATGCCATGTCTGATGAGATGAAAGCTCTTCAGAAAAACAACACTTGGAATCGAATTGAGTTAACAAGGGGAAAAAAGATCGTTGGCCGCAAATGGATGCTTACAGTAGAGCATAAGCCAGACTGGTCTGTAGAACGATACAAGGTCAAATTAGTAGCTAAAAGGTTCACTTAGACCTATGGGATTGGCAGATGTTTTAACTAAGAGAATAGCAAGCAAAGTGTTTCAGAGTATCTCAAAAAGTTAGGCATGTGTGATTTCTCTTCACTAACTTGACTGGTAGTGTTGATAAAAGTCAATTGTTGGATAACTCTTATCGACAGATTGTCAACTATTAGATTACTCTATCCAATAATAATATACAAGATTTTGGATTCATAAAATACAAGTTCAAATGAAGGCAAGATTTAATTAGCAGAGTCATAGTTCAAATAGCAACTTCTAGAGGCTGACAAAACATATACAATAATAATATACTGAAAATAGCAACTTTATGGGCTGACAAAACATATACAATAATAATATACTTAAAATAGCAACTTTATGGGCTGACAAAACATATACAATAATAATATACTTAAAATTGCAACTTTATGGGCTGACAAAACATGCAAAATAGATTCTATCTATCTATTTTGATAAAATGTTCAAGCTTATATAACAAATCATGATAGGAGAAATGTGAATTTTGGATTCATAAAAAACAAGTTCAAATGAAAGCAAGATTTTATTAGCAGAGTCATAGTTCAAATAGCAACTTCTAGAGGCTGACAAAACATATACAATAATAATATACTTAAAATAGCAACTTTATGGGCAGACAAAACATACAAAATAGATTTTACCTTCATGTTGTAGTCACATCCATAGGTGTAATGGAGGATGAACTTTTTCCCAGTTTCCAAATCCCATGGGGGCTGAAATAATAACAGTGCAACAACTCTTAAGAACAGTTTTGTCTGAGCAAATCAACACTGTATCTCAGGTCTGACTAAAAACTACTGCAAATGAAAATCAACTTCAGTATTAAAAGCTACATGAATTAGGGGCCAAACCTGCAGCATAAAGTCCTTTCGAAGAATATGTTGCACACCATGCAAGGCAGATGCTACAGCATAAGCATACCTTAGTTCAACAAGGAAATTAAGTGTTAAAAAACATATCCATACCATCAACCATGCTAGTATGGACAGAACCGCATAATGAACAGAAACTAATATTCCTATGCTTACATTTCTAGCACCCATCCAAAAGCCTCATCAGTTTCCGGGTCATTTTTCATTTTCAAAGAAACATTCATCCATGTAGGAGCAATCTTTTCCAGCAAATCCTGAATATGAAGGAAGATTCACTCAAATTTGATTGACTCATTTTTCACCTAACAGAAACCATATACATCGTAGATAAAAAGAAATGACAAATAATAATAGCAACAACAATGATTATGACTGCAAGACTAAGGACGACAACACGAAGAGACAATATGACATCTTTATAAATGATTTTGTAATCGCTGGGC
Source organism: Bretschneidera sinensis (assembly GCA_023935145.1). Taxonomy (NCBI): domain Eukaryota; kingdom Viridiplantae; phylum Streptophyta; class Magnoliopsida; order Brassicales; family Akaniaceae; genus Bretschneidera; species Bretschneidera sinensis. The sequence goes on along the minus strand of CM043698.1, from coordinate 26,027,097 downwards.
CTATCACAAAGACTAGATTAAACCAGGTCCCGGTAAGCACACTAGTCACAAGGGATTTCACCTTTTTGATAATAACAGGAGAATTGCCAATTGGATCAATATTTGTCACAGGTCCATTCTCCTCTGGATAAAATTTCCTAACTGTTTTTTCATTCTGTGCAGGCTTAATATAAAAAAAGGGGAAGGCAGCTGGGTATCCTCCGAGTGCTAAATTGGGGAGGGGATTTACAAATATGTGATCAGGCTCTGCCATCAATATGTATCTGCACCAAGAGAAGAAACAACAGCCTCTAATAAGTAGTTAAGGTACATTTCAACCCAACATGAGATCATAAGATACACAAAAGCTCACTCTTCTTCAATTGTAGCCTTTTCCAGCCACTGCACAAAGGCCCATGGTCTATTTAAGACAATGTATCCCTGATTAGAAAATGAAACCATATCAAGAAAACCATACATAAAATAATTTCTAGAACTAAGCAGAGTGATTACTTAAACATATTTGATAAACAACTAAAAGAGGAGAAAACTGAGAATATTCAAGGACTTTTCTGCTGAGAGAGGGAAAAAAAAGGTGATTAGTTCTAGGTAAGGCCATCACAAGCCTTTAACTTTGTGTCTATTTATCAAAAAATATGTCAAGTAAGACATTTGACTGCTTTAGCGTTTTTAATGATTATGAACATGATAAAGATTGGGAAATTGTAAGTGATTAAAATCTCAGCGAACTCTTCCCCCTCACCCTACAAAGTGAGTACGAATCTCCTGCAGTAAAGTCAGTCTAGTTAAGCATGTAGCACACTGATCTGATAGCATAAGATACAGATCCTTCAAATAAGGAGTCGAATCTCCTGCAGTAAAGTCAGTGTAGTTAAGGCTGTAGTACACTGATTCAATAGCATAGAATATGGGTCCTTTAAATAAGGGATTTATTGGAATACTTTGTAATTCGAATGAGCTTGTAAAAACAGTTTACTTCAGGCTTAACTACACTGTTTTCACTGCAGGATATCCATACTCGGGTTAACAGTGCATCATTGTAAATATTTGGCCTCATGCTGTCCACCAAAAATGCCAAAATTCCATATCAGCTCAAAAATGAAACATAAGCTACTTTTTCCTGGAGATGCAGACATTTGCCCTGCACTCAGAACCATTACCTCTTCTCTCTAATCATTTTCCACTTAAGTCCCAAGCTCTGAATTGTTAATGCACCTGATCATTCTTTGGTATATTTTGATTTTGCAGATGATAATGTAAATTGGCAGAAGAGAAAATTTTGTGCAATTTGCTATCATCAAATTGTTGCATGGTAAAGGAGCAAGCACAAGACCTTTCACCCAATAAGTAATATTATAGGAACGAAACTATGAGTAACCAACAATAAAAACAATACAATAAGCTCACCCGATCAAGACCTGCTGGAAGAGGATCAACCACAACGGTAGGGATCTCATCCATCAAGTTGTCAGGTTTTCCTGAGTGCAGAATCCGTGTGAATCCCCCCATCTCTGATCCAGGCAGATCCTTTTTCTTCTTATACCAGTAGTACATAATACGACATTGCCATTTGCTGTAAGAAGCATCAGTGGCTGTTAAGGCAACATGGTAAGGTGATTTGACATTCTTAGGCCTTTTCACGTTTTCAGGCATCTCAACAACAGGATCAAAAAATATTCCACCATCTGAATCATCACTAATCCATTTTCCAATAGATCTATTGTGCATTATAACGGTTAGCAAATTATATGTCACAAAGAAAAACCCAAAAGCCAAAAGAACCAGAAGCAGTGATGAAGCTTGTCTCATTTTCTTTCTACAAATTGTATCCAATTGTCATGAATCAGAATCCTAGATCCTCCAAACACTTAAGAAAATGTCACCTATACCAAGCAACTTATACATGAAAACCCATTAATCCCAGTATACTCTTCCAATTCAGCAGTGCAAATCACAGCATAGCAGCAGTTTTAGAAACTATCTTCAGTGATACAACTTGCAGTCAGCTTTTAGTAGATATACAGACAAATGCAAGACTCTGTAGGTAACCTGCATAAGAATTACTGAACTAGTCAAAATTATGCAGCATTAAAGAATGTTCTTGTGTGTGTGTTAGGGATTTGAGATTAGAGTTAGAAGAGAAGAAATCAAGGTGAGAGGGAAGAGTTACCAGCATAATTGCTGGCACTTATATATATATGTGTGTGTGCGCGCGCGCGCGCGTGTGTGGAAAGGGGAAAAATTCAATATTGCCTAATGACACGATACCGTTAATACCGTCAATACTCCCCCTCAAGTTGGAGCATATATGTCATATGCACCCAACTTGTTACAAATGTACTTGTTGAAATAAAAGAGATTAGAAAAGAATTCTATGTATATTGATTGTATTGAGTACAAACCAACAACCATATATATAAACCTATGGATATAAATCATAATAGAACTAGGAGACATGATAAGAAACATAAACAAGCATAATTAGAAAATATAGTAATTAGGAAATATCTGAACACTCCCACTCAAGTTGGAGCATAGATGTCGTATGCACCCAAGTTGTTACAAATAAATCAAACCCGTGGACCATCTAATGGTTTAGTCAATAAATTTGTTAACTGATCTATTGACTTCACATGTCTGGTACTAATTACTTTTTACAAAAAACTTTTGCGGACCACATGACAATCAACTTCAATAGGCTTGGTTCTGACATGAAACACTGGATTATTTGCAATATGAATGGTTGTTTGATTGCCACACACCAAGCTCATAGGACATGATTACTTAACCCCAAGTTTTGCTAACAACTGTATTCGGATTCAACACTTGATCTAACAACCACAATTTGCTTCTTACTCTTCCATGACACCAGATTACCCCCAACAAACACACAATATCCAATAGTGGACTTCCGATCAGATGGAGAGTCTGCCTAATATACATCAGTATAACCCTCAACCTGAGTATGACCATGGTTTTGATAAAATAAACCACGACCATGAGCACTCTTAAGATATCTCAAAATACGAATAACAACATCACAATGACTAGTCCGTGGAGCATCTAGAAACTAACTAACCACACTTGTTGCAAATGAAATATTTTGTATAGTAACAATCAAATAATTCAATTTCCCAACTAATCGCCTATACTGTTGGTCAAACAATAATTCTCCTTATCAACCGAAAGCTTTGTGTTGGGATGCATAGCATTGTCTATAGGCCTTACACCACAATATTCATGTATCACTCAACAAATCAAGAACATATTTATGTTGAGAAAAAGAAACACCATGATGAGATCTAGCAACTACAATACCAAAAAATATCTAACTTGTCCTAGATCCTTTGTTGAAACTTAGTACCTAGAAACTCTTTCGATGCTAGAATTCCCTCCTTGTCATCTCTCGCGATCACAATATCATCCTAATACACAATCAATAGGATCCTACCCACTTTATTATGTCTGTAAAATATAGAATGATCTACACCACATCTACTGAAACCAAAGTCAATCACCACCTTACTGAACCTACCAAACCATGCTCGAAGAGATTATTTCAAACCATATAAAGACTTCTTCAACCGAAATACTAACCCAGACTCCCCATGAACAACAAACCCGGGAGGTTGCTCCATGTAAACCTCTTTCTGCACCATGTAGGAAAGCATTCTTGACATCCAACTTATGTAGCGGCCAATTAAATGTAGACGTTAAAGAGATAAAAACACGAATAGATGTAATCTTAACCACAGAAAAGAATGTCTAAGCATAGTCAATACCATATACTTGTGTATAGTCTTTCGCCACTAGACGAGCTTTCAACCTCTCAACAGTACTGTTGGGAGATATCCTAATTAGATATGTATTAGGTTTCCAAATCTTTCTTAGTTTATGTTTCCTGTTCCTATTAGGATTTATAGTCTTAAGTCTACATATAGGGTTGTTGGTTTGTTCACATAACAATAATAATAGGAGTTCTACAATATTTCTATTCAATCTCTCTTTGTCTATACCCTAACCTAAATCTCAACATGATATCAAAGCCTATGATTTGTTTGGGACCCTGGTGATATTTGAGTAAACCTTCATGGGCAAAAGCCCATTACATCTAAATAATAACTCAATTGTCTAGTGCCCAAACCAAACCCTTTATCTATCTAAAATCTTAAATAAAACCCTTAATCTCCATTATTTTTTCTAAAACCCTAAGAGCCAAAGCAAGTCATCTCTAAAAAAAAGAAAAAGAATAAGAAAAAATATATTTGTTATGTGTTTTTGGTCTTGTACTTGAGTTCCTTTGCTCTAGGTTTACATATAACTACATTGATCTTAGTAAAAGGTGCTTTAGATGCACGTGGTTCCAAGTTAATGCCAAATAAAAAGGATTTCGATTATAGTTTTCCTTGCGATGGTCCGGGATGAGGTGGTACTTGCGATATTTCGGCTTGGGACGCATTTTATTTGGCAGTTTTCTGGATGTTAAATACTATTGGATGGGTTACTTTTTATTGGCATTGGAAACACATCACATTAAGTTCCTGAATAATAAGAAAAAGAAAATAGAGTTTTTGAAGTTTTTGAAAAAGAGTTATTGACCATTCCTCAAGAAGAATTCTTCACCCCTGTTGATATTGTTGACCCGACGTTGATATTGTTAACCCCATACATGTTGATGTTGCTAACCCGATCCAAATTGTATTGATGTTGTTATCCTCTTGACTCATTGAATGCAGTCCATTCAAGTCAAATTCAAAGTTAGTAAAAAACAAGACGAAAAAAGTCAAAGTCATGCTGATATGGTGTTCTCAGATCTTGTCACGATAAGTGGTGTTGGCGTTGTGACCTAACTGTTTGTTGTGGGTGTGGAGCCCCGTCATGAGTTATTGTAATTTATGAGTTTGGGTTTATTTGTTTCAGGTTAGATCAGGTTTGTTATTGGTATGGGTTTATTTGTAACAAGTTGGTGCATGTGTATGCTCCAACTTGAGGAGGAATGTTGAGAGGTTTCCTAATTAGATATGTATTAGGTTTCTTAATCTTTCTTAGTTTATGTTTCCTATTCCTATTAGGATTTATAGTCTTAGATCTATTTATAGGGTTGGTTTGTTCACATAACAAGAATAATAATAAGAGTTCTAGAATATTTCTATTCAATCTCTATCAGTCTATACCTTAACCTAAATCTCAAAAAGTACCATCGGGATGAACATTCACATTATAAACTCAACATCCAACAACAGATTTTCCAAACGAAAGAGGAACCATGTCCCATGTATCATTAGTACTCAAGGCATGCATCTCTTTTTTCATGGTTATTTTCCACCCAGAATGAGACAAAGCCTCTGCAACATACTTAAGAATAGAGATGGTAGAAACTGAAGCAACAAATGAAGCATATGAAGGAGATAAATGATCATAAGACATAAAATTAGCAATAGGATGAGCAGTGCATAAACACTTACCCATACGAAGAGCAATGGGAAGATCATCCTCAAAAGAGGAAGATAAAGGTGGATCTGAATCTATCAACGAAGGAACAATTGGTGGAGGAGCAGAGCATGTTGAAATTAAGAATTGAAAAGAAATTTTGTATTATTGATTGATAATATGAATACAATTCAATAGTCCTATTTATAGACTTATGAATATCAAACCTAATAGGACTAGGAGACATCAAAGAAATAAAATAGACATAAACTAAGATTAAGAAACCTACTAGAACACATAACAGAAAACCTAATTAGGACTACAACATAAACTTAATTATAACTCTCACGTCGAGAAAGATTTTTTTTCTCAACTGATGTGGGTTAGGGTTTGTTTTTCAAACTGGTTTTGATACCATGTTGAAATAAAAGAGATTGGAAAGGAATTCTCTATATATTGATTGTATTGAGTACAAATCAACAACCATATACATAGACCTAGAGATATAAATCCTAGACTAAGAGACATAATAGGAAACATAAACAAGCATAAATAGAAAATATCTAAACGGTACCTAATTTGAGTACCATCTAAGAGTTTAGTGAACACATCCTGATATGCAGATTTTACATATCTAATGCTAATCACATTTTGTAAGAGTTTCTACCGAACAACATGACAATCAACCCCAATGTGCTTTATCCTCTCATGAAACACGTGATTAGTTGCAATGTAAATAGTAGCTTGGTTATCTTTTTGTTATAAGCAAAAAATTTAATAAGAAGCACCAAAAAAGGTGCACCACAAAGCCAAAGGCTAATTACAATGAAGAAAATCTACAAAATCTAAGAGAGTATCTTTATTTACAAAGAAATTTTCTTTAACCCAAAAATTAAGAGTATTGAACCAGCTATCTTTTTACAATCAAACTTTCAAAGCCTTCGAAGGCCCTCCGATTCCTTTCTCTCCACACAATCCACCAAATCGAATGAGGAATTAAAACTAAAGCCTTTTGACCTCCTTGAAAACCCTTACACCACTCCAAGCTAAACTCATAGGACAGGATTGTTTGAACTCAAGTTCAACTAAAACCTGTCTCAACCAAACTAACTCACATGTAGAATGGGCCATGGCTCTATATTTAGACTCCGTGCTAGATCTAGCAACCATGGTTTGCTTCTTACTTTTCCATGACACTAGATTACCTCAACAAACACACAATATCTCGTAGTGAATCTCCTATCCGATGGAGAACCCACCCAATCTACGTCGTTATATCCCTCAATCTGAATATGACCATGATTTGATACATTAAACCACGACCAGGGGCACTCTTAAGATATTTTAGAATGCGGATAACAGCCTCCCAATGGCTAGTCCGCGGGGTATCTAGAAACTAACTAACCACACTCGCTGCAAAGTTAAGTAATTCAATTTTCCAACCAATCGTCAATACTTCCCTGGATCAATCAACAACTCACCATGATCAAATGAAAGTTTAGTGTTGGGATTCATAGAATTATCTATGGGCTTGCACCTCAGCATCCCTATATTGCTCAATAAATCAAGGACTAAAACAAGGAAATGCCATGACGAGAGTGAGAAACTTCAATACTTAGAAAGTATCTCAGTTGTTCTAGATCCTTGGTCTGAAACTTGCTACCAAGAAACTATTTCAAAGCTTGAATTCCCTCTTTATCCTCTCCTGTGATTACAATATCATCCACATAAACAATCAAAAGTATTATGCCTTCCTCGTCTAAGAGTGATCTACTCCACATCTACTAAGACCAAAGTACGTCATCACCTCACTAAACCTACTAAACCAAGCTTTAAAAGACTGTTTCAAGCCATATAGAGAATTCTTCAACATATATACCAACCCAGACTCCCCCTAGCAACAAAGTCGAGAGGTTGCTTCATGTAAAACTCCTCTTGCAAATCACAATGAAGGAAAAGCATTCTTAACATCCAACTGATGTAAAGGTCGAGCAAAGGTGGCAGCACAAGAGAGAAACACACTAACAGAGGTAAGTTTGGCCACAGTAGAGAATGTCTATGAATAATCAATACCATAAACCTGGGTATACACTTTTACCAACTCTCAAGTACCATTATGAGCCATCTTCCATGACTACTTTCCACCCAGAATGGGACAAAGCTGTTGTAAGAGACTTAGGAAGAAATGAGGCAACAAAGGAAGAGTAGGAAGGAGAAAACTGATCATAAGAAACATAAGGTGATCGTCCTAAGTGGAGTAAGCATCAGAGAAACTGGATCTGTCAACACGGGAACCACGGGTGGAGTTGCATGAAGACAAGCAATTTTCAGTAGACGAGAATACACTTGGAGAGGTGGTTTGGGAGGGGAAGGAGACATGGCTGTGGAAAATGGCATGGGGGCATGGGCAAGGGAGAAAAAGACACAGACGAATCTAATGGATCAAGAGTGGTAGGAAAATGAAAGAGAAGCAGCCAAATCCGACATCGAATGAAACTCGAAGAAAAAGGAGTGGACTCAAAGACGGTAACATCAACATAGATAAAGAAACACTTCAAGGATGGATTATAACAATGATAACCTTTTTGCGTACGAGAGTAACCGACGAAAACACACTTAATGGAACACATATCAAGTTTTTCAACGCTGCGAATGAGTTGATGAACAAAGCAGACAATATCAAAGACAAGTGGAGGCAAAGAAAATGGGTGGTCATGCGGAAACTACACAGAGTGAGGGACTTGCCAGCAAGAAAAAAGGAAGGCATACGATTAATTAGATGGCACGTCGTAAGAACAACATCACCCCAAAACAATTTAGGCACATTCATATGAAACAATAAAGTGCGTGCAACATCCAAAAGATGACGATGTTTCCTCTCAACAACCCCATTTTGATGGGAGGTGTGAAAGCACGAAGATTGATGAATAATACCATAAGAAGTCATGAAGGTGCTAAAGTGGTTAAAAAAATACTCGAGTGCACTGTCACTACGAACAATGCAAACACGTAAATTAAATTGAGTTTTGATTTCAGCACATAAAGCACAAAATATGGAAAATAACTCAAAACGATCTTTCATTAAATAAAGTCAAGTGAGTCTAGAATAATCATCCACAAAAGTGACAAAATACTTAAAGCCAAGTTTTGAAGACACACGACTAGGACCCGAAACATCAGAGTGAACTAACCTAAAGGAATTAAATACTCTTTTATGAACACAGGAAGCAAAAGAAACACGATGATGCTTTCCCAATTGACACGACTCACATTCTAAGGACTTAACATGATTTAAAGTAAGTACTAAGATCTTCAAATACTCCAAGGATAGATGACTAAGGCAAAAATGAAGTTAAAAAGAAGACACAACAACAAGACAAGCAAGAGGTCAAGGAAAGGGATCAAAGTGATAAAGACAATTGGATTCACGTCGTCCACCAATCATCCTCCATGTCTTCAGATCCTGAATGACAAAAGAATCAAGGAGAAATGTGACAAAATAGTTAAGACATTTAGTAAGTTGACTCACATATAATAAATTAAATTTTGAATAAGGAAGATAAAGGACAGATGACAAAGACATAGACGGACTAAGTTGAGCAATGCCTATCCCATTACTGATAGTTTGAGAAACATCAGAAAGTGTGACCGCAAGTAAGGACGATGACTGAGAAAAACTAATAAAGACATCAGTGGTACCAGACATGTGATTAGTAGCAATAGAATCGATAATCCACGGTCTAAACGAGGAACATGGACGATAGACATATAGTATGAGTACCTTTCTGGGCCAAGAAAGTTGTGGAGGAAGATGTCAGTTGAGATGTCTCTGCTGCCTCAAAGCGAAAGAACCAAGAATACAGAGTATAATCATCCTCAAAAATAGATCTCGACTTGTGCTCAGCAGATTCAGTCACATCAACGAGTACAACATTTGCAACTGGGTCCCAGCCAAATCATAACAAGTATCTCGGGTATGACCAGACCGGTCACAACGAGTGCACCGAGGTCCAACAAATTGATAACAAGTCTCTCAAGTATGATTATCACGCTGACAGTGAGTACACTTACGTCTACCATGACCATCACAACCTCCTCTACCACCATGAATACCAAAATCCCGACTACCACAGCCACGACTACTAGCATACTCCCCTCTACTACCACTAGAATCACCCCGACCACCCTGTCAAGTCTGAGCCACTAAAGTGGATCTATCAGGAGGGATTTCCTTGTCACGAGTGGGTAAAGAACGCGACAAGTGAGAATAGGTCTCAGAAAGGGAAAGGAGTTCATCACTCGTCAAAATTTGATATCTTGTAGGCTCAAACTCTTGTGGTAGACCCGCTACGAACTTAAGAACTACCTTTTGTTCCCGTCCAGTTGTTTCTGCATGACCTGAAGATCAATCAAAATCACAGAATGTAATTCTTCAAAAACCCATTACACATTAGTGAAATACTCAAGAAGGGTCTTAGCATGCATTTGGGCTCCAAAGAACTCAAAAGGACAAGTCATACATCCGAGTAAGATTATCGGAATACAAGAAACGACGATAATCCCATTCTTTCTTACAAGTGCGAATGTGATAACACATATTAGCAATTTAAGGCTCCATACTATTCCATAACAAATCAAACCAACTTAGCATCATCACGTCTCCAAACTTTACTAACATTCAGATCCTTAGAGTCTGTTAGAGGAGCCTTTGAAGTAAGATGGGCCTCTTTGTCTTCACCAATAAAATACAATTGAACAGCAACAGCCCATTGAGTATAATTATTACCATCTAACTTACGGGTAGTGATTGGAAGCGCTAACCCATAACTAGACTAAGAATCCATATGGATAACGACTACACAACAGATTTCACAAAGGTTAGCTCGACAAATACACAGATTATAACCCAAGAAAACAACTATTGCATTACAAGACCATCAATGATAGAAAACATAAATTTAGACCCCAAAAATATATATATTTAGGAGAAGATATAGCATGAGACAGAGAAAGAGAACATTCTTCTTTTTTTGCCTCACAAATCAGAGTCGGGTCAACAATCTGACAAACCGAGGCAGAAATTTGGATCAAACCAGATTTGGATTCACATAAAAGAAGAGGAAACGAGTTTGTTTTGAAGAACTGGGTCGCAACCGGCAGTCCGATGAAGGGGATGGCCTTGGGTTACCAATCCGATGCTGGGAACTAGTGGTGCCGGAGAAGGAAAATAAGAAGAAAAAAAGAAACTTTGCCGGATTTGCAGAGCCTTGCCGGAAAAATAAAGAAGGAAAAGGATCGCCAGAGAAGAAGAAGGCCTCGCCGGATTATCCCATGTGTGCTTTGATACCATGTTCTTGTTTGTGTGCTAGGGTTTTAAGATTAGAGTTAGAAGAGAAGAGATTAAGGTGAGAGGAAGAAGAGTTACCAGCATAATTGCTGGCACTTATATATATATATATATAGAGAGAGAGAGAGAGACAACAAACACCATATGGGGTTCACATTGCAAATATTCTCAATTCATACATGTTATGATAGAAGGAATAATAAAGCAATAAAATAAATAAACAAAAGACAGATTTATCGTGTTTGGCTAAATCAACCTACGTCCACACGGGAGATGATTCAAGTTTCACTATGGAGAAGAAAAGAGATTACAGCAGCCTCAAACCCTAGCCCCCAATACACCCAGGCTCACTCTATTAACTCTAGTGTCAGGCTAACACTAGGATTATATATAAGGTTTTTACTCGCAAGCTCAGCAATCGGCCTTTTACCTTTGGGCCTAAGATAAACAGAATTTAAGACATACTGCAACAATACCCAAGATAATCCACCAAATCGAATACTATTACAGCTCAACTCTACTAATCCTTAATCCTAATCTAGTGGGGTCACTACAAAGATCGTATTCAAATGGAAAGCTATTCAAAATTATTAATCCTCGACATTATATAGCATTAATTCAGACTTATTCTGTTTATGCAGATTCAGGAGAAAAAATTACACCTAAAACTCTAACAAGCAATCTGGAAGAGAGAGAGGGAGAGGGGGGGAGAGAGTTGCGAGTAAATTCAAACAAACGCATAGAAGGCATGATAGGCCAATGTGAAACGAAAGTTCCTCGATATAATGGTAAAAGTGCCATTTTAAAGATCAAATATACTTCAGCATCTTCCCCACCCCAAAAAAATCAAACTCAATAAACCCGTATAGAACCCATTAATATCACTGAATTCACCAATTCAAAGAAAAATGTTGCCAGAAACGTGAATGGTGTTTTTACAAGCAAACTGCATCTACATAGGATCAAATTAAGAATGTGCAGAGATCAAATCAAGGCAATAGACTCGAAATAGACCAATGAGAGACAAAACAAACAAGCAAAATAAATAAAGTCAACTACTTGAAAGATGACTTCACTTTGTGATTTTGATTCCATTGCAAGTTTAATTTAGTGTACCAACCATGTTTAAAGTACTAACAAAAAAAAATGCATTAAAGATTTGAGCAGAAACACATACCGGGGAATTCAAAGTCAAATGCAATACCTTGATGTATTACCCAAGAAAGAGAGAGAAGTGGGCTTGAAGAAAAGTTGCATACATGAAATCAGAAGATGATATTAAAACAGTAAAAGGAAACAAACGTAAGAATCGTGTCACTGAATAAAATATAAAAAGCTTAACAACATCATCCCATACATACACATCATAAAGAATGGATTAAAAAAAATGAGAGAAATTATGAGATTCAACGTAAATATGACGTAAAAGACAGAGAGAGAAAGAAACGTACAATTGTGACGTGAGCAGATTGTTTGAGATTGAGAAAACTAGAGAGAGAGAGGGATTTGGGGAATCCAAATTTTGGATCAGAGCTGTGAAAGAAAAGTGGTTTTGGTGCTTTTGAAGTTCTCTTTTTCTTTGCGCGTATACACTTTAATTTATGGATTACTGATTTTTTGGGTACTATTTTTATGGATTGTTTAGTTATACGGAAAAGCCAAATCAGGAAGAGGGTAATCTTTTATCGGTGTTTTCATTAAATTGAAATTATTTTTAATAATTAAAAAAAATTAAATATCAAAATTATTATTTAATTCTTCATAGTTATTAATAAATTTGTTCGGTTTTATCACAAAATCGAGTCCTGGTATCACACCCACTGCATGCTGGTCAACTAGCCCTGGTGAGATTCACAATAATTAACAAAAAAAACAGGAAAGAATACAAATGTTAGAAGGTGGATGCTGCAAGAAAAAAAGGAGTAATTTATACTCAGGACTCTACCATGTAAATTTTACAAAAAAGAAAGAAAAAAATATATTGCGAGGGCTGTGAGATGGTAATACAATGCATTAATTATTATTATGGGAACGTCTTCCCATATGTCGACATGTTTTTATTATTTTAGACCGATCCCCTTATTCTTTTTTTTACAGCTTATCCCAGCTGTCACGGTTTTTCAATTAGATTGACCATTTTCCTGTTCTTTCGGTTCTCTTATTTAATGCATATGCATATGCATATGAATAATGATATGAAATATACATATGGACAGTAATATAAAACCACGTGAATTCAAAATATTTAAATTAACTATCCGATCTTTCATCAACTTTCTGCTTAATAAATTTCATAATTTTTTTCTCCTCATGTATCACATCAATTTATTAACCAAAACTCGTCAATAATTTATTTATCACTATCGTTATTAAATCAACTCATTATTCTGATAATACTTTTTTCACATAATAATTTTCTACGTATCCAATATTTATCATACATATCAACTTAATTTTTATCTACCACAAAGCATAAGCTAATAATTTATTTTAATATTATTCCTAGATATTTGATTTTTACTTAAATTACTTAAATTAAATCTAACTCACCACGTAGCACTTAAAGCTACCCATGGATCACCTCCTTGTTTTTCCCGTTCCTCTCAAAAAATTTCCCCGGTTACTGTTTGTGAAATAATATTTGTATTAAATTTCTAATTATTTCTTAAATTCTTCATAAACTACACCATTTGAAAATTCCCACTTTGAATTCTGAGAAATACATGTATGCTAAAAATTTAAAAATAAACATTATGTTATTACTTTTTGCTTTTCTGATAGTTTCCATAACTCTCTATAACATTCATTCGTAAACTCTTTTAAAATTTTGCTCTTTCAATATTTTTTTCGACCCCTAAGTGTCTAAATAAAATATGTAATGAAAAGAAAACTAAACGAGTTTGGTAAGTGTGAAATACATAAGCATGTATATATAAGCTTGCTCCAAAAAAAAAAATCTCTACAACACTTGTTTAAATTTGCAACTCTCTCGTAGTCTCCACGTATAGGCCTTGCTGGAGAATATGCATGGTTTCAAAATTATATTTGGCAGCCTTCAAATTAACTTGGCAGCAGGTGCTGCCACGTTTTGGTGGGTTTTTTTTTTCTTTTGTTTTCTTTTGCCTTATGGGACGTTAACGTCCCTTATTTTTTTTGAATTTTTTTCTTTCTTTTTCTTTTTCCTTTTCTTATATATTATTCATAATTTTTTTTAAAATTACTTTATTTAAATAATAATAAACTTTTTATATATATTTATTTTAATTTCATATCATACTTATTAAATTATTTATTTACTTCTACTTTATAAATACGGGTATTACATATATATGTATTGTATCACGTAAATTTTTTTATATGTAAGCATTGTTTAGTATTAAATTTAAATTTATTTAAAATAATAAATTTAAAGTAATTAAAAATAAAATAAAATAATATTAAATTTAATTTTTTTATTTTAAATCAATTTAAATTCAATATCAAACAATGTCGTAGCGTTGAAATTAAAACTCTCATTAGTCATGCCACTGGCTTAAAGTATAGAATAATATTGATGGAATATTGGAATGGACTTTTAAAAAAAAGTCCATTAGGTACCCATCAATAATATAGCTGATATTGACATTGATGTTTCCTTTCTTTTGGGTTGGTAAGATATTATTCTAATATTAAAAAACTTTAATAAAGAAAAAAATGGAAAAAAAAGCAAATTAAAAAAAAGAGAGTTTAAGACCACAAAAGGTGATGTTTAGAAACTGAGTTTAAATCAATAAATTTAAATAATTTTTATTTTATATTAATTTAATAATACTTTAATTAAATTTATAATGCTGGTAAACATTCTTTAAAAAATTATGAAAAAATGAAAACTAAAAAAGTGATTTTTAAGAAACTAAAATTAGACTATCATTTTAAAAAATAAATAAACATTTTTTTATTTTACTATTATTTTATTTAAAAAAAATTATAAATTAAAATATTGTGAAACTAAACCCTACCTAATTTGTTGACGTGGTATACCGGGTAACCTTGAAAAGTATTTCCGCCGGAGTTGAACCAAGTTTTGTTCGATAGAGATAGACCTACGGGCCACGGCCTTTAGTACTAGTTGGCACTTGGCAGTCATATCTTAGTTGCCCCATTTGATTCCAACTTCTTGTTTTATCTGTCCTCTGTCTGTCTGTCGTGGATTTTAGTGTTTAGATTACAACAGGATTTGCTTTCTATTTGTATCACCGTCATATGATTTCAACCAAATCTTCTATCTATGTGCACTGGTTTATAGATAATACATATATAGTTTGCTAATTTATCTCATGAATAGATTAGTTTGTGTCCAAACCTTTATAAACTATCATATCCCTAATCGTACACTAAAACAAAATTAAAATACAGATTTTTTTTATAATTGTACAAAAAAATTAAGAAAGTCAAAAATTAAAAATGCTTATGTGAACCTACTAGGTGTTTTTATGGCTTATCTAAATGTAAATGATTAATTCGTTAAGTAATGTACATAATGAATAAGGAGAACGAGAAAATCTTCCAATAATTAGTAAGATAAGTTATGAGAGCTTCAGAGAATGTATATATTATTTTATTATATAATGAATTTAAATAATTTTTTCATACAAATTTCATATTAATAATTTTGTTCACTCAACTTAAATTAAAATTTATTGCATTATAACCGAAAATAGTATACACGTAGGTCTATCCAATAAATTAAAAGCTTATAATTTCTTTTAACACTTCTATAACCATGTGCTACAATAATTTTCACCTACAAGACATTGATCACTCATTATTGAATGCATCTCTTCTGTCAACCTTAGCGCGAATACTCCAAGTTGTGATTCTTCTGCCATGCTTAATTGTCTTGTTTGAAAACTTGATAACATCATGGTGACTGTCAATTTTTTGTTCAATTGTATCTTATTGATTGCTATATATAAAAATAGATTTTATTGATTTAAATTGTCACATATTCTTTGTTCCATTTACAAAACAAAGTGTTAAAACACATAGAAAATGAAATGAATTCTCACAATCCTCATATTTGCGATGATCAAGTCATAAAAGTTTTCTTTGTGAAATCCTTAAGTTGAAAGTGAATGATTTGCCTTCGATTTGTCTGAAGAAATGAACAATGAAGCTAATCCATGATACCATTTGAAAAAAAACACTAAATTACAAATTAATTTATAATAAATACTTAAATGTATATTTGCAGTTAACCAAAAGACAATTTTTTCTTTTACAAAGTATTGCTGATATTGTTTGACAAATGCTCAACAAATTATGTGTAATATATTTGCTTCTTGGTTAGGATTTTTCTTTTGGATGGGAAATATCCAATATCTAATTGTGGCATTTTCTCCTGGACACCTCAAAAAAAAAAAACATTGACATATATTTTTAATGTAAATAATATTAAAAATTTTAATTATTGTAAATAAAAAACTTTAACCCTATTAACAAATCACAATTTTGAAATTCTTCACTGTTTGTCTCACGCGCCTTTTGAGGATTTAAGACTTAAGAGCAAGGCAGGCAGCAAGCCCTGATGCTGCTGGGTCAATGACGTGTATATGTGTAAACTACCTGAGAATTGCACTCATGTTACTGGATGATTGGATTGTGTATTTCACGCTAAAAATGCGAGTACATATAATACTCTCAGTGGAATATCCACAGCATATCTCACGTGTGCAAGGTCATTTAAGTGAATTGAATTGGAACTAAAATAATCTACCAATGAGCTAATTTTCTCTATTTCTTTGTTTTCTCGCTTGCCAAACGGAGAAATAGAAGCTAGAGGGAAAATCTGAGGACAAGAGAGAAATTTGTCAACATTTATGAAAACAAAAGCACAGAAGAGCCACGTTGATTTGTTATCAGCACTGTCATTTTCTGCCCCTACTTCCTGTCTTAAACTCCGCCATTGATTTTCTCTCAGCTTGACGCACTAAGTTGCTTCTCATGATCGGTCAGTCCACTCTTCCCCGGCTCTCTCCCTCTTTATTGATTTGGATGCCTATACCTATATGTTACATGCACCGATGTTTGCATATGACTTCTGTAGTTTTAGGCTTTTAGCCTTTTAGGATTGTTACTTGTTAGGCCTAAAGTGCTGCTAGAACGGATTGGTGTTTAGTGAAATATATCTATTGATGCTGTTATTTTTTGTAACTTTTATTTGTCTCACCAGGTGTTTTATAAAAGGCCAATGGGAGCATGTGAAATATTTTGTAGTTTCTTTCTATAAATACCGTGCAAAGATTGGCCTAATAGATATGAATTTTGCGCGTAGTATTCAACAGCCAAATCTGTTTCATAGTTCTGAAGGCACAAGTTATAAGTCATCGAATCAATTATTAGGTGCAAGGTTTAGTTATAAAGGTTTTGGCTATAATGCTTTCGATCAAAGGATTGATTCAAAAGCCCTGTCCACAAAGAGGTTGAGGAAAAGTAAAGCATACAGTGTTTGTTTGAGTTCAAATTGGGGTTTTAGGGGAAAAATTGATAGTCATTTGTGGGGTTCATGTTCCAATAGATCTTTATTGCTTAGTTTTGATAATGTCATTAAGGTGTCAAAGGGAGTCAAGTCACACTGTCAAGGTAATGAATCTTTGGCGTATATAGATGGGAATGGTCGAAAGGTAGAATTTGTAGACATTAGTGATGAGAACTCGAGAATGGTCTCCATTGATGGTGAGTTTAATGGTTCCGGAGAAGAAGAAAGAGAAGAAAAAGAAGAGGTTGAAACATCTAGTGTGGATGAATTGAGGGAGTTGTTGCAGAAGGCAATGAAAGAATTGGAAGTGGTATGGTTGAATAGTACCATGTTTGAGGAAAAGGCTCAGAGAATATCAGAAGCAGCGATAGCCTTGAAAGATGAAGCAGCAAAGGCTTGGAATGATGTTAACAACACCCTTGATATGATTCAAAATATTGTTAATGAAGAGTGTGTTTCTGAAGAAGCTGTTCAGAAAGCCACAACGGCACTATCTTTGGCTGAGGCAAGGCTCCAGGTGGCAGTAGTGTCAATAGAAGCTCCTAAAGGAGCAAATGATTCTCCTGAAGGTTCTAGAGAGAGTGATGCTGAAAGTGATGTTAACAAAGAGGAAGAAGCTCTGTTTGCTGCTCAGGATGATATTGGGGAATGTCAGGAGAATTTGGCAAGCTGTGAAGCAGAGCTGAGGCAGTTGCAGATTAAGAAGGAGGAGTTGCAGAAAGAAGTGGACAGGTTGAATGAGGTTGCTAAGAAAGCACAGATGAATGCCTTGAAGGCAGAGGAGGATGTGGCAAATATTATGCTACTAGCAGAGCAAGCTGTTGCTTTTGAACTTGAGGCCACAAAACGTGTGAATGATGCAGATATTGCTCTGCAGAGAGCAGAGAAGTCTGCTTCCAATTCTTATGTTGATACCCAGGAAACAACCCAGGGGCAGTTGGTTGGAGAAGCTAATGCTGAGGACGAGAAGGTGAGTCAAGGGACTATTGGAGATGTTAGCGTTGAAAGGGAAAGAGATGTGCCAGTTAATGGTGACTGTTTAGTTGTCAAGCCGTCATCAGATATCCAATCTGATAAAGCCAGCCAGAGTTCTGAAGAGTTAAATCAACCTGATGATTTAAATGATCATGAGAATGGAAAGCTAAGCACAGACTATCCTAAGGAGGCTGAAGCAGAATCAGAAAAGTCAAAGAGTGTTGTTCAAACAAAGAAGCAGGAAATGCAGAAAGATTGCACGAGGGAGAGTTCAACTCTTACTGCTCCAAACACATTGCTGAAGAAATCTTCTCGTTTCTTTTCTGCATCACTCTTCTCTTTCACTGTAGAAGGCACTGAGTTCACACCAGCATCAGTTTTCCAGGGTCTGATGGAGTCTGCGTTGAAGCAATGGCCTAAGCTGGTTCTTGGGTTATTACTCGTTGGAGCAGGGTAACTGCTACTTCTTTGTTGCATTCACTAATATCGATTTCATTAATTCTTCTTGTAAATACTAAAATTGCTTTACTAAAAAATGCTTCATATATTGTGTTTTCTGAATATTAAGTTTATGCATCATAGGTCACCTAATGTTTTAGTGTTTTTAGTTTTCTATGGACCTCAAAGAACAGATATATGTTTGTGTTTTCTACACTGAAACACAAGAACAAAATGGAACTCCTAGCATGAGTTGTCATGTTGGGTTAATCATTCTTAGACCCACAGAAATGTGCTCTTATATCAAGATCTCATTTCAACATTTGCTGAGAGAACTTTTTTGTTCCATTGCAAAATTTAAAATATAAAAAAATGTACTGCTTGATTTTGGTTATGCAATTGCCTCAAATGTAAGCTTCCTTATTTAGTTCTCTTGAAAGGGTATTCTATTAAATCCATGCTCTATCATTTGCTGCTGGTACTGAATTGTCATGTTCAGTATAAAAGTTGCCTTCTTTTGATCGCAAGATGCTGAATTCATCACAGGGTCACCTTCTATGCAAATCAACCAAAGAGGAGTACTCAGCTGCTTCAACAACCAGACATCATCACCACCAGCATTGAAGAAGTTTCCTCTAATGCAAAACCTCTGATCCGACAAATGCAAAAACTTCCTAAGAGAATTAAAGAATTACTTGCAATGCTTCCTCACCAAGAGGCAAACAGTGTTAAAAAACTACTTGCAATGCTTCATTAGCTATGCTTTCAGTTTTAAGCTTCAGCTAATTTGGTTTTTTTTTTTTTTTTTTAATTTTCTTTTAGATGAATGAGGAGGAAGCTTCCCTTTTTGATGTGTTGTGGTTACTGCTTGCTAGTGTTATATTTGTTCCTATATTTCAGAAAATTCCTGGAGGTAGCTTAATTCCTACATTCTCTTATCTAATTATGAGTGCATAGTTTTTATGATTTTATATGACTAATAAAATGAATTGAATTGTCGCCATCACCTTTTGAGCTTATGTTTTACTTCCTTTGTTTTTCATTTATTGTGATTTGTTGAATTTAGCCCAGAGTAGTGCATTAGGATCTGTTTCAGTTCTTTCGTGCTCCTGACCAGATGCTTCTTTTATGATTCCCCATTCTTTTAGTTCACACATAAAACTCCATATGATGTTCCATTGATGGTTCTATCTGCTGCAATATTTAGGCAGTCCGGTTCTTGGATACTTGGCTGCTGGCATTCTGATCGGGCCTTATGGTCTCTCAATAATTCGTAATGTGCATGGTACAAAGGCAATCGCTGAATTTGGAGTTGTTTTCCTGCTATTTAATATTGGCCTTGAGGTGGGGTCCATTTATTTAGATATAGTGTTGCATCTGACATTTGATATGCTTCATGATGAAAGCAGTCAAAACTGACACTTTTTCTACATTTTATAGCTTTCTGTTGAACGGCTAAGTTCTATGAAGAAATATGTTTTTGGATTAGGCTCTGCTCAGGTGATTTGAAGACCTCTCTCTCTCTCTCTGTTTTATTTGTCATCTTGTCTGTTCATTGCAAGCTAGTCTTGTTATGGAAAACTGTTTTGTACACTCTCCAACTTAGATTCTTGATGTGCATAATGTAGGTCCTGGTGACAGCGGTAGTGGTTGGCTTGTTTACTCATTTTGTTGCTGGACAGTCTGGTCCTGCCGCAATAGTTATTGGGAATGGCCTGGCATTGTCTTCCACTGCTGTTGTCCTGCAGGTAATAATTATCTGGAATTTTTGCTGAAAATTCCATAAGTTAATGAGAATGAAACACAAATTGAAAGAAAACTATTCTATGGCCTTGTTTGGGAGTTGCTGAAGTGCAACTTAAATTACCAAAACTTAAAAAAGGGTGAGGACATTTTCGGAATTTAAACAAAACTTAAAAAGGGGTGGGGTAGGTTAGGGTTTTTGTTTAAATTCCGAAAATGCCCCCATCCCTTTTTAGTTTTGTTGATTTAAGTTCCATTAAAGCAACTCCCAAACAACGCCTATATGTAAGAAAATATTGGATTTGTAGCATTTAGATATTTATGAATGCTTAATTATCATGCCAAACTTGTTTGGTTTACAACGTTTTCCTTTCTAGCAAACTTTTAAAATCTTGCTACATCTTTGAAATCAAACTATTGGATTTGGTATATGATTAGTAGCTCATATGGCTTATGACTGCATCAGATTTGTTATAGAAGTGCTTGTCCCAATTTCAGTTCTTATATTGAGCCCATCTGTGGAAACTGTTAATATCTGCTAGTCATTATCTTTTTTTTATGGGCAAGCAATTGATTTTGATGGATGCATTTGCAGGTCTTACAGGAGCGAGGTGAGAGCACCTCACGCCACGGACGTGCTACATTTTCTGTCTTACTTTTCCAGGTTGATCTACAATTCAGAACAGGAAGAAAAAATCAGTTTTATAGAACATTTTGTCATGGAATGAATGCTATGCACAGGGGACTATAGTTTTTATGTGATTAATAGTGTCCGAACATCTTATTTATAAAAAAAGAAATATAGCAACTGAACCTATTGATTTGATTTTGTATTTACATGTGCATCCTTGCTTTTGTGGTTTTTTGTTCTCTCATCACTGCATAGAGACATATTTGGGGTTTTCCACCTATACAAGTGTAATCTCTTTTCATCTTTCTTGAAGGTAGGCTTTGTTTGTGGGTTCCACCTCCTTGGTGCTTTTTAATACAATTTTATTTATAAAAAAAATACAGCTTAATAAATACAAGACTTAACTGTTCATTTAATATGATGTGTAGTTGATTATTTTCCAACAACTGTACCTTGAATTGCATATGACTAGATAGCTGCCTCACTCCTTTCTAATAATGTGTGGAATATCTTCCTATTCATCACTTCTAGCTTCTTTCTGAACCCTTAGTTAATGGAGTCTAACTATTTTTCTGTTCTTTCCAGGATTTGGCTGTGGTTGTTTTGCTGATACTTATACCTCTTATTTCACCAAATTCATCAAAAGGAGGGGTAACACTGTTTTCTATTAGTTCATTTTCTTCTTTCTTGTCTTTTCTTTTTAGTTATATATGGAGGACATTGTTTTGGTTTTTTATTTGCTAAAACAGTGTCATCACTAACACGTCTCCAATGCTTTATGCTCATAATCAACATCAAGATATTTTAGGATAAAGGCTCTTGAGCAACTTTTCTAAACTTTTATTGGCAAAGAGCTGGTAATTTAGATCATCTGGTGGATTTGAGTTGGTTAAAGTGAATCTTTCTGACAGTTGGTTTAAGTGAATCTTTCTTCCTTGCAGCCTATACCCACTTTTTTTTTTATAAGTAAAAGTTCACTATAAGGGCACCAAGGCTTGGGTGTTCAAACGGTTTCGACTGAACTAGAGAACAGTTCTAACGACACTATTTGGATCGATTTTATTTTGGTAGGTATGGTCGGTTAATTCCATAAATGGGTAAAATTAAATTTTCATATATCTAGATTTAATTTATTATTATTAATAATATTTAATTCAATTTATTATTAATATTTACATATTTGTATATATTAAATATTAAGATTGATCTTATCACATTTAACCCCATTATATTTATTATTAATATTTAATTTAATCAATTAATTTCAATTAATTTTCTAAATCAGTTAATCGATATAGATTTTGGTTGACCGATTACCTACCGATTAAAAGTCTGTAGGTTAATCGATTAAACAGATTAACTTTTTAATCGTTCCGTTTCACTAAAACAGTTCGGAATGGTTTGGTTAATCGATTTTAACCGAACACTGAACATTCCTAACAAAGGGGGTGCCAACCGATGTACAAAACACATTTACAAGATAGGAACTCTTAAAACTCCATGAATTATTGTTAAACCAAAATTAAGAGTATGAATCCGCCTATTTTTGTACATGGGTGCCAACCTGAAGAAAGAATAAAGTTGAGAATAAGATGATTCTCTATATTCTGATAAAAGATCATGTACGTCGTGCGCCTATAAATAGGTGAATACAAATCATAAGAAAAGGAAACAACCTAACTACTTTCCTATTTTAGTGCATTGACTAAATCTTAATGAATATACTACAGACTTTACAATAACCAAATCTCCTAAATCTTGCTAACATAATCTCGGTTTCCAACACTCCCCCTCAAGCTGGCTTGAAAAAATATTTTCTATAGTCAGCTTGCCAATTAAATAGTCGAACTGCCCCTTGTACAATCTTTTTGTAAGAACATCTGCAATTTGCTCAGCAATAGGTATATAGGTTATGCTACTGATCACTCATTTTCCAATCTTCTTTTTGATGAAATGCTTGTCAATTTCCACGTGTTTAGTTCTGTCGTGAAGAACAAGGTTGTGTGCAATTGCAATTGTTGCCTTGTTGTCATGATTACGCCCAAAACATAACACGGTAGTTGTAGTACAGTTTTGGGGTGTCAATTCCACAAGGAAACAAGTTAATTACAAAAGAAGGTATGAATATCAACACAAACGATAAAAGTTAAAGTGACAAAATCTGATTTGTTGATTGTATGAAAATTGTGTAAATAATTGATGGATAGTATAATAAAGAAACAACAAGGTTATGGAAATCCTCCCTAGGTTCGTTGCCCTAATCTTAACTTGATGCAGTTGTTTTTATCTTGATTGCAAGTTTCACATACCAAACAAACAATCGGCAAATATTCAATTAAAGCGCATGTATAAACCTAATGTAATTAATATGAATTATTCTTTACTTTCAAGCACACATGACCTAACTTATAAATTATCAAAAGACGACGGTATATCTAAACGAAAATACCGCAGCAATGGACAAATCTATAAAAGAGATCTACCGGACTCAATCACACCCAAACAGATACACATAAGAAAAGTATGACTAGACTTATATGGAAAAGAAGCATGCAATCACCGGACTAATAAAAAATCTATTAATTAAATTAAAGAATAAAACATAACAATGTTTAATGAAAATAATATCCAACTACAACTGAATCAAATAAAGAAAAATAAGAACAACTACACCTAGGGATTCATCCCTTTGCCTTGATTGGAGATTAGCTGGCCATGGAGCTCATGCTTCCTTGAGTTGCCTCCGGCCTCTCAACGATCATCACCTCCTTGGTAGCGAAAGTTTCGGCGATTCCTCAGCTTGCCCTCCAAAAGTATACTTCAGATTGCTCCTAAAGGCCCTCTGGATTCACTCTCTGATGATTTCAGATGAGCTCCGATTAATGCCTCAAAGCTGAAGTGGAGTATGCCTTTTATAGGGAAATACCACGAGTGCAATGTGTTTCTAATCCGATGTGGGACGTGGGATATAGAAATGTGTTTTCCAACCGATGTGAGATGTGGGATTTAAGCCCAAAATAACGCTGAAATCCCGCACAGCCCGCACAGCCTCACCTTTGTCTACTAAAACTGCCATAACTTTCTCTAGAAAAATCATTTTTACAAGCCGTAAAATTCTCCAGAAAATAGACTTCTGGATCTTTCTAAGCATATATGGCTCATCTCCTGGTTTTTCTTGCATTAATACAGTTTAGTTTTCAAAGATGATTGATCTGTACGGGAAATTTTAGCAATTTAGTAAATCTCATTTCTTGGTTTCTCTTCATCTTGGCTCTTCCGCGACCATTATCTCACTCGAGTATTCATTGAAGCTTCGTGTTTAAAATGATGATAGCTTTTCTATCTCTTTTTTTAAGCTCAAAGTACCTGAAAATGCACTGAAATAAGTCAACGATTCAAAAATAACACTTTAGAGTTATTAAGGTATAAAAGTGTAATTCCAACCTCGATCAACCCTAAAATGCTAACAATTAAGTATTGTTTAGATGCATTTTATGACTTTTATCATGTCGCAATACACGGTCAGTGGTAAAGAGCTTTGAATTCTTACGTCTTCTAGTAACCTCTTGATCCACAAGATTTCACAAATTCCGTGAGCCACAGATCTGAATTCAGCTTCAGCGCTACTTCTCGCCACTACACTTTGTTTTTTACTTCGCCAAGTAACCAAGTTCCCTCCAACGAATGTGCAGTAGCCAGAGGTAGATTTTCGATCAGTGATGCAGCCAGTCCAATCTGCATCGGTGTAGACTTCGACCCGAAGATGTTCCTGTTTTTTGAATAGTAGCCATTTTCTAGGAGTTCCTTTTAAATACCTTAGGATTCTGTATGCTGCCTCAAAATGTTCTTGTCCTGGTGAGTGCATGAATTGGCTCACTCTACTTATTGCAAAAGCTATATCAGGGCGTGTGTGGGACAATTAAATCAATCTTCCAACCAGCCTTTGAAACTGCTCTATATCCACCACGTCCTCGGGTTTAGCAGGTTGAAGTTTTTGATTGGGTTCGGTTGGAGTTTCAGCCGCTCTACATCCAAGTAAACCTGTCTCACTAAGCAAATCAAGTGTATATTTGCGTTCAGTGACGAATATACCATCCTTGGACCTTGCAAACTCCATACCGAGGAAGTACCTTAGAGTTCCTAGGTCTTTTATCTCGAAATCTTTGACAAGTCCCTTCTTCAATCTTTCCAACTCACCAATATCATCTACGGTCAAGATAATGTCATCCACGTAAACAATTAAGATAGCCACTTTACCTTCTCTTGAGTGTTTATAAAACATAATGTGGTCTGCTTAACTTTGGCAGTAACCATGATCCTTAACAACTTTTTCAAAGCGTTCAAACTATGCTCTTGGAGATTGCTTAAGACCAGATAGGGACTTCTTCAATTTGCACACTCTATCTTCACCAAACTTTTTCTCAAAACCTGGAGGCAGGTTCATATATACTTCTTCCTCAAGATCTCCATTCAAGAAAGCATTTTTTACATCCAATTGTTGTAGAGGCCAGTTATAGTTGATAGCTAAGGACAGAAGCACTCGAATTGAGTTTATGTTAGCGACTGGAGCAAACATTTCTTGGTAATCAATTCTAAGGGTTTGTGTAAACCCTTTTGCCACAAGTTTTGCCTTATTTCTTTCCACACTCCCATCGATTTTGCATTTAACAGTAAACACCCATTTGCAACCTACGGTCTTCTTTCCCTCCGGCAGTCTCACCAATTCCCAAGTTTTGTTCTTTTCCAGAGCATTCATCTCTTCCATAACTGCTAGCTTCCAGTTCGGGTTATCCAGTGCCTCCTTAATAGTTCTCGGAACAAACAGGTTAGACATATTGAAAATAAAAGCTCTTTAATTTTTGGAAAGTCTATCATAAGATAGATATTTTGCAATGGGATGTTGGGTACACTTTCGAACTCGTTTTCTAATGGCTATAGGGAGTTAAAGATCAATGGGAACATCAACTGAAGGAAGTGAAGATGAAGAAAGAATTGGATTAGGACTAGAATTACCTGAATTACTTGGACCCTCTTCCAGGGATTCTGATTGACTTTGTGGTAGAACAGTTGGTAGGTCTTCACTCTTGTGTTTTTCCGAGTATAAACCAAGTACTCAGGTTTGGGAACATTTTGTTCCTTCTACAGTATTTCTCCCCCTGCTTGTGAGTCATCAGGTGTTGGTGATCCTAGGTTAGAATCTCCTTCATTCTCCATATGTTTAACATTTTGTTTTTGATTTTGTTCAATGTCTAAAGAGGAAGATGAGATAATAAGATTTGGTAAGGGATCCAGATTTGTTTCCCAAAAATTAAAATTTTCTTCATTCTCTATCTCCCCCTGAAGACAATTTTTTGAAAAATAGGATTGATTTTCCACAAAGAAGACATCCATACTCACAAAAACTTTTTTGTTTGAGGATTGTAACACTTATATCCCTTTTTGTTTGAAGCATATCCAATGAAAACACATTTTTCAGCCCTAGGATCCAATTTAGATCTAAAGATACTGGGTATATGAACATAAGCAATAGATCCAAATATTTTTAATGGCAGATCTGAAGTAATCCTACAATCGAGAAAGGTTTTTTTGAAGTAATCTAGAGGTGTGACATATTGCAGAACACGGGTAGGCATGCGATTTATTAAGTATGAGGCAGTTAAGATAGCATCTC
The DNA here is from genome assembly GCA_023935145.1 of Bretschneidera sinensis. Taxonomy (NCBI): domain Eukaryota; kingdom Viridiplantae; phylum Streptophyta; class Magnoliopsida; order Brassicales; family Akaniaceae; genus Bretschneidera; species Bretschneidera sinensis. The sequence continues at coordinate 26,000,345 of CM043698.1, read as the reverse complement.
CCCATAAGTTTTTTGGAACATGCATTGAAAACATTATCGCACGAGTTACGTCAAGTAAATGTTTGTTTTTTCTTTCAGCAATACCATTTTGCTAAGTGTCACGACAGGTGGATTGATGCAAAATGCCTTTTTCTTGAAAATTTTTTCCTAGATATTCATTAAAATACTCTTTCCCATTATCCGAATGAAACACACAGATTTTTGATTCAAATTGGTTTTCAACCATTTTGTGAAAAACTTGAAACACATTTTTAACTTCAGATTTATCATTCATCAAATACATCCAACAAAGACGAGTATGATCGTCTATAAAAGTAACAGATCGTTTTTTTCCTGTCATAGTAGTGATCCGAGAGGAACCCCACACATCACTGTGAATCAAATAGAATGGTTTAGAGGGATGATATGGTTATGTCAAATAAGTAGCTCTTCGGCTTTTTGATAGAAACAAACTCTCACAACGAAAGGAATAACAATCCAAAGTTTTGAACAAATCAGGAAATAAATGTTTTAAATATGGAAAGCTAGGATGTCCTAGTCTAAGATGCCAAAGCATTATTTTGTCACGAGCATAAATTGAACCAACCCTACCACTATAGCCTTGAGCATTTTTATTCTCGGAAAAATATTCATCAAAGTAGTAAAGACCGTTGACCATTCTAGCACTGCCAATCATCCTCCCCAAGTTTCGGTCCTGAAATTCACAGTGAGAATCAAAGAAAATAACATGACAATTAGAGTCGTCGGAGATTTTACTAACAGATAGCAAATTACATGCTATTTGAGAGTTTAATTTGATCTTTTCCTTCAATAGGTGTAAAGTTGCCATCAACAATCCTAACTTTTTCTGTTTTAGATAAACATGAATATTTATGGAATAAATCGGGAAGAGAAGTCATGTGGTCAGATGCCCCTGAATCAATGATCCACAGGGCAGATTTTTGGCTACAAGATAGAGCACTAGAATCGCTACCTGTTTGTGCAAGAGCATTACTAGGAGTACCAGATAGTGAATTGGAATTTAGTAGTTTTAGAAGATGATCCATCTGCTTCTTAGAGAAAGGACTTGTCTCGGCTTCATTTGCATAGGAGGTTCCTTGGGTTGGCTTGTTGCTCTGCCATTTTGCCGGTTTCCCATGAATCTTCCAACAATTGTCTCGGGTATGACGTGGCTTATTGCAAAAATCACACCATATCCTAGGCCTTTTCTGCCTTCGCTGATTGAAGACTTTGTTTGCAGTTGAATCGGATGCAATCAGGGCTGAATTCTCCACTGGGGCAACAATCCTTTTTTTTCCAATCATCACGTTCCTGCGACTTTCTTCCCTTCTAACCTCAGAAAAGACCTCACCGATAGATGGCAATGGCTGACGACCGATGATTCTCCCCCTGACTTCGTCAAAATCTATATTCAAATCCGCCAGGAACTTGTAAATTCGATGGTCTTCGACCAGCTTCCTATTGTGATTGCAGTCCTCCGGTGACTTCCACTCGTAATCGTTGAATAAATCCAGATCTTGCCACAGCCTTTTCGGGGAATTGAAGTATTTGGAGGTACTATCCTCTCCTTGACGGATTTCACCGAGTTTTTTTGTCAATTCGTACATTTAGGACTGATTTCCCAAGTCCGAATACATTTGACTAACATTTTCCCATAGTTCCTTGGCTGTTGAATAGCATAAGCAATTGGAGCTGATTTCCTCTTCCATGGAATTGACCAACCAGGTCATTACCATAGAGTTTTCAGCATCCCAGGTCATATAGGATGGATCTTCCTTTGTTGGTTCCTGCTTGTCTCCAGTCAAGTACCCAATTTTCCCACGGCCCCGAATGTACATTCGGATGGATTGAGACCATCGCAGAAAATTATCACCATTTAACTTGATGTTGGTAATTTGGACAGAATGAGAATCAGGATTAGGGTTGGGAGGAAGGGTTTCCGAAATTTTTTTGGGGGTTTCGGATGTGACGTCGGAGGATTGTGAATGGTGGCTAAAGGTGCTAGGGTTTTTTTCCTCTCTATTTTTAGAGAACAAGTCCCTGCTCTGATACCATGAAGAAAGAATAAAGTTGAGAATAAAATGATTCTCTATATTCTGATAAAATATCATGTACATCGTGCATCTATAAATAGGTGAATACAAAGCATAAGAAAAGGAAACAACCTAACTACTTTCTTATTTTAGTGCATTGACTAAATCTTAATGAATATGCTACAGACTTTACAATAACCAAATCCCCTAAATCTCGCTAACATAATATCGGTTTCCAACACAACCCATGTACAAAAAGCATTTACAAGATAGGAGAACTCCATGAATTCTTGTTAAACCAAAATTAAGAGTATGAATCCACCTATTTTTAACAAAAGAATTGACTTCTCTACACCATTCAATGACCTTTTATTCCTCTCATTCCTCACTAACCAAAAAATGGAGAGTGGAATCAAGGCTATAACTTTTTTCATTTCTTAGACCCACCTATGTCACTCCAAGCTGTATCTCTTTATCGATATTATCAGCCACCACTCAAGAGATTCCAAGGACCGAAGTGGCTATATCCCAAATTTGCCTAGTCCAGGGGCATCTCAATCGAAGATGGGTTGTAGACTCATCAGGCTTCTTGCAAAGGTAACATCAATTAACAAGGACTCTTACTCGCTTTTGTAAGGTTTCAATGTTTAACGTCTTTCCCCAAGTGTCCTTCGAAACAAAAAAGAAGAAGAAAAAAGAAGCAACTTTCAAAGGAGTGTAAGTCTTCCAAAAAGCTTTCCAAAGGAAGTTATCACTCCCAATAACCGGTTCATTCTCTACAAGGTCCTTGTGGAACGTCTTGACATCGAGTTTTCTTCCCCCCTAAGCTTCCACACCACCCTATCTTCTATATTCAAATCCACTCTAGAGCCATAAATCTCCCCAAAAAAGCTACCAACAACTCTTTAGATTTCCCAAAATGTTATGTCCCATTATTTTCCAAAATGAGCATCCTGTCCCATTTTTTTTAATTTAAATTTTGACATCTACCCTTATAAAATTGTTTGATAAAGCTTGCAATTTAAGATTCCAGTTGAGAGTTGACACATTCATAAAGAAATATAAGATTGATATTGCCTAGGTAAAAGCTCATGTGTTATCTATAGAACACTGGCTCATGCCTCTGTCTTAAACTAAAGTTGGATATTACCACATTGCTCAATGAATTGTTTGCATACCCCTCTCTCTATATATGGTACTCAATTATGATTGCTATAAATAGACGTGTGTGTGCATCCAGGCCTGAGAGTATGTGTGAGAAAATGTTGGGATTGAGATGCTGCCTTAAATGCTTTTTTCCAATTTTTGATCTTATTAATATTTAAAACATTCATGTCAATAGATCAATTTTAATGCCAGATCTTTTTCTCTTTCTGCACTCAGTATCGATAGTCATTATTTTAGGTAGAATTATGTGTTAAGATCATGGGATTTGCTCTGTGTTCGAGTGTTAACTTGTTTTTGGTCACTGTGACTATTATTGTTGTTGTTGTTGTTTTTCCAGTTTTTTTTATTTTATTAATATTTAAAACATTCATGTCAATAGATCAATTTTAATGCCAGATCTTTCTTCCTTTCTGCACTCAGTATCAATAGTCATTATTTTAGTTAGAATTATGTGTTAAGATCATGGGATTTGCTCTGTGTTTGAGTGTTAACTTGTTTTTGGTCACTGTGACTATTGTTGTTGTTGTCCTCGTCATTGCTATCTCTCCTGATGTAGCTTGTGTTGGCATCATGGGTAATGTAAACTACTCTTTTTCAGGTTGGTTTTCAAGCCATTGCTGAAGCTCTTGGGCTTGCTGGTGTTAAAGCAGCAGTCGCTATTACTGCTATTATAGCTGGTGGACGCTTGGTAAATCTCACATATTTCCAAGAGTATTTAAATTATGGCATTCAAGCGTTTGAAGTGCATTAGTGCAATTTATATCTGAAGCTTTGGAATGATATGGTCATATAAGATATTTTAAGAAAGTTTGCTGGTAAAACTTACTCTGTTTGGCAACCATTATATCATCTGAATGGTGTTATCTAATTATTATGATTCGCTGTATGAAGTATTACTGAAACTGCTAAGGTTTGAGATCCATATGATCATTGTTCTGACACTACTGATAAGTTACTACTTTGACCATATTGTGGTCTACAATCTGCCCTACTGTTATAAAAGATGACTGTTTCCTTTGACTGCTTAAAGCATGTGTCTAGTGCTTCCAAAACTATGATGTTTTGTTTCTTATAGTTCTTTTGTGTTATTCTTGCAGCTTCTTCGACCAATTTATAAGAAAATCGCAGAAAATCAAAATGCAGAGATATTCTCTGCCAATACACTCCTTGTTATTCTGGGGACTAGTCTCCTTACAGCCAGGGTATGACTTCGTTTTATCAATAGTTATTCTTGTTTCCCAACCCTCCCCCCTTTTTTCTTTCCTTTTGGTGATAACTGATGAATTCATGTCTGTGCTACTTTCTAGGACAGGCTGGACTTTCCATGGCACTGGGAGCATTTTTGGCTGGTTTGCTCCTTGCAGAGACAGAATTTTCTTTACAAGTTGAATCAGATATCTCTCCATATCGGGGTCTTTTGTTGGGTCTCTTCTTCATGACGGTAGATATTCTACAATGCACATTTACAAAATATTTACATTTCTCTTATGGTCTATAATCTTGTTTATATGGTTGTAGAAGTTACTTGTGCGTTGGTTAATTTCATGAAGACAATAATATTTAAGAGATTTTTATAAGAAATAGGTTTTTTTTTTTTAAAACACCAAAGTAATAGCCTCTAGGAGATTTTTTCAATGTGAAGAATTGCTGTTTCCTTCCAGCATTGCCCAGTTGCGTACAACTTCACATTAGTTAAGTTGAGTTGTGAAATGTTTCTAGAATATGTAACCAGTCAGGGATGTAAAATATGTCCTTGAAAGTGATTTTCATACTCGCAGTTGTTCGTTGTTCAAACAATACTATTATATTTCTGACAAGTTTAAAAGTATTTGAAATTGGCCGAGGAGACCTTGGCTCAATGGTTAAGACTGATGCCTTGGGATTTAAAGGTCCTAGGTTCGAGTTGTGTGTGTGTGAGGGTTTTACCAATAAAAAAAGGTATTTGAAATTGGTAAAAGAGTTAACACTTAGAATAATTTTCTTGTTTGCTTATAGCTTGCTGATATTGTTGCCACATCAATTATTGAGGGTAATCCAATTTATGCAACTAATGACAACCATTTTGTATATTTCAGGTTGGGATGTCTATTGATCCGAAACTTCTCGTTTCAAATTTTCCTGCCATTATGGGGACATTGGGACTCTTAATAGGTGGCAAGACTTTATTGGTTACTTTAGTGAGTAGACTTTTTGGTATTTCGATCATATCTGCGATAAGGGTTGGTCTACTGCTAGCTCCTGGGGGTGAATTTGCATTTGTGGCTTTTGGTGAAGCTGTTAATCAGGTTTCCTGTCACCTATTTGCATTCAGTGGTTTATACTATGTTTGTTGAAGTTTTAGTTGATCTACTGGACAATTCGTTTGAACTCTGTACTCCAATGTTTCGTGGCCAACTCTGTTGATAGCTTTTAATGGTTTCCTATATCTTAGATATGCTTTTATTAAAGATACATCCTACATTTTTTTTACAAAGCGTACCTCTCTCTTATTGATAGCGCAAGTCATGTTGTTTTAGAGGAAAATGGCAGGACAAATCATGTTGGCAAACTTAATAGTTGGGATAAGGACTTATATTGTTGTTTTTTGTATAACTTTCATTAGTTCAAGTGAGAATGATAAAATTGATTTATTGCCTGCAAGTAGTAATTTGTATTTCGTGCAGGGTATAATGTCTTCTCAGTTATCATCCTTGCTGTTTCTTGTGGTGGGGATCTCAATGGCACTCACACCGTGGCTGGCTGCTGGAGGTCATTTAATTGCATCTCGATTTGAGGTGCACGATGTTCGAAGTTTATTACCTGTTGAGAGTGAGGTAGGATGTGTAACATGTGATTCAGTGTGGTTGAAAGAATTAAGAATATTCAATAATTTTTTTTTGATAAGTAAGAATATTCAATAGTTAGTGATATTGTGACTAGGCTTTACCACAGTAGTCTGCTGAACGTCATATTCTGTTGCATTATGAGGGTAATAACAGCATGATGTATTTGGTGAGTTGGCAATCAGATTTACGGTAACCTATGGTAATTTTGTTTAGCCATCATATCAGTTTGGAAATATGATGCATTTAAGTGAAATTCAGGCCCAAAGATGAAAGAAAGGATTTATGTCGTCATTCATGCTATTTGATTTAGTGAGTCCAATCATTTAGATCCGTTTTTTCATAAGTATTCATTGAAAGGCACCAAGGGGTTTCTAAGCCAAGCTCTCTACACAAAAGAAAATCTGAACTCCAAAAATCTCTCTTCATTATAAAACAATGCCCATTAAACAAAAAAATTGTGATTTGAGGCCACCTTTCTTTGAGAAAAGCAAGATCTCTTTCCACCATCTTACACCCACCTATTTCTCTTATTCCATACTATCCAAAAAATAGATAGAGGTGCCAAGGCTGAAGCTCTTCTCAACTCTTTACTCATTCGGATACTCCTTCAAGTCCAAATCCCATCCTTAATGAAGCCGGCTCCTACACAACAAATCCCTAACACTGAGAAGGCCATCTCCCACAAAAGTCTAGTCCATTGGCCCCAGAATAAGAGGTGGTTAACAAATTTCGCTCCCTCTTAAAAAAGATAGCATCGGCTAATTTTGAGGCACGGTTTTGATCTCCAACTCAAAAGGTGGTAGATGATTATGTTGTGTGTATTATGCAATTCATTTTTGCTCGATGTGTTGGAAGGTCTACTGTTTCTGCATTACCCAGTTATATGCAAATATTCCAGTGCTATACTCTTTCATTAGGAAATTTTACTGAATTGCACACCATTACAGTTGAGGTCCTTTTTTCTTTTGGCCACTAGCTCATTATGTAGCCATATTTTTTAGTCCATGTGCAGAATTATCAATTTTTGATGTAGGCTTACATGAAAATAATACTGACATATTTACTGATTGATCTTTCCCTTGGCATTATTTTATATCCAGACCGATGATTTGCAAGATCATATTATCATCTGTGGATTTGGACGTGTTGGTCAGGTGATGACATGATTTGCAGTTTTATTTGATAAATTAGGTCAACAACATTCATGTGGTGAATGTGTTGTTAATTTAATGTGAATGCATATCTACAGTTTTATGATAGGTTTCTGATATATTTTGTTTTATCTTTTGTCTTTAGATCATAGCTCAGCTTCTTTCAGAACGACTTATTCCCTTTGTTGCTCTTGATGTGAGGAGGTAACATAAACACTTACTAGAAAACCTGCATTTATATTGTCACATTTTAAAATGAAATTGTGGTTTTTGTATAGTGGTTTTAATAAGTAATTATGTAATTCATTTTCACTTTTGATGTGTTGGAAGGTCTACTGTTTCTGCTTTACCTAGTTATTTGCAAATATTACAGTCTTATACTCATTTACTAGGAAATTTTACTGAATTGCCCTCCATTAGAGTTGAGGTCCTTTTTCTATTGGGCGTTAGCTCATCATTTTATATTTTAATCCAGCACATCCCTACAGTTTGTATTATGGTTAGTTTTAGCCCAAGAGTGTTTAGCTTCTTCTGGCACATCATATCCCGCACCCATACTTGAGAGAAAATTAAAAGAATCTTAAAAGATTGTGGCATTTTCCTTCACCAAATTTACTCAAATAGCCAAATGGATTGATAAACCATTTTTATTATAGCATCCATCTTTGGTATGTGCGGTTATGTTGTTGAGAAATCTACAGTAACACTTTGAATGAAAAAGTTATTAGATACAGAAATTCTATTAATTTTGTTCTTTTTGTTTTCATTTTACTCATGTTCTATGCCATGAAAATAGCCACAAAACTATATTTTTACGAAGTATGAGTGATACCGGATAGATAGATAGAAACAGAAGTAGAATAGAGAAAGGGGAGAAACAAAAGAGATAACAAACAAAAATAGACTAGGTAGAAAAGAAATTAAGGCAGAGGGGAAATAACCAACAGAGAAAGGAAGAGGATAATCAATTTTCAATTTATAATTCCAGTAAACTTACAATCTTAATATCAGTGCTCTTATATAGGCACAAAACATTATTTAAGAAAGTAAATCAAATCCTAACAACTATTTAATTGCCTAAATCTAATTTTCCTAAAATATATGTCCAAGAATAACATCTCAAAATAATAAATATTCTCTTTCTTGTTCTGCATCATTTTCCCCCACTTACAAAAAACTCGACCACGAGTTTTGAAGTGGTGAAATATCAAAACTTGTGATTTTTGAAATTACATGGCAAAGACTTTCGATTTTCGAGATGTAGTCTTGATCGAGCCGAAGAAGGATACCAAGGGAAGTTGTTGAGGCTCAATCCAGTGCGGGAGGACAAAATCAATATAAAGAGGGTCACACGCACAAATCTTGCCTTCATCTTGGCTTTGGCATTATTCGTTTTGAAGTGACTCAATAGATACATCCTCATAGTGAATGGTAGAGTTTTTTTCAATGATTTGTTCGTTCGTTTCAAAGTCTGTGTGGATAGGAGAAACAACTTCAGACTCATCTTGAATGGAATCAAAATTGGTAGAAGTTTTGGTGAAAGCTACTTCCACTTGTTGTTCCACTTGTTTAAGGAGTTGTTGCATCTTGCGAATTTAAGTCTCAAAGGTGAAATATTCGATCACCAATTGACAGCAATCAGTATAAATACACTGACCATCCAACTCTGTTTTAGCCCAATAAGCATCTTAAAGCCAATGATATTGCACCAGAGTAGAAGTTTGATAGAGAACGATTTTCTTTACAAAACCATATGGGTCAAAATCTTATGTAATATACATCCTCACAGTGAATGGTTATTCAATGATTTGTTCGTTCGTTTTAAAGTCTGTGTGGATAGGAGAAATAACTTCAACTTAATAAGTGCATCCTCACAATGAATGGTTGAGCTTTCTTCAATGATTTGTTCGTTCGTTTCAAAGTCTGTGTGGATATGAGAAACAACTTCAGACTCGTCTTGAATGGAATCAAGATTGGTAGAAGTTTTGGTGAAAACTGATTCCACTTGTTCAAGGAGTTGTTACATCTTGCGAATTTGAGTCTCAAATGTGGAATACTCGATCACCAATTGACAACAATTAGCATAAATACATCGACCATCCAACTTTGTTTTAGCCCAATAAGCATCTTGAAGCCAATGATATTGCACTAAAGCAGAAGTTTGATAGAGAACGATTTTTTCTACAAAACCATATGGGTAAAAAATTTGATGTAATATATCTTTGGTAACTGGATATTAAATCTGATGAATGGTCACACAAAGAATCCGGGTTGTTGGTCCACATGAACCCATTACTCATAACAATTGAGTGCAATTTTTTGCCTATTTTTTTCTGCAATTTTTTTTTTATTGTTTTTATTATAAAAATCAGCAACTAAACAAGCAGGAATTAAATAAATAAATAAACCTGACTTTTTTTAGGTGGCTCAGTGGCTCGGGTCGCTTAGTGTATCAGCTCAGCTTAGTAGCTCTGGACCTCAGCGTGGGTCAGGAAGATGGTCAAGCAGTTGGGTCGGGTCTGACCCGGGACAAACCTGGTTAGATCGGAGCCGAGTTACAAGTGGTCGACTGGAAACTTGCTTTCGGTCATAGTGGTGGAGTCTGATCCGGCAATAGATGATCGGCAATTGCAGATCGGGCCGGAAAAGGATGAAACGGGTCACGACTTCGGCGGTGGAGATGGCAGTTGAATGGCGCGTGGTTCATGGGGGTGGGGAGATCGATAAATTCCGATCAGGACAGTGTCTTCCTCGTTCTGAGAAGGGTTTCCCGGTGCGTGGGGGGGGGGGCTCATGGCAGATGTACCTGAAAACTTTAGGTTATGATCGGAACAGGCACAACGGCTGGTGATGGTGGTGTCTTCTGGCGGTGGCCGAAAGTTTGTCAAATCTTGATTTATGTGGACTATTTCAGTTAGGGAGTGTGATTGTGACTTTTCAGCTCTGATACCACTTGGTACCAAACAAATAGGTAGAAACAGAAGCAGAATAGAGAAAGGGTAGAAACAACAGAGATAACAGACAGAAATAGACTAGGTAGAAAAGAAATTATGGCAGAGGGGAAATAACCAATAGAGGTGGGGAGATCGGTAAATTCCGATCAGGACGGTGTCTTCCTTGTTCGGAGAAGGGGTTCTCGGTGCGTTGGGGGGGGGGGGGGAGCGGCTCATGGCAGATGAACCTGAAAACTTTAGGTTATGATCAGAACAGGCACAACGGTTGGACATGGCGGTGGCCGGAAGTTTGTCAAATCTTGATTTATGTGGACTGTTTCAGTTAGGGAGTGTGATTGTGGGCTGGTGCTGTTTTTATTTATTTATTTATTTAGTACAATATATGATTTAAATGATAGATAGGATGAAGGACTTTTCGGCTCTGATACCACTTAGTACCGGACAGATAGGTAAAAACAGAAGCAGAATAGAGAGAGGGGAGAAACAACAGAGATAACAGACAGAAATAGACTAGGTAGAAAAGAAATTATGGCAGAGGGGAAATAACCAATAAAGAAAGCAAGAGGATAATCAATTTTCAATTTATAATTCAAGTCTGCTTACAATCTTAATATTAGTGCTCTTATATAAGCGTCAAACATTATTTAAATAAGAAAGTAAATCAAATACTAATAGTTCTTTAATTGCCTAAATCTAATTTTCCTAAAATACATGCCCAAAAATAACATCACAAAATAATAAATATTCTCTTTCTTATTCAGCATCAATGAGTCACTAGATTTTCTAGCTTAATGATCAAGTATATTAAAACTTCCATTGTTTCAGTGACAGGGTAGCAATTGGGCGTGCTCTGGACCTTCCTGTGTATTTTGGAGATGTTGGCAGTCGAGAGGTAAAGCTAAATAAATTATGAAGTATAGCTTACATGTAAGTCAGTATCTAACATACTTTATACTGGATGACCAGGTCCTTCATAAAGTTGGTGCTGAAAGAGCATCTGCTGCAGCAATAACTTTAGATACACCTGGTGCAAATTATAGAACTGTTTGGGCTCTGAGCAAGTATTTCCCTAATGTGAAGACTTTTGTTCGTGCTCATGATGTTGATCACGGCCTTAATTTGGAAAAGGCTGGGGCTACAGCTGTAATATTCTTATACCTCTGATACCTTATTTGCTTTATCTAAACTTCCCTTTCAATGTTCCTCTTTCATTTGAAGTTATTTAAATATCATCTTTCCTCTTACACTGCTTGTTGTGTTAGATAGAACTCACTTTTCTAACCAAAACTTGTAGGTTGTCCCAGAGACTTTGGAACCGAGTCTACAATTAGCAGCTGCTGTTCTTGCTCAGGTGAAGTGAACGATTGTCATTAAATTGCATGGCTGCTAAAGTTTTCTTTAATTGATGGAAGAACTGGTTCTCATTTCTTTATCATTACTTGATGATGGGAGTCAGAAGTTGGTGACATTTCATAATAATAAAAGCAGAAGAGAAAATGTTATACATTTTGTTATTAACTGTAAAAATATTTTACATCTATTAATTGATTCCTCTGCCAGTATTTAGTTATTTATAATCGTATTGAGGTGAAAAATTTGACTCAATTTTGGGTTGGGTTTAATGAATCTCAAAGTAGGTGTCAGTTTGACTTTCCATGAAACAGTTTTGATGATAACAGCAACCATTCATTGGATATTCTGATTATTTATGGATTCATTATAAAGGACAAATTGAACTAAACAGGCTCTATAGGATGCGTGCCCTGCTTTTCCACAAATTTTCTCTTAAGTGTTTATCACTTTTTTGGAGTATATGTTAAATGTGTCGTAGCTGATCATTTTTTGAGTAGTACTTTTGTGTTGCGTACGGTAAATTCTACTTTCATTATAGTTACACTCTTCAATAATTAGAAACAATAGGCATTTAGATCTAATTGCTTGGATAAGCCAACTGCAGTTGAGAATTAGTTTTATATATAGAGCTGTGGGTTGTGGATACTTGGGTGAAGAGTAATAATCAATATTTGTTATGTGACTTATATATCTCTTCCTTGTTCCTCCTATTCAGGCTAAACTGCCAATGTCAGAGATTGCAGCAACAATTAACGAGTTCAGATCCCGCCACCTATCTGAGCTGACTGAGGTACTGAGTTGTTTTTTTTTCCTTTCCTCAAATGATTTTTTTTTCTCCTTCAGTTATCTACTCGTTTTGGTAAAAATAGAACAACACTTACCTTTCTGTGACATTTTTTTAACAATAAATGGTTATACAGCTATCTGAGACCAGTGGGAGTTCTCTTGGTTATGGATATTCCCGGATCATGAGTAAACCCAAAACTCAACCTTCAGATTCTTCAGATGAAAACCAAGTCAGTGAAGGAACACTAGCTATATGAAAATTACTCATTATGGTCAAGTAAAAGAAAGAAACTATGGAGAATTGTATAGTGGGTTACATTTTTCATTAGGTATAACTTGTACAGGAATAGACTTGAGAAAAATAAAGGAAGGAGGCAACAGGCGTGCATGTTCATTAATAAAAAATTTCCTTTTTGGTTAGATAAAGTTTTAGCAGAGTTTGTCCAAGGGAAAGGTATTGTATTTGCTGTTGTTAATTTTGGTTTACATATGTTTCTTTAGAAGATACAGGTAGGATTCAAAACCTTGGGATCTTAACAGAACATATTCCTTCTTTAGAACTTTGTTTTTCTTTTTTTTTAATTTCCTGGAGAACACATCTTCATTTTCAAGTAAATTTGATTGTGACTTTACAATCAATTCAACTACATTATTGAAAAACTATTCTCAATCAATCAGTTTGTAACTCCAAAATTCAAGTTCATGTAAAGGTGTTGATACGAACGATGGTGGTTGAAGGGCGTTATTTGGGATTTGAGCGATTCTTGATTCCCATTGGAGGTTTGGAAAGTAATAATACATCAACAACCTACTACTGCCATAGGAGTCACTTAACATTCATGTGGACACATCTTGCCTCTGTTGCCATGTTGCTTTCATATTTGCGTGGGTCACAATGGTTAGCCCCATTTCCTACCTCTTTCCTATTGGTTGGCTCTATTTTCTGCCTTTGGTTTTTGCCGGTAAGGCATATTGCTTACCACCTGAATACAATATCAGCAATAATTTACACTAAGAATTGTGCAAGCTATAGATTTGATTGTTTTTGTGCTTGCATTTGGCATAGCTCTCCTGAGAATTGTAGAGGTAAAACTAAAAACTTTTGAGAAGGTTTTTAACTGTGCTAGGCGGTCCCCAGCTGCTCTCTCCTGGGGATTGCGGCAGGGCCACGATTCCCCTTTCTCTTCTTTGTTGGGTGGCAGCCGGCATCACTGCTAGGGCAATCCCCAGCTACGTATGGGTGTTGCGTCAGCAACTCTATTTTTCCTAAAGCTGCATTGCAGCCTGCGCAAAGAAGAAATCTTGCTTCTTTTTTCATTTTTTTTTCATATTTCCAAAAATTTTGTTATTTTCTCTTTTTTTTTATTTTTCTCCTTTTTAGTATTTTTTTATTCATTATTCCTAAGTTTTTTTTAACTCCATTGAAATGATTTTAAAGGAATTTTGGAGTAAATAAGCAATGAAAATGTGGGGTAAAAAGAAAAAGCTTAAAATAGTATAATGTCAAAATGATCAAAAAGGGTGCTCAAGGATATAATTATTGGTTGTTTAATAGTTTTGTTTTTCAATTATATTCTTTTAAATACAATGTTTCTTTAAGTATATCTTAAATATAAATTAATAAAATAAAATACAGAATTAATGGTCATACCTTATCATTTAGTAGCAATTAATTTTTTAAAGTTAAATAGTAATGATATTATATTAAATTATTATATGTATCCTTGTATAATATTTTACTATTACTATTAACAAAAATGTTTTACTATTATTTTTATTTAATTAGTTATATATTATATTATTTATTTTCTTAATAGACATTTTCTTGGCTCTATTAGGCGGTAGTTTTTTATATGTTGAGCACAAAGTCCGTCCTTGCAAAACCTTGTACAGACTTTAATTTAAATTAGGTTCTTTTCTAAATCTCTCCTATACTTATGTTTCAATTTAAAAGAAAAAAAAACTATTACTTTATTTTTGTTTTTTTTTATTTTAAATTAGATTTAAAGCAAATTCCAAACAGGTAGAGCAGTTATACTTTGGCCTCAGAATTCTAACGCATGTATCTTCATTTCCTACACAGGCTCTATTTCTTTGTTGGATGATTTGGAAGACAATGGATCTTGTTGCCACTGCTGTCATTGAGATGGCATCTTTTAGATCCCCTCAGCATACGTCTGTGATTAGACCAGTTTCATTGGATACCCTTTGAAGTGGCAAAAACCAGCTATAGGTTTCCTGAAATTCAACGGCGATGTGCGATGTGTGATGGGCTCAAAAATGTCTGTTGTTGTCCTTGGGTTTGTTTGCAGGAATCATGACGTTGTTGTGGTTAAAGGCAGAGAGATATGTAAGCTTTTTGTCTCCTCTAGCGGCTGAGGCGTTGGCTTTAAAAGAGGCTTTGAAAACTGTCGTGTTGAGTTTATCTTCTGTTGTTTTTGAATCAGACTTCGAAGGATTTCATTAATGCCGTCTTTGGTTAGGTTTCTTCTTTTCCTTGGAAATTCGAAGCATTGTTAGATAGATTAGAGATCTCTTTGGTCATCACCCACATTTTCAACTCTCTCATTCGAAGATCTGCTAATTGAGTTGCAGGCTGGGTTGATAAGGGAGTTTCCCGAGTGAAATGGTAATAGGTGAAAGTCGAAGGAGAGAAAGAGAGAAATAGCCGAAGGTAAGAGATCGAAGGGGAGGGCGAGCAATCTAAAATGCCTATAATCTAATGACTGCAAGCGTACTTTCTTAAATCAGAAAAATAATGACTTTCTTAGATCTGAGACTAATGAATATACCACTAAAATAAATTTTGCAGCGGATGAAATTTTTTTTAATAATTTTTAGATAATTTTATCGGTAATTATTAAGTAATTTCACTGTTTTTATCTCAAAACAAAAATATTTATTTAAATTTTATTTTATTCTTATGTCCATTGAGAATGATTTTTATTTCAACTTTCATTATAAATTATTTTCTCGAGAAAAAATCATCATAAATAAAACTTATGCAACTTTATCAAACCTTTCTATCAACAAATCATCACATCAATCCATCATTTTTTTATTGTAAATTTAAAATATCAATTTATCGTTACAATTACATTAAATTTACTTTAGTATTCTAACAATCATTTATTCTTTATACATTTTATTGCATTCTTTAAAATTTAATCTTTTAATTGATAAGTGATAAAAAATTTATTGTACTAAAACGCAATGGTTGAAATTTTTGCAACATATTTAAATTAATGATTAATTGTTGCTACAACAATATTTTCACATATAAGATATGGTTTTGAACTTTTTAAACTATTTCTTTCTTTAGTTAAAAATTGTTTCAAATTAGATCATTTAAATTTTAAATATCTTAAAATTAGTTTTTAAATATTAAAAAATAAAATAAAACTAAATTGATACTATTTTAATCATAAGTAAATAAGTTCTAAATATTTTTGTTTTCAATAACATCGTTTGTATTATGGATAATAAATCTTAATTTATCGATCAATAAAAAAAAATGATGTACTATAATATTTTAAAAGAAATAAAAAATCTTATACATTTTCAAATTTTAAAAAGAATTTTTTTTTAATTTAAATATTTAATTATTTTATGTATTATTTATTTATTATTATAAATTTAATTAATTTTTATTTCACATTTTTATCTTCTTGAACGAAATATTTCAATGCTTGCACGGGTTAGTAACGAAGTATTGAATGAACAATCTCCCGGAAAACTGGTTTTGGATAAGCTATTATCTGGTGTTGCGAGTGCTAGCATAAATTCACCAATACTAATAGTCCTCCTGTATTAAGACCAGAGGTCCAGAGCTATATGATTATCCAACCAGGGAGGAGAAAGCGCACAGAGAGAGAGAGAGAGAGATGGAGGCAGTGAAAGCAGCACAGCCACTAATAAATGTTGCAGCTCTTTGCGGGTCTCTTCGTAAAGGTTCTTATAACCGAGGCCTCATTCGTTCTGGTACTTTCTCTCTTTTATTTACACTTTTACAAGTCTGCATATATGCTGTGAGTTGGGTTTTAACTGGGTAGTGATGCTTGTAGCAATCGAGATTTCTAAGGAGTCAATCAACGGCATGCGGGTGGAGTACATAGACACATCGGCGCTGCCCATGCTCAACACGGATCTCGAGGTCGACGGCACTTATCCAGCCACTGTTGAAGCTTTCCGTCAAAAGATTCTTCACGCCGATAGCATCCTTTTCGCTTCACCAGAGTACAACTACTCTGTCACTGGTACTCTATTTTACAATTCCGTATAGACTTGTGTGTTTGGCTTTTGATTTATATACTGTGCTGAGATGGGTGATCTGCACTCTCAAGGAAAATGGGCAAAAATGAAAAAAAAGTGAAAAAGGGGGAAGAAAAGCTTCTTTTTTTCTCCACACGTAG
Organism: Bretschneidera sinensis; assembly: GCA_023935145.1. Taxonomy (NCBI): domain Eukaryota; kingdom Viridiplantae; phylum Streptophyta; class Magnoliopsida; order Brassicales; family Akaniaceae; genus Bretschneidera; species Bretschneidera sinensis. Next base: position 25,983,664 of record CM043698.1, on the reverse strand, counting down.
ATTAAGGTAATGTAATGCTTAATTGTAGGAATCTATGAAATTGAATCCAAAAGGACACCGATTTCTTCGGGTTCATCAAATTAATGGTACAGATTTAATGGTTGGGCGTTAACCCACACGTAGATTAAGCTTCCATGTGTACTCTATCAGTTTCTTACCCCATAGTTCTACACCCAAAAATCTTCTACCAGGGTTGACGTCCATAATGTTTAAGATTGACTGATTCAAACACAATTGCAGATCGGCATAACCACATGAGATGGATCCATCTCACGGTTTCAGTTTTCTGTCTCTTTTGTTCTTGAGAAACAAAGTAATAAATTATATTTTACTCAATAAACCGGATGGTATCATTGAGGATTTTTTGGTTGCTTCGGGGTTAAACTATTGGGTTTATATCAGCTGAAAAATTCACTGGTAATTTGAGGAACTTTACTAATAATGTTAATTTTTGGTCCCACACCTATATCGATATTATCAACGAATCTCTTTAAAATTATCAATAAAGTTTTCAGTTGGTTTAATTCCCGAGCCAACCAATTTTTTTTGTAGTATTAAGAGAATAGAACATTTCGGACACCAGATTTACTGCCCAGTTAATCCATGTCACGTTAGATTTGTTGCCACTTAAATCCAACTGAAATCATAAAGTAATGTTAAGTACTCTATTGATACAATTAAAAGTCCAAAGACGTAAATAGAATGCACCATAAAATTCAAAATTCTAGGATGAAAAAAATATTTTAGTCAAATGGTAACTATTTTGCTAATGTATATATGCGTTTACCATGTATCTCGATGTAGAATGTGTATGTTCATTGACAATTGTGTAAAAAAAATGAATTTATTATTAAATTATGGTCTTGCTAACAAGTGTTTCATCGAATGATGCTGATTAATGCATAACGAATGAGGAGAATACAAGTTGAGTTTGTAATAATATGTTTTTAACTTTTTAATTAACTTTTATTCCAATATTGGTTTATTACAATTTAGACTTAAATACACTTGCACAAAGGGTTCATTTTTTATAAAATGCTGAAATACCCACAATGTCTTTATTTTTTAATTAAACTAAACCAAAATATTAAAAAATAATTGATAAATTGATTTTTTTTCAAAATAAAGGTTAGGTCAGTTGCGACTAGGCCGTTGCAACCCTGCATGTGGCCGCCACTGTGCGTGGTCATAGCTGGTCCTAACCCGGTTGGCTATTTTTTCACTGTTATTAATTTGTCAAATATTTTGGTGTATTTCAATTAAAAAATAAAGGTTACAGGGTATTTTAGTCATTTAATGCGAAAATAACCTCTTAGAGCTAACAGTTGAAACCACAAGGGTTGTTTGATACAAAAAATTCCTCGAAGTGTCTTCTAGATAACCGCTATACCACAAGGGATGTAAGTATAATTAAACCTACAATCTAATACAACATTTTTCCAAATGTACTTTTAAGTTATAACTAAAATTATGCTATCTTGATGGGAGTTTTCCTATTCTTCGTGTTTATATTTTATTACTTTCAATGTCTTCCAAACATTTTGCCTCAATTTAGAGAGTTAATCAAATAATATATGAAAGAGGTTGGAGTCATGACAAGTACTCAAGTACTTGTTAAATTTATTCTCACGTTACTTTTTCTTTAATAACATCAATCAATTTTTTTTATTGGCTCGCTTACACACATGTGCATACTTACAAAAGGAGACAGGAGAGTTGTCTGCTTCTGCATAGCACTCAAAATTGATATCAATGCTTTGTCCATTTCTTTCCCTTCACCTTGATTATTAATGTGAGTGTATGTGCACAAAGAGAGAGAAAGAAAAGTTTATCGCTGCACAGAGTTCACAATTGATGTCAATTTAGCTTCATCTAGTTTTTTTTCCCCATAAGGATATCTAGACCTTTTGCCTGACTAATCCTTGGGTATATGTAAATCTCCTTGTCTACATGTACTGAGTAAAACTCAAAATAAATTTAACCGCCTTTAGGTAATTATTTGCACTTAGTCGGGAATTGAATAAAAATCCTATGCCATATGAGGCGCTTATTTTGGTTCGTCTTATCTCTTGAGCTAACCTTTTTGGGTTCAAACACCAACTATTAAAAAGAGAAATCTTTCCATATAATAACTAAAGCTTAGAGAAACCTATTATTTTATTTTAAGCTAATCTCTTAACCACACTGTTGATGCCGAAAGTATGCTGCTGAGCTGGAAGTTCCACATTCGCCGTTCTGCACGAATAACGAGGGGTAAACTAAAGAGTCAATGGAGGAGAGGAGGTGGTGCCTCCGAAAACTCTCCGATTCTTTTGTTAGGACAGGGTTGTGGGGAAAATGAACAGTTGGTGTGTGCTTTTCAGTGATGAACTTGAGGTTGGAGGTGATGTTGAATTCACATACTTTGGATTTTTTATAGTATTCTTGAGGCAAGCTGGCCATGTGCCCGGAATGGTGCGATCCCTGAGATCTCGTCCCTTTGGTAAAAAGCATTTGTCGCGTGTTCAGAAGTGGCTCAGTCCCTATAATCACGCTTACATTTCTGCATGGGGAGTTCGCGAGTGACAATGGTTGTGTCAACTACTCGTCCACGTGTTGTCGGATTACTGGAGGGGAATTGTTTCGCTTGTCAACAAGCTACTGGGGGTGATTTACGGGCGTGGCTACGTGTCGTTCGGTCATAGGAGGGGTATCGCTCCACGTGTCGTCGGATTACTGGAGGATAACTTTATTGGCTGCATCACACACTTTCTTCAGTTTCTTCTTTGTTAATGCCTAATTAACGTGTACTGCTTCCCATCACTTTCCAGCTTCGTCCATTTCATGCCTTTGACCTTGATTATTCTGGTGGTAAGTTCATTTGTATGTGCTCAGTCGATACATATAGTATAGTTACTGTTGTAGAACAGTAGAAGAATCAAGCACAGTGACAAGAAAATAAAGAACCAATCCCAATCAGAGGGACACCGCCCTAAATCTATCATTCCACGTGTACTCTATCAGTCTCTTAATAAAAAGGGGAACATATAGTATAGTAGTCACACAACAATTGTTGTAGAGAGAGGGATTAGGAAAAAGGGGGTGGAATTGAGAGAGAGAGAGAGATATCAACTTTTGCTGTATATTGATGAGCTATAATTAGTAAAACTTATATTTGTCGGGTATTGTTTTGCTAGTATGCTGGAATACTATGGAACTTCTCCATATATTGCTTCCATTGGCTAATCTCAAAATATCTGAAACAGAAGACACTTAGACTCGTGAGTCTCTCATTTATTTATCTTGGGTGTGATCATGTGAAGGATGCTCATAAGTTTTTCATAGGAATCTTAATTTTTATATTCTCTTCAGATACTTTACTTTCAATTTCTGACAATATTTCTTGCCATCTTTCGTCTAATATTTTGCTGTAATGACAAAGTTGGTCAATCATTGGTGTATATAGCATAGTGTCATCTGACTAGTAGAACGTATTAGAGGTTTAGACCCTCAATCCTTTAAGGTGCTGGCAAGTAGATTGAGAACCAGAAGCCAATGCATCAGGTGTTAGTAATCCATGTTAGTAGATTTTATGGGCGATGTATGCTGATGAGTCTATATGTTAATCTCCCTATCAGTCAGTTCTATCTATAGTGTTTCATTTACATTTTGTTTAAGAGGAAAAAGGAACAGAACGAAAAGATTATTTAGATACTAGAGGGACTCAAATTAGATGGTCCAATATGGAATGTTTATGATTGTGTTGGCACTGATAGAAGGCACATGAAGTAGTAGTGGCTCCTCCACATCTATCCATCTGACCTGTTTGGTTGCAATCAAACGGAGTACAAGAATTTTTTTGACATACAGGATGTAGTTGAATGCTATTTTCCTTTTTTTAAATTTTTTTTAGTTCTAGTTTCGTAGAAACTTATAGCTTATAGATTTTTGTCAGCATGTAAAGTTTTCCATTGACAAGTAACATCTTCATTTTCTTCTTCCGTCTGCTGACTCTTTTCTCTCAACCATCATACCAGCGCCTCTTAAGAATGCAATTGACTGGGCTTCTAGACCACCGAATGTTTTCGCTGACAAAGCTGCTGCCATTGTAAGTGCTGGAGGAAGCTTTGGTGGTGGTCGAGCACAATATCATCTCCGCCAAATTGGAGTTTATCTTGATATTCATTTTATTAATCATCCCGAGTTTTTCTTGAAAGCATTCGAGCCTCCTGCAAAATTTGATGAGGATGGCAACCTGATTGATGCGGATGCAAAGGAGAGATTGAAGGAAGTTCTTCTAGCTTTGCAAGCATTTACTTTGCGACTCCAAGATAAATGCTGAAACAATGTTTGGGCCAGGCTCTGATCTTGATCATTCAAATAGGGAGATTAATCATTTTCTTTTGCCTTAACATGTGCTATTATGACATTCTAGCTTCCCATGAACATCAGCTTAATATGATGGTTTGCATAACTGCAAATATTTTTATTGAGATGAAATATTAGATTTAGGCTATGATTGGCAGAAGAAAAATCTGATAAATGAAAATACTGAGGGTACGTTTAGTTGTGAAAATTTTTAATATTTATTTTTCTTAACCTTTTATTCTATAATTTGAATGTTTTTATTATAATTTAGAAAATGATATTTTTCTTTTCAATGTAATATTAGAAAAGTTGAAAAATATTTTTTTTTCTGTCACCCAACTTTTTAAATATCATATTAGAAAGAGATATGTTATTTTTTAAATTATGTTAAGAATATCCAAATTATTTAAGAAAGTGTTAAGGAAAATAGAAATAAAAAATTTTCACAACTAGATGCATTTGATCTTTCCATTAAATGTTTGGTAGAGATGATGAAAAAATAAAAAATAAAAACAAAATATTAGCTTAATTTAGCTTTCGTTACCTAATTCTCACAGATTAAAAAGATAACAATTTGTACATATGGTAAGAAAACTAAATTTTCTTTTACTTTTCTTTCTTCTCACATTTTTTTTTACCAGTAAATAGCTTTTAACTCTTTTTTTTCCTCTTCCTCTTCCTTCTTTTAATGTTTATTTTCTATCAATCATAACCTTAGGAACTAAATATTTTTCACTTTGCGTGTGATGAGAAAAAAAGGTGATTCTTCAATGCTGAAAGAGATGGATTTTGGAATCTGGCCACGGACTTGGAATTTGAGCATAATAAAGAGTAAGAGTGCATTTGAAAGAAATGAATTCTTTGTGAAATTTATTTATAATTTTATATTTGTTATGTTTGAAAAAAAATTATGGAATTTATTTCGAATGAATTCAATATGAAATTAAGTTAGCTTGTTATAAGTTTTATCAAAATTGATAAAATTTACAAATTAAATCCATAAAATGAAAAGTGAAAAGTTACGTTGATCATAACATATTCTCTTTCCCCTTCTCATTTCCTCCGTCCTCTTTCTCTTTTTCTCTCTTTTTTATTTATTATTTTATTTACTTAAAAATTTTAAACATAAAAATTTAATTGAATTTTACATATTAACAAAAAAAAGCGAAACATAAATTTATTTTAATTTAATTTTAAATAAATTTTATTTCAGTTTATTTTAATTTGGCTCCACGGAGTGTAAACATTACAAAATCTTACCAAACTTGAAATCTCAACTTACCTATTTGAAAGCATCATCTAGTGGCATGGAAGGAATGTTGGGCTCACTGATATGTTGTCCAAATATTGGAGGGAAAGTATTTAAAAGGCAGAAAATTTCTAGAAGTTGATAATGATTTCAGAAGAAGAGATGGTCCAAAGTTATTAAGAGCTTCTTCGTAAAGGGGCTTCTTGGATAGTTGGGAAGATCATCAAGAAACACTCATGGGTTCCTTTCCTTTCCTTGATCATTCTGCTTATCAGTGGAAAAATCTATTTAGAGAGTTATCTCCTCCCAATACCATCGACAGCAACGTACGTACGGGTACAACAACATCAAACCGATATCAATATAACAAAATCTTTATAATTTTATTTTATTTTTATAATCATGGGATCCACACAAATTTTATTATTTTATTAATTTTTTTTGTAATTATGAGATTATGTCAATCTCGAAATATCATATAAATTATATATATATATTCTCGTTATCAATAAAAAAGATAACACACAATTTTAATATTCTTCTACTTTAATCATAAGTTGTTCGGATTGTTTATAATGCATGACTCCCATTATGTTGTTCTGTGGCTGAGGTTGTGAATGAGAATTGTTTGTGTGCCTATGATTTTTTGAAGATTGTTGTGTGCATCTTGTGATACAGTTTGTCTCATGAGGACTCCCATGGTTTGCCTCTCCTCATGGTTGGGTTTGGTTTGGTTTCTCCTATTAATCTTATGATCCTTAGTTCCATTTAAGGGAGAGTTTGGTATATAACTCACACATGAGTGAAATATTTATTAGAATATTCACATATAAGTTTTCATATATCAAAAAGAAAAAAAAAATTGGTTATATACATAGTTTGGACTCGAGACTCATTAGCTTAACATTTTGAGTCATATTGATACACATCTATGTATATCAAACTCTTATTCGTGTGATCTTCCGCCATGTGAGGTACTCTCGACTTTAACAAGTGGTATCAGAGCTGCTAGATATGCCTTTTGTCCAATGGAACAATATCTCAGATTGATTGATTGTGACGATGAACCCCTCTCAAATCCCTCCGCTTATCGACGCTTGATTGATCGTCTCATTTATCTCACCATTACACGATCGGACATTTTTTACACTATCCACATCTTGAGTAAGTTCATGAATCAAGCTCGGAAGCCTTATATTGATGTTAGATGTTGTTCTATTTTCGCTGAGATATTTCAAAGGATCTCCTGGTTAAAGTATTTTCATGTCTGCTAGTAGTGATCTTAATCTCTCCATCTACTGTGATTTCGATTGGGATAGTTGTCCTATGACCTGTCGATCAATCACAGGTTATTGTGTTTTTTTTTTGCTCCAGTCCAATTTTTTGAAAAACTAAGAAGCAATCAACCATGTACAAATCATCCACTGAAGCAGAATATCTAGCTATGGCCATGGCCACTTCTGAGATCACTTGGCTTCATTACTTGCTCATTGATCTTGGTTGCATACCTTCACAACCGACGACTTTATTATGTGATAATCAAACAGCTTTATATATTGCTGTCAACTTTATCTTTTATGTATGTACTAAACACATCGACATCAACATCGACATCGACATCGACATCGACTATCACAATGTTCACGAGAAATTGTAATGTGATCACTTACGTATTTCTTACGTATCAACCACGAATCAGTTGCAGATATTTTCACCAAATCCTTAAGTATTTGATCAATTCTGATTTTTTAAGAGAAAATTTTGCATTTGTGATCTTCATGCTCTAACTGAAGGAGAGTACTAGCAGTCACATCCCCTATTGACAATATCGTACATTTGAAAAGTCTTCTTTTTAAGAAAAGAAAAAAAAACACAACGAAAAACATTTTTAAAGAGCCGTTAACAATATGACAAGAAAGAAGAAGGAATAGTCCATTAAATTGCTCATTCTCATCCCACGCAATTCCCTTCTATAGTTTTCTTTCTCAATTTGTTTTGACCCTGTGAATAATTTTTAGATAGACTTTGTCGAATACTTCACATATTAAATTAATCATGAGATTCTAAAATTTATTAAATAATTAATATTTTAAATTTTATAAAATTTTTAAATGATGAAATATGACTGATCTAGTCAACAATTTATGTATTAAGTAAAATCTAACCAAATTTTTTCATTCTTACGGCATCGATCATTTTTACAATGTACTTTTGATGTTGAAATGAGATCAATTTGAGTTTATGTTCCTCTTGTTTCTTTATGTGTAACTTATATAATTTGGATCATGATCTTTTTTATTTGAAAATTAAAATTGAATCAAATTTATAGTAAGATTGAATGTCACATCATCAAATAAAGGATATTTAAATTCACATTTTTCATAATGATATTCAATCTTACAACGATCTTAACTTCAGTTTAAATTCTCAAATAAAAAGAATCATGATCCATAAATTGCGTTACCCTCAACGCGAAAAAAGTAGATGAAGGCAATAGAATCCGTGGTCTAATATGTGACCACCTATTCCAATTAAGTTCCTTTTTAGCATAGTTATCTCTTGATCTCGTTTTCCTGAATTTTTATTATGGCTTTTGTTTTAGAGTATTGATTATTGAATACTGTAGGAGAAGTTTTTCTTTTTTTCCTTCAATCCTTGTTTGGATCCTACAACAAATAAAATAAAGGAAAATATGGAGGATGTTAACAATTTTATTGAACACTCATTTTTTCATTTAGTTTTGTTAAACTGTATTTTTTTAGCTTTTCATTTGACATCCAAATAGAATAAAAAATGTCAACTTCATTTTTTCATTTTTTTTCTTTTCTAATTTCCTTTTCTTCATTTTTTTTCAAGATCCAAACAAAATTAAAGAGATCCAAATCAACTGATGACGCATATATATCAGAGTTATTATTATCAAACACACTTACATTTAGCATTGTGTTTTAATATCCAATTTATATTTTAAAAACAATCAATTTACCTTTTGCATTTTATATATGTGTATAATAAACCATTCTAGTGATAACTCTGGTAAAATTGATATTTGTGCATAAAAAAATCTTGATTATTAATTAAGGAAACAATTTTGTTCAAGATTTTTGTGCGCGCTAGTATCAATTTCGTCGGAATTATCATTAAAATTGTTTATTAGACACATACCTAAAGTGCAAGAGATAAATTGATCGTTTTTAAAATATAAAAGTAATATTGAAACACATGATAAAATATAAAAGATGTTTGACAATAATAACACTATATATCATATATATTGTTTATTGTCTAAATTAAATTGATACATCATTGACAAAAGAATACAGATATTTAAATTCTTGATATTTAATTATGACTTTATTTGGATAGCGATTTAAGTCGATTTAAAATAACAAACTTAAAACGATTTTGTTTTTAATCACTAATTTTTTTACTTTAAATTGATTTAAATCGATATCCAGACAGTTTTTATATCAATAAATAATTTGAAAAGAAAAAGGAAAATATGTTAAAGTGAGTACTTACCCACCTTGATGCTTTTCGTCAGAAGATTCTGGAAGCTGATAGTTTCCCCTTCGCTTTTCCAGAGTACTCACGGGTGACCTTTTCTATTTTACAATGTGTTTGCAATAATATTTAAAACAATAAATATTAAAAACTATAGACAAGATCACCAAAGGGGTGGTGGCGCAGTTGGCTAGCGCGTAGGTCTCATAGCTTCTGAGTTATCCTGAGGTCGAGAGTTCGAGCCTCTCTCACCCCACAATGAGAATTATTTTTTAATTATTTTTTTACACCAGGAAAAATAGAAAATATGGAGAACTTTTCGTTGAGAAATAAAAAGCTCATTTTGTTTGTTTTACTAGTATATAGTTACACTTTTTAATTTGTTTCCCTCATTAATTTATAGCAGCACCATTGAAGAATGCAGTTGATGAAGTTGAGAAATGTTTCTTCTATCTGTTGGCGTTAACTGATCAAGTTTAGAAAGTAGAAGGGAACATGGGGCCATTAAAATAGGCTTTACCATGGCCCAGCCCCAGATTGGGCCGAATGTATGGTTTTGCTTAAAATTGGGTTGTGCCCAAATTTTATATAGGCTATCGTGAAGTTATTATTCATGCCCTCAAAGGTCTAATTTTATTGCTTTTGTGTTGTGATTTCATGTCAATTGAATGGAGAGAAAAGGAAAAAAAGAATAATAAAATTAGGGGAAATAACCTTGACTTAATTTATCGTTACGTTTATCCCACTTAATTTCTAAAATATAAACTTATTTATCCATCGTTAACATTCTGTTAGTTAAGTGTCCAAAATCCAATCAAATTTTGTGATAACTCATTAAAATTTATTAGAAACTCGACTTTATAACCATTAATAATTTCAAAACATGGTTGAGGTTTGAGTGCAACTTGAATGAAAGGTTTGATTGGATTTTGAAATTATCAAAAAGAAAGTTGGGTTTTCAATTTTTTTTTGATGAGTTGACACAGGATTTGAATAAATCTTGAACAGTTGATTAACAAAAAAACTAACGACAAGTAAGTAAATATATTTTAAAAATATATATAAACACAAATCGAGAAATATATATGCATTATAAATTTGCTTTTACTGAATAAAAAATTGATTTATAGATGATATCATAGTTTCGATCTATTTAAACTCGAAATCTTCGTGAACCGAAACAACCGAAGCACTTTAATTTACTATGAGACTTGTTGAATTCAAACCAACAATCTCAAGCTCGCAACATCGTGAATCAAATAGTTTTCTACCACAGATGGTATGTGCTACCATCAAAGTTAGATTTAACAAAGACACCACAAAAGATATATCATTCAGGCATTTACTGATAAAAGTAGAGTGTCAGCTTTATAAGTCAATAATATACTTGTGTTGAAGTATTCATTGCTTAAAAGAAAATTGAAATCCGATTATCGCAATCAAAATCAAATTTCTAGTTGGTGAAGCTATATTTATGGGCTTTGAATTCACGTTCTCTCTTGTCTCTATGTATTGAATTGTGACTGAAAGTTAGGGATGAGACAAAAAGGCCATTACTTTCTGACGGCATCCACCAAAGTAGGAGACCAATCCTTCAACATGGTACACATCGATCAAACATAGGAACACTTGTGTGATTCCCCATCATCAACTATTGCCTCCATTTATATGGACAACATGACCCACATGCATCTTCCTTTGTCTCTCATCATCAACCATTGCCTACATTTATATGGACAACACGACCCCACATGCATCTTCCTTTGTCTCCCATACCTAATTAATGAATACAATTAACTTCAAGACAAAGGGTACCCTTGATAAAGAACCAAAAATATATGGCTAATGCTTTTGTTTATCATTTTTTAGCACAAATTGTAGTAAGGAAAAAATAACAACTAAAAATGATGGTTGCTTTGTTATTAGTAGGATGAAGACTATAAAATTAAATAGAATAAAGATTTTGTTCAATTTTGTTTATATATATATATATATATGTGTTTATTTTATTTTTTTAACAATAGAGAGAAAGTTACAATAGACAGAACTGTACAACAAACAGATCATTTTCATAGTTGAAATTTTGTTTCTAGTTTATTATATTTTTCAATTTAAATTTGTGGTAGTCTAGATTTGGATGTATATTGAGACATGGGTTTAGAAAGTTTTATATCTCTTGATTTGTACTCCAATTTTGATTATAGTGAAATCTCTTACCATCGTCTGTGGACGTAAGAGTTTTAGTTCTAAACCACGTAAATTTTTTGTGTCTGTTTATTTTTCGCTGCTTTATTCCTAACATTTCCATCATTTATATATTTAAAACTCGAAATTAAGTTTTATTCTCACGATCATTTGCTATAATAATTTTACAAAAACTAAAATTGATAAAATATATCAATTATAAATAATTGCTTTCTTAAAATTATTACACAACTTTCATGTGGTTGAAACCACTAAATGGGTGGCATGTATAGCATTGCTTGAAATATATAGCTACGTCAAAAGATTTAAGACTCGACAGTAAGCTCTATGATAATGTAGTTTTATGTTTAGATTGAGAAAAAAAAATAAAGATACGTGCAATTTTTCATAAAATTTTAAATTTAATAAAGAAATACACATCTTTTTTTTCTTCTTTTCTCTTCATTATTCTTAATACAAACATAGCATTAAGAATGATGTGTGGATTAGGTTATACCATCAAATTATGTGTGATAGTAAGCCGCATATTACAGTTGTATGAAAAATGGTCACTCAATGGGGGTGGTATTCCATCTTATGCAATAATTGTAGGCTAGGTTGGCTAGCTATACTAGAATGACTGTCAAACATGGGGAACTTGTTTTTCTTTAAATTTTTGCTTTTTTTTTTTTTTTTTGGGTGAAATTGAAATCGATTAATCTTTTAATTTTTATAATTCAACCAATAAACTTGGAGTAATTGTATGTTAAAGCCAATGATATTGATCATGTCAAAATAGTTTTGTATCTGGTATTTATCGATTCGATTCGAAATTTTTTAGTATTTAATTTTTTTTTCTTCAGTTTTTTACATTTCAATCTCGTCAGAGGTCAGATATAAAATTTAAATGAAGGAAATCACGATCTTGTCACAACGTAAGAATCATTTTGTCTCTCTAATGGAAGTTCTCTCTCAATTGTCTTTTTCTCTCTTAAGAATTCATATTTTTAACCGTCTTTTCTCTCATACATTTACATGTATTTATACTGCATAGAGAGTTGATTATCTTCAGTTAAATAACTAAAGAATGTATAGATTCAACCAAGAGTTGTTTGGTTTCATCCATATCTTTTGATTCTAGATTAAATTGTTGGGTCGAGTCACCCATCATAGATGTCTGATTCAACTCAGATTTACTACATATTATTTATTTTTAACCATAACCTGCTTAAAGAGAGCTTACAAGGTAATTTTATACACTTGAAAATGATTTTCGAAAAATAATTAAAACCTAAAAAAAATGATTTTAAGAAACTCAATATATATCAAAACATCTGTGTTACTACATACAAAATTGCTTTTAGTTTTACAATAATTTTATAAAAAATTACTTTAAAATTCATTTAAAAAATCATTTTAACACTTGTAAACCAAAACTATATATGTAGCATCTATCTTTCTATATTTGGGAACAATAATGATCTCTCCATTAAACATTGCTCAACCCTGGACCACAAAGTGTTAATCACCATCCCATTTTCCAACTTCCCAAACGGAATCAACAGTAAGCAATAATATTATAGCCCAACAATGTTGGAAGGAAAACAATACTACTGTATTATATATTTGATATATCCAGTTGCAAAGAAAAACGACAACGACGAAAAGAATCATAAAAGCAACTGAACTTGGGTAATATAAAAAAGAGAAGGAAATCTATAGCAAAACCATAAATAGCAACTGGGATATGCCCTTTTGTATTTCTAACTTATCAATCTATCATCATATACATTTATTTTCTCGCCAGAAAAAGGGACAATTGTCACGTCCCTGCAACCAAATGCATACGCTGTGTGTGGGCCCCGTATATTGAGGGTTTAAATTTATGAGCTTGTCCTACTGACAGCAGGCTGCACCACGCGGTGTGCAATTAGATTATTAATGTCCTCTTAAGAGACATCATGGTTTTTCACATTATTATCTTATTATATGTTCTTACTTTTCTTCCGTCTACTTTTTTATTTTTCTTAAACAATTTTCTCTAATAAGCATTTTTTTATTATAAAAAAACAATAATAATAAATGTACAACAAAATAGTCAACGTAAAGATAAACCAATGAAAAACGTTATATAACACAAAGGAAATAAGATTTTTGATTTTAATCTTACTCGAATTGGCCGTTATTACTCAAACATTTTATAATTACAAATCAAATTTCATAATAGTCATATTGCAATCAAAATATGTCTATTGATTTTATTGTATAACTATCATTACTATTTTTAAAACTGTGAACTATTCGAATAATATTCTCTTTTTACATCATTCCTTATTATTCTGTATTACTTATTTAATCATCTTTTCATTTTTGTAATCTCATAATCGATTATATAATCTCAGAATCTCAATTTTGATCATTAGGTCAAAATCTCATTGACAAACAAAAACCGATTTAAAATTTTATTTAATTTACTTCATGTATATAAAAGATCATCTAGTTATTTTATGCATGATTTATTTATTTATTAATATTACAAAATTTTGTAAAATTTTAAAATATTACCATTCCCTAGCCAAACAAAATGTGTTGTACTAATTTATTTTTGAAAAAATTATAAAAACAATTTATAATTTGGTGTAAATTATAATTGCATCATTTTATTTTAAAGTATATTAATATATTCCTAAACCTCAATTATGATTAACTCAAATTGATCAAAAGAGTCTCATAAAGTTCACTTGTCAAAAACTGAATACAAATAGATTAGAATACTTTCCATTCACGTGATCTTATGATAAGATATTTAGAACAATCTGAATAAACCATAGCTGGAATTAATGTTGCATGTGTATCTTTTTAATATATGAGTATGTAAATGTAGCTTGTAGCAAACAATTTAACCATCCGATTAAATTATTTAGTCATTCTTCACACGAGATGAAAATTCTCTATACGTGAGTTTGACAAGAAATATTATCTTTCCACAGCGATGTTTAACATTACATTGTAAGAATTTTATGTTTTTAATGTTAATAATACTGTTTTGTAACATCAGTCTACCATTAAACGAAATCAAAGGTTAAATAATATGGTTATGGACTAAATTGTTCTATCGTAAGGGACAGAAATATTAATGGAGTTAAATTTTTTAATGATGTGTCTTAATTAAACAAAATTATTAATTAAAAACTTATTCATGGCAATTGAAATCCGAGCAACAATTTAACCAATAGGGTAATAACACTTCCTGTGCACTGAATAAACATTGATTATGCAAAAAGGGAAGGGCAGGGTTGCAAAATCATCGTTGTACTGTTTGTTGCAGGAAGATTAAACCGTGATTTTTCAAAAACAACACTATTCAAAGTCTAAAATTAGTGCTAACTGGGGTGTTTGATCTCACCGAGACACTAAAATTGGCAACGACACCATTACCACAACTTCTCTTCTCCCTCCAATTGTTTGGTTTTGTAGTCATTTTAGGAGCCAAATCCGGAATCAAACAAAATGTGATGTTGAATCCCCACTAAACAAAGAAAACAAATTAAAAAAAAGGAAAGAGAAAACAAGAGATTTTTTTACCCAGAAACAAAGAAAAAGCCCGTCATTGTACCAACCTTTCCTTTTTTGCTTTCCCCGTCAAACTATCAGCTCCATAATTCTTTTTTCCTTTCCTTTTTTGTCAAAATCTGAAAAATACCCATTTCACAAAACCAACACAGAATCATAGAAAAATCTCATTGAAATAACAACAACAAATTTCTATTGTTTTTGTCCTCCATTTTATGATTCCCTCCGTTTGTCCCTCTCTTCCGTGTTTTTTGCAGAAATAACTTTCCTCTTCTTGAAAATAACCCATTGACAACCTAAAGAGAGAAAGAGACGGGTAGATATAGAAGAAAAAAAAGGTCATTGTCACAGAAAGAGATAGAGAAAGGGACAGTATTTTGATATGGGTATTGATGAGGAAAGAAGAATAGGCAAAAGAGAAGGAATATAAGATATTCAAAGGTTTCTGCATATGAGAGAATGATCAAAGAGAACATAGGCATTGTAAAGGCCTGGGAATCGACAAGAGGGAGATCACAAACAACGAAGAAGAGAGCCAATAGCAGCTTCACCCCAATGTCCGTGGCACACGCTGATGATGCTGATGAGCATGCCCTTGGTGAGGTCTACCATGCAGAGCTAGCCCTCCCAACTGGTGATTTCTACACGGGCCAGTGGTGTGACAAACTCCCTCATGGCCATGGCAAGTTCCTCTGGACTGATGGGTGCATGTATGTTGGTGAATGGTACAAAGGCAAAACAATGGGGAACGGTAGGTTTAGCTGGCCCTCTGGTGCCACATATGAAGGCGATTTCAAGAGTGGATACATGGATGGAAAAGGTACTTACACAGGTTCCTCAGGGAAAACATACAAAGGCTCTTGGGTCATGAATTTAAAACATGGCCATGGCACAAAGAGCTATGCCAATGGAGATTACTATGAAGGAGAATGGCGCAGGGGATTGCAGGATGGTCATGGGAGGTACCAATGGAAAAATGAGAATCACTACATTGGCCAATGGAAAAATGGGATGATGAATGGAAATGGGACAATGATTTGGAGCAGTGGGAATAGATATGATGGGTTTTGGGAGGGTGGTTTGCCTAAAGGGAATGGGACTTTTAGGTGGGCAGATGGGAGTTTTTATGTGGGTGTTTGGAGTAAAGATCCCACGGAGCAGAATGGGACTTATTACCCTACTGGTTCTCCAACCGGGAATTTGGATTGGGATCCTCAACTGGTGTTTTCTGTGGATTTGAATGACTGCAAGATATCAACTGGGGAGAAAATTTCAGTTTTGCCATCACAGAAGATGCCTAATTGGTTTGCGTTGGAGCAAGGGCTTTATAAGGCCAAAAATGATGGCAGGCCCAGGAGGATGTCTGTTGATGAGAGGGTGAGTAATTACAGCTGGGAATCTGATGCTGATGTTAGCGTTGGTGGTGGTGATGTGGATTTGATGAATGGGGATGAAGGCTTGGGGAATCTCCAGCTTGAAGATTCGGATACTATGATGGGCAGATTGCAGCCGTTGAGAGTACAGCCCGTGAAAAGGCAGGGGGTGACGATATCGAAAGGGCATAAGAATTATGAACTCATGCTCAATTTGCAGTTGGGGATCAGGTATTTGTTGTTTTGATAAAATGATGTTTTACTCTGTTTGTCTCAGAGTTGTTATGTTGTGGTCATAGCTTATTGGCCTGAAAATGGTTTATGTTTCTTCGATGTTGTCAACTGTAGTTATTTGTAAAAATGCTTAGGTGAAATGAATTGAAATTCAAACATCCTTAAAACACCATCCAAATAATTTGAATACAGCCTTGTTTTTTGCTTTAAGTGCTACTTAAAGCACCATCCAAAAATCACCATAAACCATCTATCCCTTAAAACTGAATCTCCGTGTTTAATATATTGAATATACAGCATTTTTGGTTTTGATAATGAAATTCTGGATGTTTAAGATGTTTTATGCCATTTCTGTTTCGAAGGATCAATATAATGGTTTTATCTTCTCCATGTTCGACCTACCAATTGATAAATGCTGTTATGTTTCTTAAAATGTTTGTTAACTCTATTTATCAAAAAAAATTGTTTGTTAACTCTAGTTTTTTTCTGGTTAAAATGCTCATGTGAAATGAAAATTTTTTTTTCTACCATTGTGTTACAGCGGAAGACGAAATGAATTGTCAGCGTATATAACTTATTCTCCCATAAAAGGAATCTTCCCTTGTCTTATGTTATCAAATATACAGCATTTTTGGTTTTGATAATGTATTACAGCTTAAAAATCTGCTGTAGCTATAGTTTAGGTAAATGAGATGAAATTATGAATCTTTAGATGTTTTTATGCCAGTCATGTTAATGGTGTTTGTGGCGAAGACATTCTAAGAATGATTACTTCATCATAAGATTCTGCTCAGAATTTCTGGTCTTCCTTGCAACTGATTGTTGGTGTCATTGCACACTGCACAGACATTCTGTTGGAAGACCTGCTCCAGCTACAACCCTTGATTTGAAGGCTTCCGCTTTTGATCCTAGGGAGAAAGTATGGACTAAATTTCCATCAGAAGGATCCAAGCACACTCCACCTCACCAATCTTGTGAGTTCAAATGGAAGGACTACTGCCCAGTGGTTTTCAGGTCAGGGCTTGAACCATTTATTTATTACAATGGATGATTTGGGTCTTGTAGAAAACTTCATAATGTACTGTATCATTCTATACGTTTGGTGTTGTGGCAAAGTTGATTCTAGTGTTGCAAATAGTTTCTGCATCTAGTGTTGGGACACCAACACTAAAAAGGATAATGATATTATTCTGCAATTCACTGGATACACACAACACACACAGAGCAATGACTTAAATTTGGGAATTAGTTATTAAAAAGCAGATGAACTGAATGGACATCGTTCGTCTCACATAATGAATTGTTTAAGAAAAGCAATACTATAAGATTAAGATGCATGTGTTTATTACCATTGTCGTAGAATCATCTGATATGGCTAGAGTCTAACAATTCATAATTTCTTTTCAGGACTCTCAGGAAACTGTTCAACGTGGATGCAGCTGATTACATGCTATCAATATGTGGAAATGATGCACTTCGGGAACTGTCATCCCCTGGGAAAAGTGGAAGTTTTTTTTACTTGACCAATGATGACCGTTACATGATCAAAACTATGAAGAAGGCAGAAGTAAAAGTAAGTGTTAAATGAGATTTACATTCCACTGCAGTTTCATTTAGATGCATATTGCAAGCATGATAACAACTTTCTTCAAACCTGAGAACTTCTGAGACCATACCTAAACCTAAGACCAGAATTTGTACTTCACGATTTAGTCCTTCACAAATTATCCAGTTCTTCTAACAATTCCTTAATTACTTATGAAATCTGGAGATATTATATAAGCTGTCTCTTCTTCTTCTAAACATCCACCGCATTTTTGGCGTAACTTTACAATTCCCACTTGGTCAACGCTAATACAGGTCCTCATAAGGATGCTTCCAGCCTACTACAATCATGTTCGAGCCTTTGAGAACACTCTAGTTACAAAGTTTTATGGTCTTCATTGTGTGAAATTAACTGGGTCAGCGCAGAAGAAGGTAGCACCAAGGGTATACAACGTTAATTCTCAATATAAAATTTCATCCAGCTTATTAACTTTCATCAATTCTATGTTTATTTTTTTACTCATTTGGGATTTATTAGCCAGGTTCGTTTTGTCATAATGGGCAATCTATTCTGTTCTGAGTATGCAATTCATAGGCGGTTTGACTTAAAAGGATCTTCCCATGGTCGAACAACTGCTAAACCTGAGTCAGAAATTGATCCAAATACAACCCTCAAAGACCTTGATCTCAATTTTATATTTCGGTTGCAGAAAGATTGGTTCCAAGATTTTTGCAGGTGAAATTTTTTTAGTTACTTTTTTTTCTCTCCTCTTTTACTTTCTTAACTCCTTTTGATGTTTTTTGGGAAGGGGAGGTAGTTCCTAAGTTTGTGAAGAGAGAACAAAAAAATAACTGTTACTTGCATTTGATTTGCTTTAAGTGATACTTCCCGTGATATTGTGTCAAAGATTGAAGCTTGATTCTAAAAGCATGTTCTATTCTGAATTTTATTTACTTATAAATGCCCTAAACTTTGAAACTTCAATATTTTATTGGTTTTGCTGTCTAAAGTACTTGAAGTGCAAGCACACTTTGGGATTATCAAAAGCAATAACTGCCCCGAAACTCCAGGTCAAATATCCTTTTGAACGACTTGTATCCTTGTTAACGACACAGCATTTTATGCTAAATACTCTTGTAACAAATGTTGAATTAATTGACAGATAAATGCTTATGTTGTCTACAGTTTTACTTTTTCAAGGTTGACATATGTTACAGTAGAAGCTACACTGTTGTGTTCTCTTCCTCTTCCTGAAAATTTATTGCTTCATTTATTTATATATGGAATCAATTTAGTTTAAAAATTTAATTTGGAAACACTGTTTTGATTGTTATTGAGAAAATTTAGTTATTGATTCTCAAACTTGGTTTTGTGCCAAGATATGATAAGCCTACAAATTCTGAGTAAATTGGGGTGAGACAATGAATTTAAGCTCGAAAAAGTGCAATGCATTAATATTTTCAACTCAACAGTAATACTAACAATAATGCAGAGTTGCCAAGCAGAAATTAAAAAAAAAAACTACTAGTTTATGTTCCCTTGGAAGTAAAAAATGAAAAAGAAAATTTATGATTCATAGATAAACAGTAATGCTGCAATAACTTAGGTATTTGTATAAACCTATGTTGTGGTTGGAAGTGATTGTGTCATTTCAAGTATCGAACTTTCTTTGTCATTTGTATGGCGATATTATTGCCTGCATACAGAATGTGCTTTGGGTTCAATGATAAATGTGGGAATCATTTGTAAATAATGTTTTATTATAGCTTTGGCCTCTGTGTTGTTGTTTCTCTTTGTAACATGAAGTGTCCCTTGATGCAGGCAAGTGGACAGGGATTGTGACTTTCTTGAACAAGAGAGAATTATGGATTACAGTCTCTTAGTTGGTGTTCACTTTCGAGAAGCTTCATACAGGGATTCGATGACACCTCCTCGTACTTCAGGAGCTTGCACGCCTACTGGTTATTTATTCAGATATTCAATACTCTTCCTATTTTCCTGAATTTAATAGCAATCCTTTCTAAACAGATGAAAATATGTTGTAATTTATCTGGCAGGAAGTGGAGATCCAGATCTCCCTCGACTTTCTAGAGCGGAAATGGACCAGATTCTTTTAGACCCCATCAGGTAATGAATCCTTGATCATTGAGGCAAAGTTCCTTCTTTTCTCCAGAAAAGTCCCAATTAATCCAATTTTGTTGTGCTCATTTCAATAATTTGGATCTATTCCAAATTATTACATGGTACGATGAGGGGTCCCTACTCCTGGGTCAATATTAGTCCCCTTCTTTTTTGGTTTTTGTTTCAGACTTTGTAACTTATGGCCAATTCTTGGCATTACTGCTGCCTCCCTGGCTTTTATAATGATATTGAAATGATTAATCCCTTGTAATGAGCTAGTCTCTAGAATTGGAACTTGTGAATTCTGAGATTGTCCCAAGGTTTATGTGATTTACTCAATACTAAAATGTTATTTACAAGGAGTAACAAATATATAGTACTGTATATGCTTTTCTCATTGTTTATATTTTTTTTAATGCATTATGCAGGTGGGCTTCCATTAGATTAGGTATTAACATGTCAGCAAGGGTTGAAAGGACAGTGAGAAGAAGTGATTGTGAAACTCAGTTGGTTGGAGAACCAACGGGGGAATTGTGTGATGTCATTCTATATTTTGGAGTAATAGACATCCTACAAGACTATGATATCAGCAAGAAACTTGAGCATGCATACAAATCAATGCAGTATGACCCAACTTCAATCTCTGCTGTTGATCCAAAGCAATACTCAAAACGCTTTCGTGATTTCATTTTCAAAGTTTTTGTAGACGACACTTGAAAGTTATACACTGACCCCAAAACTTCAACTTGCACCTGCTGGCAATCCATGTACAATCGGCCCTCAGCGTGAGATGACAGAAATTTACAGGCACAGCTCTATACAATGATCAGTTATCCTTTTGGCCACTGATCTGCCCGTGGACACTGATATGCAGCTGCCGAGGATACAATACATACGATTTTGTGACTCCACACTGCATTCTCTGTCCATCATCTTACAGTCACAACTCTATGATATGTTCGTTATACTGAAGGTAGAAGGCTAACCTCGTAACCAGAGTTACTTGAAGCCTGCTTCAAATGTAAATGAATTAACCAAGACTTGCGAAGGAATTGATTCTTTTTGTACCTAAGATTTTTCTCTTGTCCCAGAAGATAAGGAGTCCCGGGTTCGACATTAAATAATAATGTACAGAAGGTGATCAAAAGGAAGCTAACTCTTTTGTTACTTATGTTACATGAGATTCTTCTATCAAAGATGAATCCTTTTCCTTTTTCTTTGTATGTAATGTTTGTACAGAAGTTGATCAAACTTTCATCAACAATCCATTTTTATCTCTTAATATTTGGTCTATACGATACAGGCAGCAAATTGAACTGTGACCTAGTGAGCATGAGGCAGCACTTTTTGAGTCCTATAATTGCAGTTTTAGAACTATATTTTTCCTGGCAAGATTACTTTGTTTATATAATTAATATTATTCAGGAAAGCGGATTGTATAAGAACAGCAAGTAACTTTATTACTTTCATCTATTTATCCAATCAGCGAAAAGTAAAACTTGGTGGAAAGTAAGGGTAAGCATGAAATTCATTGGACCTGCGAACCCGATTTAAACCGATGTAATGGTTTGGGTTGAGAGTTTCAAAAGTTGGGTTGAGAATTTTTTTAACTTGGAAAGTTTTAGTGGAAAGTCTCCCGAATAGAGTAAGGTTTGTTTTCCGATTAGGGTTGAGGGTCTTATGATAAGCTTTGAATTTTGGTCCTATTTTATCCTTTTAACTAGGGTTGAGCATGAGTCGGTTTGGATCGGATTAATCTAAAAATTCAACCTAACCCAATCATACCAGGTTGAAAAAATCTTAACCCAACTCATGAACCTTTCCAACCTCAACTCAACCCAACTTATTCTAATCGGTTTAGGTCAGTTTGGGTTACCGGGTTAATATATTTTTTTATTAAAAAATTAAATCATATATACTAAATAACAAAAATATATTATACTAATTCCACAACCAAATCCATGTTTGATTGCAATATATGAGAATTTGAAGGACTATGATACATGTTTGATTGCAATATATGTTAAATTCAAATACCCATTTAGAGGAAACTGTTATTTACAAGAGAAACAAAATGCCCTTATCCATATTATAGGAATTTTATTTTTGAAAGCCAAAAAGATAATTTTTATTGATTATAACCATCTTGACAGAAATAAGCACACCTTTAAACACAGGGAGCAAGAACACTAGAAGAACAATTGTTGAAAATCCTCGCCAAAACCCAGATAAAAAACTACTGAAAATTCTCCCAAAACATCACTGCAATAGATCATATAAATCCCAACTCCTACAAACATCAAAATAGCAACCCAAACTCAAAACCATGTACTCACCCCTCACACAATACATGAAGAGAATGGGAAATGCCACAAATATATTGTATTTGCAAACCTCAAGAAAGAGATAAAAAGAAAAGGACATACCTTGCTTTGTTAGAGCAGGGAGCTTTGTCAAAGTCAGCCGCAACGAGAGAGAAGAAGCTAGAAGGCACTAAAGAGATCGTGAATGAGAGAGAGTCTAGGATTTCAAGTGAGCAATTCTTACTTCTTAAAATTACAAAAAAAAAATTTCTTCCAAAAATGCCCATTATAGTATTGTCAAATTACACAAGCTCTGATAGTATCAGTATGACATGTTTGGATTTTGGAGTATCTGCTACATATAATTTTACACACTTGTAACTAGAATGGGCATTTTATAATCATATATTTTACAATTATACTATAATTATAATTATTTATACACTATTTTATATTTAATAAATATAAAATATATAATTATATATTTGATCGAGTTGAAAATTTTGAACCTATAACCACACCCAACCTATCGGGTTCAAAAAAATTTCAACCCAATCCAACTTCAAAAAAGACCCAACCTAACCCAACACATTATATCGGTTTGAGTCGAGTCCGCAGGTCAACTGGGTTCTATGCTCACCCTTACTTCTAACCCTGTATTCACTCTATCTTTTTCTTGTTGATGCCGAAAATAGGTTAGGCCTAATTAGGTTAGTCTAAGTTATCTTCTGAGATCCGATCCAAGTCAGCAGGTCTTAGGTCATCTGAATCCTAAATACCTGAAAAAAGAATCCACTTGGAGTGTTGTGCTCCGAAGAGGGCCCTCCGATGCTTAAGTCAGCGAGTAGCGTAATCAAGAGAAGAAGTGAAGAGAGAAGAGAAGAATACTTGGGAAAAAGTGTAATGAATGTGCACTTGGAATAATGTTCCCTTTATATAGGGGTAGAAATCTTAATCTAATGGGAAAAAGTTGTGAGGCCTTTCGAGGTGAAATTACCCTTTTGCTCCTGGTACGGAATATGGGAGATAGGTTTCCTTGTGGAACAAGTAGTCATTTCCTTTTCATGATGAAATTACTTTAATGTTCTTCTAAGATTATGTCGATTCTTTATTGAACGATATATTTTACCTACATCATATGCCCCTTACTCCCTTAGAGGCGATTTTGATTGTCTTCATCATCGGACATGGGTTTTCGGTCTTATATCCTCCGAGTGGGAGGTCAGAGCTAGGACTAGTGCAGGGTGAAGGGCCATTTTGGGCCTTTATCTTGGTCCTCGGGGCAAAAGGTCAAAGATAAGAGACTCACGAAGTGAAAGGCCATTTTGGGCTTTCACTTCGGTCCTTGGAGCACGAGGTCACATAAGGTGAAATGTCATTTTAGGCATTTACTTCAGTCCTCAGAGCACGAGGTCCCACGAGGTGAAGGGTCCTTTTTTGGTCCTTCACCTTAGTCCTCGAAGCACGAGGTCACACAAGGTAAATAGTTGTTTTTGGGCCTTCACATCGAACCTCGGAGCAAGAGGTTGCACAAGGTGAATGAAAATTTTTCACCTCGTTCCTCGAAGCAAGAGGTTGTATAAGGTGAAGGGTTATTTTTTAGGCCTTCACCTCGATCCTTGAAGCAAGAGATCACACAAAGTTAAGGGTCGTTTTTGAGCTTTCACCTAAATTCTCGGAGCAAAAGGTCATACAAGGTGAAAGGCCATTTTTGGGCCTTCACCTCGGTCCTTAGAGTAAGAGGTCTCACAAGGTGAAAAGTCATTTTTGAGTCTTCATCTCGATCCTCAAAGCAATAGATCACATTAGGTGATGTGCCATTTTTTGGCTTTCACCTCGGTCCTTAGAGCAAATGTAGCTACGAGCTAAGGTACCAGCTTGAACTTGAACAATGAGAATTTTCAAGCTCACACATAGTGTCATTTGCACTTCTTTGGGAGACGTTTCCATTTCCAAATAAGAGGATATGTGGCCTATTCTGCATGCGTGGGTATGGCTAGACACAACTGTCATGGGTATTTATTGCCTTTTAGGAGCCTATTAATTCAAGTAAGGGGAAGGGCTCCCCTTTCATCTGCTCACTTTCAAATTTTTTTTTTCTTTCAAAGCTCACCTTGGTCTTGCCATCCTTTTCTCAGAGTTCGTTAACTTATAGCAAATCAAGTGTTTGTCATTCCATTTATTTCATAAAGAACTTACTCTTCTCTCTTCTTTGCACTTTAAATTATGTTGAGTGATAGTGAAGTAGAAGTATATGATTATGACTGATGAGAGATAAGTGATAATAGTGCGAATATATCCTTTGGGTCAAACACTTTCTCTTCAGAGCAGTCTAGTGGAGATCACCCTTAGAAGGTCGGACAAGTAAGAGAATGAGTCTCCTCCATAGAACCAGTTAGCACGGAGATGGCTATGGACCATCACAAATTCCACTATGACACGGAGGAGAAGACCTACCTTGTTGGAGCAATACTTGGAGATAATCCAAAATAAGTATTATAAGCTCCGAATTTTGAACTCCGAGGAGAGGGCTTGTAGTCCAGTATGAGCTGGTCCTCCCTACGAGCCGTGTATCTACAAGGATATGCTCAAGGCAGGGATTTGATTTCCCATGCCTGTGGAGGTTGCAAAGTTGGTGAACCATTTCATAGTTTCTCCGACTCAACTCCCATCAAACTCCTGGAAGATGTTAGTTGGCTTTTATCATTTTGCATCGGAGCTACATATGGGGAGATTCATTGTTTGAGAGGTTCTTCCAAGGATTTTACACGATCAAGAAGCTCCAAGAGTCGGGGTGGTAAATTTTCCTTTGAGGAATAATATGAATATAGTTGAGAACTTCCCTTACTTTGTGCATTATTGGAAGAACAAGCTTGTCTTTGTCCAATCTCCAAAGTTTTTCTTAGTTTGCTCCATTTGGGACTATAGAGAATATTGAGTCCTATAAGAATCCTCCGAGCACTTCGAATGATGAGGCTGAAGCCATTAAATTTATGAAGTGCAAAGTCCTCGACATTGATGAGTTGTCAGATGATGAAGTCTTTATTAGAGCCGACTTGAGTGTTGTGACCTTGGTAGTCGGCCATAATTACTTAGTTTTTTTAACCTGTATAATTTTCTTTTTATTTTTTTTCTCTTGTCGGTCCTAATTTTTTATTCTTGATTCATATATGGTTGAAGACCGAGCTAAATTTACGGTGTCGGTGGCAACAAATTCGGTTATGGTAAAGATGACTATAAACAAGAAGAGTAAGAAGGGAAGAGGTACCTTTGAGAAGGAAGGTTCCTCGTAGCACTCTCATTCTCTTCCCGCTCAACCTTTCTCTAACCAAGGTGAGAAGAAAAAGCAAAAGACTGAGGGCTTTGCTTCGACAACTAAGAATGGGCAATCCTCCAAGGAAATGGTAGCTATTTTGGAGGTCTAACAGCAGTCCAAAAGGTCAAGCCTCCTCTTCGACTACAAAATAGGTAGAAGTTGCCACTCCCTTTCATGGAAAATGTTCAGTGCTATCAATTGAATCAGTACTGGAAATTCATACTATGGCCCACTAATTGCTCCAAAGGATGAGGATGTGCTTCTTTATCATCCGTCGAAGGTCCTGACTGACATCTTTAGCCAGTTGGTGCATAATGTATAACTTATTACACTTGTATTCTTTTTTCTCCTATGATTTAGAACGACTACAACAAGGCTAAAGAACAGGTCAACAGAGTCTTCACAGCCAAAGACCTTGACTTGGACCTTATCTAGCTTTTTGCCGAGAAGGCTACCCTTACGTTGGAGGACTAAGAGACAGGAGGTGTGAGGACTAGACCGTGGTCATGGTCGATGAGGAAGGCTTGATCATGGAGACTTATAACTTCGACGTCCTAGCAGAGGACGGTAATGAACATGCTTAGAGTTTTTTTTTTTTTTTTTTTGTTTTTGTTTGTAATCGATCTTTGAAGCCCTCCTTATGTACTAACCTCTTTGTTAAATGAAACGAAATTTTTTGAATTCTCTTATTAGTTGCTTAATTTTTACTTTTTTCATCTTTAGATATTGTGGTCGTCCTAAATTAGTTGAAGGTTGGGGAATATGTATAGTTTGTTGTGTTTAGGCCTTGCCTTCGGTCCTTGGAGTCGGAAGACTCATATAATACGAAGGGCCATTTTGGGACTTCACTTTGGTTCTTTAAGATGAAAGACTTATTATGAAGTGAAAGGACATTTTAAGCCTTCATTTTAGTTCTCGGAGATAGAAGACTTGTATGTAGTGAATGTAATTTTGGGTATTCACTTCGGTTATCAAAGATGGAGGACTTATACGAAGTAAAAGGGTCATTTTAAGCATTCACTTCGGTTCTCAAAGATGGAGGACTTATACGAAGTGAAATTCCATTTTGGGCCTTCACTTTGGTCCTTGGAGATGGATGACTTATTATGAAGTTGAAGGTCATTTTGGGCCTTCACTTTGGTCCTTGAGGGTAATACTTTTGAAGCTTTGCTTTGGAAGAATAACTGCTTTGTAATAACATATGGAAATTTCTTTTCATTTTTATTCATAATAGTTGGTATGTACAAAGGATAACTCAGTGGTTGGCTTGATCGAAATAAGAGAGAAATCAAAGTAGGGGTCTTCAAAGTAGGAGTCATCAAAGTCGGGCTTTCATTGGTAGAATTTTATTAAATTCTTGGAGTTCTATCTCCATGGCACTAGAATGTCTTCCATCTTTTCCAGCTAAAAAGTCCTTACTTTGATGACTTTTTTACATGGTATGGATCTTCCCAATTTGACAAAAGCTTCATAGTGTCTCAAGGGTCAAGAGACTGACTTTTTCCTAATAACCAAGTCTCTAAGTTAGAATGATCTTTACTTGATTCGTGAGTTGAAGTACTTAGCTTCCCTCTGCTGATGCAAGTCTTAAAAGTGTTTCATATCTGACTTCTTCAATGAGGTCAAGGTTCATCTTTATCCCTTTAGTGTTGTTGCTAGTGTCAAAGAGTTGTACTGAGAGGGAAGATTCTTCCACCTCAATGGAGACCACATCCTCAGATTTGAAGGCTAAGAAGAAATAAATTTCATCAGTAGGGGATCGATGAGTGTTTCTATATGCCCACAAATCATACAATAATTCTTTGACCCATTGCCTTGCCACGTTCTCAAGTCTTTTCTTCTGAGTTTAAAGTATGGTTCGATTGGTGACCTCAGCTTGTCCGTTGGCTTAAGGGTATCCAATAAAGGAGAAACAATGATCAATCACGAGGTCTTGACAGAACTCTTTGAAATAAGCATTCTTGAACTGTTTACCATTGTCTATCACAAGGACCCTTGGTAGCCATAATTGCATACTATAGACTTCCACACGAAGCTTCCTGTCTTGTCATATATGATTTTTCCAAAGGTTCTGCTTCTGTCCACTTAGTGAAGTAGTCCATTACCATTATCGGAAATTTAAGCTGGCCCAGAGCTTCTAGAAAAGGTTTGAGGATGTAGATACCTCTCATGAAGAATGGTACAGGACTAGTGATGCTCATAAGTAGGTTAGTAGAGCGATGGGGCGATGGGTCACTAGGGTGAACATTTTGCACTTGACACATTTTTTGGTAAAATCTTAGGCTTCTTGTAGGAGACTTGGCTAATAATACCCTTGCTTTAGAATTCTGTGAACGAGGGCTCGCCACTAAGGTGATTTTCATATATGCACTCGTGGGCTTCTCTCAAAGCCTAGTTGGCTTATCTAGGTTTAAGAAATTTAAAGTATGGTAACATTAAGGATCTTTGATATAGCCGACCATCGATTATTGAGTAACAGGTTGCTCGAGAAACCAATTTTTTAGCTTCAAATCATGATTCAGGGATCTTGCTGCTTTCTAGATACTTGACAGTGGGGTCTATCCAACATGATTCAACACTATGACCATTACCTCAGCTTTCTCTATGCTAGGGGTGGTCAAAATTTCCACATACACTTTTCTCGAGAGCTCTAAAGTCTTACAATAGGCTAAGGCATTTGCCTAGGAATTTTTGGATTTTGGGACTTTAGTCATTTTCAATGACCAGAAGAAAGTCATGATTTACTTCACCTTGACTAGATACTTGATAATTTGTTCTCCCTTGGCTTCATAGTCTCTTTTCACTTAATTGACCACCGATTAAGAATATTTGAAGATTTCTAGGGCTTCGACCATAATATACTTGGCCAAATTCATTCCGGCTAGTAGAGCTTCATACTTTGCCTTGTTGTTCAAAGCTTTAAAGTTAAATTGTAGACCGTATCCAACAGTAAAAATTTTTAAGCTTATCATGAGGATTCCAAAACCATTTTCGATGGAGTTGGATGATCTATCAACAAAAAATTCCATGCTTGGAGCTTAGATTCTTACTTAGACTCATGCCCCTTAATGGCTTCCCCCGAGAAAGTGCACTCAACTATGAACTCTGCCATAGCTTGTCCTTTGATGGTTGGTCATTGTTTATATCCGATTTCAAATTCTCCCAACTTAATTGACCATTTCATAAGTTGCCTAAAGAGGTCGGGCTTTTGGGGAACTTGTCTCAAATGATGGTCTGTTATCATTGTGACTGGGTGTGATTGGAAGTATGGGTGCAAATTTTGTGCTAAGATGACTATGATGTAAGCCAATTTTTCAATGGGCTAGTACTGAGTCTTGGCATTCTGGAGAACTCTACTGATATAGTAGATAGGCTTTCGAACCTTTCCCATTTCCTTTATTAGGACTAAAGCCACGACGACATCACTGACGGCTAAGTTGAGGAACAACTCATTCTTTTTATTTTGGCTTAGTGAAGAGGAGAGAAAAGCTTAAGTACTTCTTTAGTTTATCAAATGAAGCTTAACATTCACTTATCCACTGGAAATCTTTGATCCTTTTAAAAGCCTTGAAGAATGGTAAGATAGTTAACTTTGACATGAAGCAATTGAGGGCAGTAATATAACCGGTGAGTTTTTGTACTTTTCTTTTTATGTTTCGCGATGTTTCCACGTCTAAGACACCTTGGTTTCCTCTGGGTTGGCTTTAATTCCCTTTTGGGTCACCATGAAGCCAAGTAATTTTTTGAAAGTCACACCAAAAGCAAACTTGGAGGGTCCAACTTTATTTGGTGCTTTCTCAGTACTACAAATCACTCTTCTAGGTCGGCAATATGGTCTATAGCTTGATTAATTTTGACAAGCATGTCGTCCACATACACTTTCATGTTTCAACTGATCTGGACTTTGAAGAGTTTGTTAACAAGTCTTTGGTAAGTAGGTCCAGAGTTTTTTAATCCGAAGGGCATAACCTTGTAGCAATAAAGTCTTTTTTTAGTGATGAAGGCAGTGTTTGACAGGTCAACTATGAGCATCCGAATCTGATTGTACCATGAGTAGGCATCCATGAAACTCAATGTTTCATAGCTTGAGGTGGCATCAACTAGCTAATTGAATATCAACAATGGAAAACTGTCATTGGGGCAAACCTTGTTCAACTCAATGAAATTGATGCAAATTTGCCATTAGCCATTTGGTTTATTTGCCATGACCACATTGGCCACCTGTTTCGGGAAGTCAATTTCTTTGATGAACTCGACCTTTAAGAGCTTGTTGACCTCAACATGGATCATTTGTTGTCTTTATGGGATGAAAGACCTTTTCTTTTGAATGACTGGTTTATGGCCGAGATCGATGTTTAGGCTATGTACGATGGTATTTGTTTCGATTCTTAGCATGTAAGAGGCTGGCTATGCAAACATATCCTGGTTCTTTTGGAGGAACATGATCAGATGTGATCAGAGTTCACCCTCAAAACCGAGGCTAATATGTATTTTCTTATCATCATCCCTTCCCAGTAAAGGTACAAAGACTAGTTCTTCAGTCGGTTTCCCCCTTGGGTGCTTAACTTCATCTGTAAGATCTTCTATTTGGAGAACTTCGAGCTTGTCCTTGACCTTTAGAGAGGCTAGGTAACAAGTCTGAGTAGCAACTTAATTTCCTTGGACTTCATCAACATCTCTTTTGGTGGGGAATTTCATTTTCAGGTGGTAGGTTTATACCACGACTTTTATGATGTTTATGCTTGGTAGGCCAATGATAGTGTTGTAGGCTGAGGAGATTAATTACCATAAAGTTTCTCATTATGGTGGTTTGTCGAGGGAAGATTCTCATCGTTATTGGTAGAGCGATGCTGCCTTTCGGATAGGCGTGCTCTCTTGAAAACCTATGCAAAGGCTAGCTGGTGGTCTTGAGAATGTCTTCCACTAATTTCATCTGTTTGAAGGCACTGTAGCAGAGGATTTCTTGTGGGGAGCCATTGGTTGACCAATATTCTTTCGATGGCAAAATTCACGATGAGCACTGTTACGACCATTGCGTCGTCATGACAAAACTACACTATGACAAAGTCCTCATCAATGTAGCTAATCATCTAGTCAATCTTAATTTTCTTGTTGGGCCCTTCAATTGGCCCGAAAAATCTGGCATAAGATTTGCTAGAATTCACTGATGATTCTCTAGAGATTGCTCCACCAAAAATGGTTCAGATGAGGCACACTGTCGGTATGTTATCAAACCGCTCTTCAATATTGCTCTTTTTTTGCATTTTTTGGGCTCATTTCCTGAGGTGGGTTTCTTGGAGTGGTATCTTGGACAAAATTTTTGAGGTATCCTCATTGGATCAATTTCTCGGTTGCATTTTTTAGGTGCCAACACTCGTTCATGTCATGCCTATGGTTTTGGTGAAATTGACACAATTTTGACATGTTCTTTTTGTTTGGAAAGCTTCTAATCTGCCCAGGCCATTAGAAGATGTCCTGGTTCATGATTTCCATCAATACCAGCAACCTAGGGGTGTTAAGAGGCGTGTGGTTCTCAAATCCTCGTGGTGTTGTGTCTGACTTTCCATTTCTTCCATTGTTGCCTTGGTTACCTTTCCAATGATCTTCCTTGGGTTTTTGAATATATGGTTCTTTTTTTCTTCTTTTTTTTTTCGATCAGGGCCTCTTCCCTTTGTTTACAGAAAGCTTGGTCATCTTCAACTATGACGAATTCATCAACCTTGGCGAAGAGCTCAAACATGGTGCACACTTGATTTTGGGACAAGTAATAACTAAAGTCACAAACTTGAGGTCCATTAAAAAAAACCATAATAGCCACCTTCTAATATAAGTCTCCGATCAACACTATCTGAGAGGTGAAGTGCTGAATGTACTAGCAGATACTTTTTTCAAGGTACTTAATTATAATGAAGAGGCTTTCGGCTGTCTTCTTTGGCCCTTGGTTTTTAAAGAAGTGAGTGGTGAACTGAACACCGAGGTCAACAAAAGACTTGATCAACGCTGTGAGCAGTCAGAAAAACTAGGTCCCACTGTTCTACGCAGAGTGGTGGGGAAAACTTGACACATTAAGGCGTATAAGTAGTCGTGGAACAACATTAAAGAGGTATAAAATACCTAATGGTCAATTGAATAAGTCTTACCGGAGTAGGTCTCTATGTTAGGGAGCTTAGAGTTATTGGATGGTTCAACCAAGATCTCATGTGTGAAAGGGTACCATAAGGTTTGAACTCATATGTAACATCTAGTAATTTCTCTTTGAGTGTGAGTCCAATTTGGACATTAATTTCTTGGAGTTGCTTATTCACTTCAGATTTCTCCTGATCCACTTACCTCTTTTCTGGGCAGGAGTTGGAAACAAACTTATCGTCGCGTTCGAAGCATCAAGGGCTTCACTTACTTGGCTTAGCTCTCTCATTAGGATGCTCACGACCTTAGCTCAAATCAGGTATGCAATTCTCTCTACTTGAGGTTACTTCATCGAAGCAGGCAAGGGACTTTTCTTGACTTGGGCACAAACTGCGCAATGACCGAGGTGAGCTTTTCATACCATCGCCGAAGGTTTTCGTCGGAGCCACCAGGTTTGCACACTCAAGGTTTTGAAGTAGAAGAGCATCCTCATTTTGGAGATCATTCAGGGTAAGACTCAGACCTGTTTAACGATGACCTCAGGGTTGAACTGACTCCCTGAGGCGCATAGAGGGCTGGCTGAGAAGACAAAGTGAGGTCTTACCTATCAGCTTGGAGTTCTGCTGAATATGAGTATTCTTCTGAGTGTGAAGAGTTGTTGGCTTTCTAGATGGCACTGTTCAGATAAGATTTGTTTTTCCCACAGACGGCACCAATATATTGATGTCGAAAATAGGTCAAGCCTAATTAGGTCGGTCCAAGTTGTCTATCGAGGTCCGATCCAAGTCAGTTAAGGTCAGATCTTAGGTCGTCCGAGTCTAAGATACTTGATAAAGGGAAGTCACCCATAGTGCTGTGCTCCGGGGAGGGCTTTCCAATGCTTGAGTCAATAAGTGGTGTAATCAAGAGAAGAGGTGATGACAGGAGAGGAGAATATTTAAAAAAAAGTGTAATAAATATGTACTTGGAAAAATGTGCACTTTATATAGGACTAGGAGTCTTACCTTAATAGAAAAAGGTAGTGGGGCCCTCCGAGATGAAATTACCTTTTTGCTCCTAGGGTGAAACATGGAAACGTTTTACTTTGGAAAAGGTAGTCATTTCCTCTTCATGGTGAAATTACTTGAATTGTCCTTCTAAGATGCCATATGTCGATTTCTTATTGAGTGATATATTTTACCTACATCACTTTCTTACTCAGAACTATTTTATGGCTGATGATTTCCCATTTCATCTTGTTTCCCATAATAATTGCCGATGATTTCCGATCACTACCATGACCAATTGATCCATTTTTCTTTCTTCTCCACAGACAACTAAAGAAATATAGAAGTATGAAGGAAGATATTGCATTCATCCAACGAATTATCGTTGACCTTAAAGGTTTGGAGTAGTAAAGAGGGAGAGATGATTAAATGCCAGATAATGGGGAGGGTGTTCTAGGAAAAGAGAAAGTAATAAAAAGGCTGCTTTATTCCGATTACCGAGCACTAGGATAGTACATAATTTATCACATCATAAAATCAAAAATATTAATACAACATACTTTTAATGGGAATATAGCATTGTGACCTTAAAAGGTTGTATATTCACTCGCTCCAACCTTATTATTGTTGCCTCTAGCCCTAATCCCGCTTGAACCATCAGAATCGCTGCTTTAAGACTCGATATCACTTAAAACTTCATAATTATTAACCTCACTTGATTCTTCAGAATCATTGTCTTGAGTCCCAACTTTAATACTTGAGCCTATAGAATTGGAATCTTGTTGGGTTAATCTCATCTTATCAAGAATTAAACTTTCACCACCATTAGCCTCCAAGCTAGTTCTTCTTTTAGCAAATCGACCCTCGCCAGTAGCAGCAGCTGGTACAACATTAGCAGATCTAGCCCTTCCAGACCTTTTTCTCTTTCTAATATCCTGCATTTGTAAATTTAAGATTAGAGACTTTATTCAAGCTTTCAGGAATTACACAGACACATAGGGTAAGAGTAATATTACATTCATATTCTTATTGCTTCCATCATGATCCATTCGATAAGTATCCTTAATGGGACAAGATTTTTGACTAATTATAAACATACTGCTTTCTTCTGATGAATTGGGACTAACAGGTGCTTCTCCATTCTTTTTCATATTTCTCCCATGTTGCCCTGGCATTCAACGAAGCAAAAAAGGATAAAAATTATTTCCCTCGAGATTGTTTAAGCATTTTGATAATAACAGGACACATATGAAATGCTTAACATGGCATATATGACTTGTATAATACTACTGAATGAGGTATGATTGTTACCTTTCATATTTGACTTGTATAATACTACTGAACCGGGTTGCATAGAAGTAACTTCAACATGCAGATGCACATTTGGTTGTTCTTTGTGCAAGTCAAAGAGGTTCAATACATCTTGGTCAGAATTAATCTCCATCTTTGACTCTGATTTCGGGATTTCACCTTGAATTATAATAGACATCGGTATGCTTGTTGTGTCATCTTCAATTGCGGCTTCGAAGATGTCATTTATCATCTTGATGAAGTTGTAACAATGACAATCAACGTTGGGTATTACCACAGAGGTTGAGTTATAATGCACAACCAAATCATGGTACGGAACTTGTGCCATAAGTACCTAACAAATTAATAAAATATTTAGTTAGCTACCAATACTATCAAACCCAACGACATTTATTTAATTAGGGTTTCAAACCGTAATATCAAACAATTGTTTAATAACTTACCAAGAGTGAAAAAAAACAATAATGAACTGTGCCATTTGTTTCATTTAATTACATAATTATAACAAATATATTATTGTATAAGCCAAACACATTTTATAATTAGGGTTTCAAACCGTAATATCAAACAATTGTTTCATAACTTACCAAGAGCCAAAAAGACAATAATGAATAGTGCCATTAGTTTCATTTAACTACAGCAGTATAACAAATATATTATTATATAAGCCACACATATTTATAATGAGGGTTTCAAACATTTGTACCGAAATAATTAGGGTTTAACTTAACAATTTGTGGGAGAAATATGGCTCGATTGATGAAATATTGAGCAAGATTCTCCTATGAATAGCTTTAACAAACCCTAAAGGTGTCAACCTTCAAAAAATTCCAAGCGAATCTCGAATCCATCCTTCAATTAAAACAAAATTAATGATGCTTTAACAAGAATTTAGTCAAAATCAACAAAAAAAATGTACACAATGTGCTTTTGATCGTTCACTCTCGTATACTATGTATAGGATTTGTATTTTATTTCTTCCCGTGAGCTAAGAGAAATATAAGAGAGGTATTGTAAGCACGAAAAATTAGGTTAATTTATGGTGTAATCATTGTACCTGACATGCGAGATTACAACATATTGAAGGAAAAGTAATTTTGTTTTTATACATTTTTGGTTGTTTTTTGAAAATATATTTGGGATGAAATTGTAATTATGGACTCACTTGAGATACACAATTTTAATTTACCCTATTAAAAAGAAGTACTTTTCGATTTAAAGATTGGCGTGACAGAGGCTTTTGGCAGCTCCCTTATCCATTCGGCTCTAAAAGTGAGTGAGAGAAAAGAACTTACCAATTGCTCGTCGAAGGAGGAATGACAACAATGAATGGATCTGAAAATAAAAATTAAAAAAGGAATTTTTTTATTAATTGATTCACTTAATTTGTGATGAGAAAGACAGAGAGATAAAACGCATAGCTCACCGTTATTGATCGATGGAGGAAGACTGCGAAAGACAACGGAATAATCAAAGTGCAGACGAGAGATAAATAAGAGAATAAGACGACATATAATAGCAAATGGAAGAATAAATAGTATAGAGTGCCTTTACTTTATTGTTTCATTTTACCATTTATGCCCTTGAAATTTTAAGAGCACACGTGTGTGTGCGCGCGCATGCGCGTGTAGAAAAATTGTTGTAAATGGTGTGGTTATGAGGACAATTATAAATGCTATGTTTAATATCTTGTGTATTCTTGAGATTTTTTTCCTTAAATGAGTTTTTTTAAAGATCTTTATACCTAATATAGGGTAATTCAAATCTTATTTTTAAAGTAAGGTTTTTATGTCACATAGGTGCAACAATACTGCCACTATATTCTTTTTTTTCTCCTATTTTTCTACCACATTTTCTTGTAAAAGTAACAAAAATACAACACAAATTAAGAAGAAAAGCGTAGGAAAAAAATTATCAAGCTCATTTTCAATAATTAAGGGAAATTTTTCCCAACTGCACTATTGGATAGGTGCCGCATCAATATTGTAGATGATGTAACAACGATCCAATGGAGTATAGAGAGGAAAGTACAGAAAATGATCCTCACAAAACACACTCCCTAAGATAATAGCAACAAAGTAGAACTACTTAAGGGGAGATTGAGAGTCAATGTGTGAGAGAACAGAAAGAGAAAGGAAGAGAAACGACTCATTCACCCTGAACCAATTTGCAACTTAATTTGAATATTCAATACTTGCATCAACCTAAAATCCTAATTTTTATCGTCTTTTCCAAACTCACCTCTAAAATTCAAAGCCCTAAGGCTTTCAATTGTGTCCTTATAACCACCACTAGAGTGTATTCACTCTTTTAAAGGAGTTTTAGACGTTATTGGATGCAAATATTATAGATTATGTTAATGTTACTTTGTTATGAGGCTTAACGATCATGATTTTTTTTATGTTGTGTATTAAGGGTTTAGGCTAAGAGTTAGAGAAGTAAGCAGAACACAAGGTTGAGACTCTAATTCAGATGAATCATTGTGAGCACCTACAGCAGTCCGATAAGAGGAGGAATTCCTTGATGAGGAATCTCTGGTATTTTGTTGCTTGAGACGCCTCCTACAGACATCATATGTGTGAGCAGGAATATCATTGTAGGTGCAATGAGTGTTGTTACTTCTGAACCTGTTAGGCTGATTAGAAGATATATAGTGATCAATGGCAGCAAGAGTAACCATGACAACATCAGCGCGATGAAGGTTTAAGGTTTGCAGACGAGTCTCTTAAAAATAAGCTCATAAATGGTATTATTCAGTGTAGGCAGAGGACGATGATGTAGAAGAAAAGCTCTAGTAGGTTCAAATTCATCTCAAAGAGCCATGAGAAATTGAATGAGACGCTGACGATTTCTAGCAACAGAATGAATGGTAGTGCAATCAAAACATTTGAATTGAGGATATGACTGACCTAATTGGTTCCACAAATTATTCATCTTGGTATGAAAATCATCAACAAATTGATGGGGCGCTTATCAGAGACGCTGAAAAGTACCTGTGATTTTTACTGGAAGAAAATATAATTAGTAACGTAACGACTTTCTAAGAAATTCCACACCTCTTTTGCAGTTTCAAACAGACTAATCAAAGTAATATCTCACAGTTCATGCTTTCTCATTGTTCAAGCTTTTTAGCAAAATCGGTTGCAGATTTATCGGCCTTTTTAGTAGGCGCCTTTTTATTTCTAGAAATATGTCGTCGTATGAGACGACCTTTCAGAAAAAATTTCATAGCATATGACCATGGACGATAATTGGATCTGTCAATAATGATTTTGATTAGTTGAGTGACATCATTCTGCCGTAAGTGAGACAATTTTATGATTTTTCAGAGACAAAACAAAAAATACGAAAAAATAAAACTGTAAACCTGTCTACAGACATGGTTGTCAACTACTGACGTGGTGGTCAATTGTTGACATGGAAAGTGATACAGCTATTGATGTGGCAATAGGTCTTGATTCCTGATGTGCCAGATAGGACCAGAGTGGCAGTTGATGTCAGCAAAGTTTGTTACATGTTGTAGGATCTGGATTTGGAACCGAATTGTGAGGGTTGGTACGATATCGAACGACGATGAAACTTTGTACGATTGATCTTCAGTGGCCGACGAACAAATCCATGTCGACAGTGAGATAAGAAGAGCAGTGGAATGTATCATTTTGAAAGAAAAAAAAACAACCACAAAGGTTTTCGGTCGTTTGACGGCCAACTTGCCGAAAAACCTTTCCGGACGAAGTAGACGAGACAGAAGGTTGATGTTTGTACAGCGCAATGGTGGTTGTCGCAAAGAAATAAAAAAAAAATTGGTTGAGCTATGGCTGTGATAC
The DNA here is from genome assembly GCA_023935145.1 of Bretschneidera sinensis. Classification (NCBI taxonomy): domain Eukaryota; kingdom Viridiplantae; phylum Streptophyta; class Magnoliopsida; order Brassicales; family Akaniaceae; genus Bretschneidera; species Bretschneidera sinensis. Next base: position 25,945,664 of record CM043698.1, on the reverse strand, counting down.
CATGTTGATATTCTATATTTAAGGTTTAAGCTAAAAGTTAGAGAAAAATAAGAGAGATGAAGTGCACAGAAAGACTAAAGGCAATGTTGTTAAAGTCACACTAAAGCATACTAACCTTAAGGTTAGTAATAGTTTATATAGAGAACATACTATTAATAAATTTTTGGGTGAGTCCCTTCTATGTGGGGCCATCACTAATTAATTTGGCTGACGTTGCCCTAAGGCAACCACTATATAGGAGAGAAAAAATTATCTTTTGTTATATATACAGAGCTGCAATTTTGTGTTGCCACTAAAATTGTTTGGGAGTTGGTATTTTTTTTTGTTTTAACTCACGGTTGTGATTCGATTTGAAGACTGATTTCATCGGAGTTTGAGCTTAGATCTTGGGTATTGATTGTATATGGTGAGGACTTTAAGTTGATATATTTTATTTATTCACCTGCTTCCATTACAGCATGTTTCGGTGAGATCAATTAATTTTGTCTAATACTACATTATTGTTGAAATCCATCTTTAGGGTGACGCTAAATTATCTATTGATTCTCTAGTTGATTTAGAGAAGATACTTTATATTCCCATTATTTTATAGTGGAGATTTTGTATAGACTAGGTCTCGTGGTTGTTTTATTTCACATTGAAGGGGTTTTTACGTAAAAATTTGGTATCTTTATTTTTGTTGTTTGATTATTATTTTTTTGTTGCGGTTATTTTTTGTTGTGATTTTTTGCCTATTTTATTCATACAAAGAGGGAAAATAGTTTGTTGTTTCCTAACGAAGTGATATTAGAGCTTTTAATTGATGGTGTTATGAATTCTTGTGTGAATTAAAATGGAGGAGAGTTCAGGTTTTGGTTCAGGTTCCATGATTAAACTCACTACCACTAATTACTCAATTTGGAAGCCTAGGATGATGGATTTGTTATGCAGTAGGGATATGAAAAGCCCCGTTGAAGGTGATGGAACTAAATCGACAAGTAAAACTAATGAAGATTAGAAGCTATTGCAAAAGAAATTTGTCAGAGTGATTCGGCAATGGATTGATCATAATGTATTTCACCATGTAGCCACTGAGAGTAATGCAACCACACTTTGGAAGAAGCTGAAATCTATGTATAAGATAAAGTTCACTTAGAACAAGGCTTTTATCATTGAGAAATTTGTAAATCTAAAATGCAAGGAAAGACGTTCAGTTGTAGAGCACTTGAATGAATTTCAAAGTTTATTGAATCGACTATCTTGAAGGTTGTTGTTAACCCTCGCCCGTATTTTAATGATGGCAAAACACAACTGTTATTTAACTAACAAGTTTAAACTAAGTTGTATTAAGGATCAAACACATTCAACCAAGGAACCAAGTGCAAGAACTCGAACCAAATCAAGTATCAAGTGAAGATTGAAGATCTAGTATAGGTCTTAAGGTTTAGAACCAATGTAAGTCTCACTCATACATTGTATTAGCTTGTTCAATGGCTCGAACACAAAAGGTTTTTCTAAAACCATTATTTTTAAATGTTTTTAATGAAAAACAGAAGAAAAACTGGGTTGGAAGACAACCCAGTCGACTGGGTACATATACCAGTCGACTGGTATATGAGACAGAAGGTACCCAGTCGATTGGATGAATCAACCCAGTTGACTGGTACTTTGACAGTAAGTTTCCAGTCGACTGGATGAATCAACTCAGTTGACTGGTAAAATGGACAGAAAGTCCCCAGTCGACTGGATGATATATACCAATTGACTGGATACCCAAAAGGTCTGAAAACGAGTATTTTTCAAGTGAAACCAGTCGATTGGTATCTCGACCCAGTCGACTGGTAGTTCAAAAATATGACCGTTGGACTCCAAATCGGAACGTTTTAAAGTAAATCTTTTTTTAAATTAAAGTCTTAAACGGCCATATTAATTGATTGCTATATAAACCCAACCAGTTAAGCATTCAATAACAAGCTGCATATATTCAAAAAGAGTTGATCTCACATAATCAAGTTTTTATACTCTTGAAACACAAAAAGCTTTGAAATAATCTTGTTGAGCCATTTCTTCAAGCTTTACTTTGAAAGAGAGACATTTCTGTGTAATAAGCTTTCATTTGTTGTCTCTCTACCTTTTACTTTACACCATCTTTGTAAAGAGATTACTTCCGAGAGGAAGGGGAAACTTTCGAAAGGAAGGAGATTGTTCGGTTTAAGCAATTCCTGTAATTTGCTTGTGTACGGTTTGTGCAACACCCGGCTAAGTTGTGCGACTAAGTTTTCTTAGTGGATTACTTCAAGGAGTTCCTTGAAGAGAGTGGACGTAGGGTCGGAACGAATCTAATATTGCCGAACCACTATAAACTGTGCTTGCATCCTCATTCCCTAAACTCTTTATTTACAGCTCATTACTTGTATTAATTGTTTGCTGCTTATCAGTTTTTATAAACTTGTATTAATTCCGCAAAAAGTTTTTAAAAACCCAATTCACCCCCCCTCTTGGGTTGAAACCTCGAGTTACAATTGGTATCAGAGCTTCGTTCTCTTAATTAGGCTTAAAATCCTTGAGTTGATCCAATGGCAGCAAATAGCTACTCTGAGGGACATTCTTATACTAGACCACCATTGTTCAATGGCTTAAATTATAACTATTGGAAAAATAGAATGAAAATCTTTGTCGATGGACAAGATTACAATCTATGGAGAATTATAGAAGAAGGACCTAAAATTCCTTCAAAAGAAATAGTTATCGGAGAGACTCTTCATACAATGCCTAAACTCAAAACTGAGTTTACTGACGAGGATTGTAAAACGATGTCTCTCAATAGCAGAGCAACAAGCATGCTACATTATGCGTTAGATATTTCTGAATATAACAAAATATCTGCATGCGTTTCTGCTAAAGAAATATGGGACAAATTACAAGTCACATATGAAGGAACTAGTGAAGTAAAAAGGTCTAAAATTTACATCCTAATTTCTGAGTATGAATCTTTTAAGATGTCTCCTAACGAAACCATTTCTGAAATGCACTCACGATTCACCACTACTATAAATGGTTTAAAATTGCTTGGTAAGAATATTAAGGAAGTTGAACTAACCAGAAAAATCTTGAGATCTCTGCCACCAGAATGGAAACCAAAGAGGACAGCCATTCAGGAGGCCAAAAATCTTGACAAGCTTGATGTTGAGACGCTGCTTGGGTCATTATTGACATACGAGATGGAAGAAATGACTCTCGTCGTCAATGATGATGAGAAGAAGAAAAAGCAAATTGCTTTCAAAGCTTCTACGAGCAATAAAGAAAAGGAATTAGAACAAGAAGCAGAGAGCAGTGAAGAGGATGGTGAAATGGCTTTAATCACCAGACGATTTCATAGGTTCTTGAAGAAAAGCAAGAAACCTTACTCAAAGGATCCCACCTCAATGTGTTATGGCTACAAGAAGCCAGGACGTATAAAAGCTGACTGTTCGGTTTCAAACAAACCATACAAGGGCTTCAAGAAGAAAGCTATGGTAGCAACTACCTGGAGCGATGACGAAGAAGATGAGTCATCAGACAAAGAAATCGGATACGAGGAAATTGCCAACCTTTGTTTGATGGCAATCGATGATGAAAGTGAGGTAACATCTTCTCCCTCTTCAAAAAATAATATTGTTACTAGTAGTGAAGAACTGCTAGAAGTTATAAATGAAATGCATGAAGAATTGAAGAAATTTGATTCTAGAAATTCTGTTCTTAATAAAGAAGTATCATCTCTTTCTAAAGAAATGATAATTCTTAGAGAAGAAAAAGAAAAATTATCATCCTTACTGTATGATTATTCTCAAGATTTTCTTAAAGATAAAAATGAGAATTTGAAAAATAAAATTTCTGAATTAAATAGCACTATATCTAGACTTATGCTTGGTAAAGAAAAACTTGATGAAGTGCTTTCTTCCCAAAGATTAAGTGGAGGAAAATCTGGTGTAGGATATTCTCCATTGGGAAAACAAAAAACAAAAGAGAGCTTATTCATGAAAGCCTCTTGTGTAGATGAAGCTTCTACTTCAAAAGCTCCTAGCATTGTTAAACGCACTCCCTCGATAAATGCTAGGAAGTCTAGAAACTTAAATGATCATACTAAATTGAAGCATCCTAAAAATACTTATGCTTATATGTATGCTCATTCTAGAAATGCTCATACACATCCTAGAAATAATTATCATGCTCATTCGAGGAACAATGTGTATAATCAAAGAATGCATTCTACTCATGCTCATCCTAGGAATTATCATCATGGTTATCCTAGAAACAAAATGCACACACAAAATAATGCTTGCATGTATCCTAGAATGCATCATCATACTTTTTATAGAAATGACATGCATTTTCATACTCCTTACCATAGAAACATGTATCCTAGGAACTATTATCCTAAGGATTATAGGAATGCACATGTAAGACATCCTAGAAATTTCTATGACTATCATGCTAGGATTGTGCATCATCAACTTGTTCATAGAGCACCACATGTTAAGAAAATATGGGTCCCAAAAGGAACCGTATTTTCAAGGACTAACCCCAAAGGACCCAAGAAAAATTGGGTACCTAAAAGTGCTATCGTATATCCTTGTGTGATGTAGATTTGTCTCCACACCAAGGAGAAAGGTAACTGTTGGCACCTTGATAGCGGATGGTTGAAGCACATGACCGGTGATAAAAGCGTATTCAAGGAGCTAACTCTAAGAGATGGTGGACTTGTGACCATTGGAGACAATACTAAAATAAAGATCATCGGGCATGGAAAAGTCAGTAATGATTTCTCAACCTTAGATAATGTATTGTTAGTACAAGGCCTTAAGCCAAATTTACTTAGCATTAGTCAATTATGTGACAAAAGATACAAAGTCACATTTGAGACCTCTCATTGTCTAGTTATAGACATCAAGAGCAACAAGATCAAATTCATTGGCCATAGACATGAAAATGTCTATATAGTTGATTTGAAATCCTTGCATTCTGATAATGAAAAATGTTTTCCTACTTTTAGTGAAAATCCATGGCTATGGCATAGAAGGCTTGGTCATGTAAACATGAACTTGCTAAAAATTGTTTCAAGAAAAGATTTAGTTATTGGACTTCCTAAAATCAATTTTGAAAAAGACAAAGTTTGCAATGCTTGTCAAATGGGAAAACAAACTAGGATTTCTTTTAAAGCAAAAAATATAGTCTCAACTACTAGACCTTTGGAACTTTTGCATATAGACTTATTTTGTCTAATTAGTACCATTAGTCTAGGTGGCCATCAATATGCTCTTGTTATTGTTGATGACTATTCAAGATATACCTTTGTTATTTTTATTGCTTACAAGGATGAAGCTTTCAAAGTATTTGAAAAGTTTTGCAAAAAGGTACAAAATGAAAAAGGAATTTGTATTTCAAGCATAAGAAGTGATCATGGCAAAGAATTTGAAAATCAAAGCTTTTCAAAATTTTGTGATGAAAATGGAATTAATCATAACTTTTTAGCTCCTAGAACTCCTCAACAAAACGGAGTTGTTGAGAGGAAAAATAGAGTTCTAGAAGAATTTTCAAGAACTATGCTTTGTGAAAATAGTTTACCAAAATACTTTTGGGCTGAAGCCGTGAATACTTCTTGCGATATATTAAATAGAATATTGATAAGGCCTTTGCTTAATAAAACTCCATATGAACTATGGAAAGGGAGAAAACCCAATATTTCCTATTTTTGTGCTTTTGGTAGTAAGTGCTTCATCTTAAATAACAATAAAACTAACTTGGGTAAATTTGATTCCAAGACCGATGAAGGAATATTTTTAGGATATTCAACTACTAGTAAGGCTTATAGAGTTTTCAATAAGAGAACTCTAGTAGTAGAAGAATCTTTGCATGTAACCATTGATGAATCTAATCCAATGAGTAGTAGAGAAGTTTCCTTTAAAGATGATGCAGATTTTATTCCAAGAAGGGAAACTCCTACTCCCATTGTTGACCCAAAAGTGAGTTCTCCTCAAGCAAATGAAAGGATGACAACTCCCAATTTGGACCAACCATCCTCAAGTCAACAAGAGGAAAATCTACCCAAGGATTGGAGGTATGTAAATCATCATCTAATTGATCAAGTAATTGGTGATCCTTCACAAGGGGTAAGAACTCGCTCTTCTATTAGAAATATTTGCAATTATGTAGCTTATCTGTCTCAGGTTGAACCTAAGTCCTTTATAGAAGCTGAAAAGGATAATGATTGGATAATTGCAATGCAGGAAGAGATAAATCAATTTGAGAGAAACAATGTTTGAAAACTAGTTCTAAGACCAAAAGATCATTCAATAATTAGAACTAAATGGGTATATAGAAATAAAATGGATGAAAATGGTATAGTAACTAGAAATAAAGCTAGATTAGTTGCTAAGGGATATAACCAAGAGGAAGGAATAGATTTTGATGAAACCTATGCTCCCGTAGCTAGATTAGAAGCTATTCGAATGTTATTAGCCTTTGCATGCTTTAATAAATTCAAGCTATTTCAAATGGATGTGAAAAGTGCCTTTTTAAATGACTTTATAGAAGAAAAGGTTTATGTTGAACAACCTCTTGGATTTGAAAATCCTAGTCTACCAAATCATGTCTTCAAGCTTTCTAAAGCTCTATATGGGTTGAAGCAAGCTCCAAGAGCATGATATGAAAGACTAAGTAAATTTTTGATTGACAATGATTTTGTAAGAGGTAGAATAGACACAACTCTCTTCACAAAAACTCACAAAAATGACACTTTGATAGTTCAAATATATTTTGATGATATTATATTTGGTGCTACTAATGAATCTATGTGTCAAGAGTTTGCAAAGTGCATGCAAGGTGAATTTGAAATGAGCATGATGGGAGAACTTACCTACTTCCTTAGACTGCAAATCAAGCAACTAAAAAGAGGTATCTTCATCAATAAAAAAAAGTACATCAAAGACCTACTAAAGAGGTTCGGGATGGAAAGCTCAAAGCCAATTGGAACGCCTATGAGCACAACTACTAAACTTGATCTTGATGAAGGAGGTAAAAATATAGATTCTAAATATTATAGAAGCATGATAGGTGCTTTACTTTATTTGACTGCAAGTAGACCTGATATAATGTTCAGTGTATGCATGTGTGCTAGATTTTAGCCTAATCCTAAGGAATCACATATAGTTGCAGTAAAAAGAATCCTTAGATATCTACAAGGAACCCAGACCATAGGATTATGGTACTCTAGAGAATCATCTTTTGAGCTAGTAGGATATTCAGATGCTGATTTTGCTGGACGTAGGTTATATAGAAAAAGCACAAGTGGAACATGCCAATTCTTAGGTGCTATGTTAACTTCTTCCAAGAAACAGAATTCCGTTGCACTATGAACCGCTGAGGCAGAATATGTAGCAGCTGGCAGTTGTTGTGCCCAAGTTTTATGGATGAAACAACAGCTAGAAGACTATGGCATGAATCTCAAAAATATTCTTATATTTTGTGATAATACTAGTGCCATCAACCTAACTAAAAATCCTATTCAGCACTTTAGAACCAAGCATATAGAGATTAGACATCATTTCCTAAGAGACCATGCTCAAAAAGGTGATATAAGATTGGAATTCATTCCTTCAGAAGATCAAATAGCTAATATTCTTACAAAACCCTTAAGTGAAGCTAGTTTTTGTAAGATTAGAATGTTGATGGGATTGCTTGATTTTGATAAACTGAATGTTTGATTGCATCTCATTTCATCATTTGCATATTTGACATTGAGTGAAAGAATATTAATCCTTGTTTAATTATTTCCCTCACTCAAAAATGTCATAGATAAACAAAATCGTGCAAAAATTCAAAACTGGAAATTTTACTAAGGGTCCAGTCGACTGGTAAATGTTCTCCAGTCGACTGGTAATTCACTGCCAGATCTTCCAGTCGACTGGTACCTCTGACCCAATCGACTGGTAACTCTCTGCCAAATATTCCAGACGACTAGTAAGTCTTCTCCAGTCGTCTATTAGGACGAATCCCTGTTTGGCGCCATTTTTTTTTAAAAACCCTTGTTTTCCAGTCAACTGGTAAAGATAGCCCAGTCGACTGGTAAATGACTGTCAGCTTATCCAGTCGACTGGTACGTTTACCCAGTCGAGTGGTAGGCAAACTGTTCATCTTCTCAATGGGACCCAGTCGACTGGTAACGCAATATTATAAATATAACTGTTCATTTTTCTGAAATTTTACGCCATTTTCAAGCTCCCAAATTTTCTCTCTCTAAAAAATTTCACCATTTTGATCCAAAAACCATCCAAACTTCATCTAAACACACCGATCTACTCATCCATAAAGAGATTTTTGACTTTCTACGGTTAAAATCTCTTATTTTCGCCAAAATTCATTTTTCCCAAAAACTCATTTTTCTTCAAAATGAGTGATAAGATCCGTATAAAACTCACAACAAGTGGACCTAATGCGCCTAAAAAGCCAAGGTCTTCAAAACCTTCGGCTTTGGAGTCGAAAGAAAAGGGTGCAGCGGGCTCATCCAGCAAGGAGCCCAGAACAGAGTTGGAGCAGACTCTGTTTTACAGTCCAGCAGCTCATGCAAGGTATAATTCTATAATCCGTCTCAAGAAAATCATGACAGATAGAGTCGTTGATTTCGACTCTATTCGCCATGGAAATTTTGATATTCTACCAGCTTTTGAGGCAATAAATCTGACCCCACTGGTCAAAATTCATGAGAAATATTACCCGCGACTGATTCACCAGTTCTACGCGAACTTGGTGAAACTCAGTCCTCTGGCTCTGAGATTCAGAACCAGAGTTAGCGGTGTGGAGTTTGAGGTCAACACTGACCTCTTGATGAGCATTCTGAGAATCCCTGTAAGGGGGGTTCAATGAAATCTGGATGGATGGCCAGACAACTTTGAGGTTGAGGAGGCCTGTCGGATAGTCAGGAGTGACCCTAACTATATGTACAGACGCACTATATTTCATGCATGTAGTGACTTACCCCTCGACTCAAAGATGTTTCAGCTGATTGTCAGTTGAACCATCCACCCGAGACTCGGGAGTCGAGGGTATCTATCTAAAATGGATACAGTATTGATTTGGTGCCTAAAATCTAGGCACCACTTCAATATATATCCTCTGCTGCTCGCCAACATGATAAACGACGAAGCAAACGACTCCGGGTGTCTTCCTTATGGGATGCTCATAACGCTCATCCTCCAGCACTTTCGGGTACCTTTGCCTGCCTCCGAGGCTCAAGATATCGGATTGACGGACATCATTAACATCTCATCACTGAAGAAGATGGGATGTACTGTTCGTGAAGGGTTCCTCTATCCGAAGGCCGGAAAGCGCCTGAGGATCCGAGAGGATGCTAGTGACAGTGATGAGGATGCTGATACGGCTGCTGAGATGGAGACGAATACCCGAGCACCTCCCATTGGTGACTCGAGTACTGGTCAGACTGGTTATGATGACATCCTACGATCTATCACGAGCCTCCAGATGACGATGGAGTCCGGTTTCTAATCCATGCAGTCTGATTACCAGAGATTGAGCTCCTCCATAGACCACTTACGGGATGACTTCGAGTTACATCGAGAGCACATTGAGGGTTCCTTAGCTGAGATTAGGGATCTTCTTCATGACAGCTCTGACTCTTCCGCACCTTGAGTCCATATCTTTATCTTGTACTTAGTGTTTTCCAGTTCTTATCACATAGCACGAACATATCATGTATTATTTTGTCTTAGTTATGGCTCTGTGAAGCCCGTTTGTGTATTGACTTTTTATATATGATGATGTATTTCTATTAGCAATATTTCTTGCATCTATTTACGCTATTTGTGATATGTTAGCACTGTTTTAAAACTCTGTTTAGTCACTAAACTGCTCTAAAATGCTTATACGCTTGAAAACTTTTGGTTCTTACCGAGAAGAATTTCGAAATACGAATAAAGCCAAATCTTCGCGTACAATTTTTTTTTCTTATACTCTATATGATTGTATTGGCTAAATAGCTTATTTTTTATGTTATGCCCCATTTGGTTGCTGTTGTCAAAACGGGAGAGAAAAATGAGAAAAACGAGAAAATCTAAGTAAACACAACCAATACATAGATTTAGGGGGATCGTTGCTCCATAGCTTTGTAAAAATGTTTATTGATTGGTTGAGGTTGATTCTGGATTGGTTGAAAGAAATATAAACTGTGTTTGCTTGTTTACAGGGTGGTTTTACTCAAAAAATAGAGGAGACTCTGTCCAAATTTTTGTAAAATCCTAACACTTAGATTTTAAAACTGCTTTTACATTATTAGTTTTGTCATCATTAAAAAGAGAGAGATTGTTGACCCTCGCCCGTATTTTAATGATGGCAAAACACAACTGTTATTTAACTAACAAGTTTAAACTAAGTTGTATTAAGGATCAAACACATTCAACCAAGGAACCAAGTGCAAGAACTCAAACCAAAACCAATGTAAGTCTCACTCATACATTGTATTAGCTTGTTCAATGGCTCGAACACAAAAAGTTTTTCTAAAACCATTATTTTTAAATGTTTTTAATGAAAAACAGAAGAAAAACTGGGTTGGAAGACAACCCAGTCGACTGGGTACATATACCAGTCGACTGGTATATGGGACAGAAGGTACCCAGTCGACTTAATGAATCAACCCAGTCGACTGGCACTTTGACAGTAAGTTCCCAGTCGACTGGATGAATCAACCCAGTCGACTAGTAAAATGGACAGAAAGTCCCCAGTCGACTGGATGATATATACCAGTCGACTGGATACCTAGAAGGTCTAAAAACGAGTATTTTTTAAGTGAACCCAGTCGATTGGTAGTTCAAAAATATGACCGTTGGACTCCAAATCTGAACGTTTTAAAGTAAATCTTTTTCAAATTAAAGTCCTGAACGGCCATATTAATTGATTGCTATATAAACCCAACCAGTTAAGCATTCAATAACAAGCTGCATATATTCAAAAAGAGTTGATCTCACATAATCAAGTTTTTATACTCTTGAAACACAAAAAGCTTTGAAATAATCTTGTTGAGCCATTTCTTCAAGCTTTACTTTGAAAGAGAGACATTTCTGTGTAATAAGCTTTCATTTGCTATCTCTCTACCTTTTACTTTACACTATCTTTGTAAAGGGATTACTTCCGAGAGGAAGGGGAAACTTCCGAAAGGAAGGGGATTGTTCGGTTTAAGCAATTCGTGTAATTTGCTTGTGTATGGTTTGTGCAACACCCGGCTAAGTTGTGCGACTAAGTTTTCTTAGTGGATTACTTCAAAGAGTTCTTTGAAGAGAGTGGACGTAGGGTCGGAACGAATCTGATATTGCCGAACCACTATAAACTGTGTTTGCATCCTCCTTCCTTAAACTCTTTATTTACAGCTCATTACTTGTATTAATTGTTTGCTGCTTATCAGTTTTTATAAACTTGTATTAATTCCGCAAAAAGTTTTTAAAAACCCAATTCACCCCTCCCCCCTCTTGGGTTGAAACCTCGAGCTACAGTTGTGTTTGATGATGAGTTGCATACCTTATTGTTGTTGAGTTCATTGATTGTCAGATAGTTGGGATACATTGGTGGTATCCTTTAGTAATTCTATTGATGATGGAACTTTGACATTGGTGTGTTTTAAATACAACATGTTTAATGAAGAAACCATAAGAAAGGAATAGAGAATCTCTTATGAGGCCGAGGCACTAGTTATAAAGAGTAGAAGGAGAAGTAAAAGTAGAAAACCTCATTACAGTTGTGATAAATCAGGTGATATACCTAGATAGAGATTAAGTTCTAGAAAATGAGTTATATATCATTATTGCAACAAGCCTGGTCATATTAGGCTCGAGTGTAGTAAAATGAAAAGAGAGTAGAATAAGGAAAAATGTGAAGAAAAAAAAAAGTAGTGGTATAGCTACAGTTGCATCTGATGCTGATGTTATTGTTGTTTGCGATGATAATTCTGTTAATCTAATATGTCATGACTCCATTTGGGTAGCTGACACAGGTGTTAAATCTCATATTACTTCTCACATAGATTTATTCGCAACCTATGTTGCTAGTGATTTTGGCTCTGTGAAGAGAACCAGTGGTCCGTTGTGTAAAGTTATCGGTGTGAGAGATATTTGGTTAGAAACCAACATTGGATGCAAATTACTCTTGAAAGATACTAAACATATTTGTCTTAATCTAATTTCCACCACTTAACATGATGATGAAGGTTATGAAAGTAACTTCAAAGGTGGAAGTATGATTGGTGAAACTGCCTAGAGGAAAAAGATCACTTGCATGAAATCCTTGCATGAAAACCACACGTATGACTGGTGAAACTGCCTAAGGGAAAAAGATCACTAAAAAACATATGGGTCTACAAGTTGAAGACTGAAGATAAGAGCTCACATCCTAGGTACATGGCAAGACTAGTTGTGAAAGGGTTCAGTTAGAAGAAAAGAATTGATTTTGAATTTTTTTTTTCTCACCTCTAGTAAAGATGTATTCTATTCGAGTTGTTCTTAGTTTGGCTACTCATTTGAACTTAGAGATAGAACTACTTGATGTGAAAATTGCCTTCCTCTATAGTGATCTAGAGGAAGAGATTTACATGAAGTAGTATGAGGGGTTCAAAGTCAAATGTAAAGAACAACAAGTGCACATGTTGAGAAAGAGTTTGTATGGGATCAAACAGGCACCTAGACAGTGGTATAAAAAAATTGATTATTTCATAGATAATCATGGTTATAGCAGAACAACTTCTGATCATTGTGTGTTTGTTAAGAAGTTTTCTGATGGTAACTTTATTTTTCTCTTGCTCAATATGGATGATATGTTGATTGTTAGTCATTATATTAGTAAAGATTAATTATTTAAAGAAGAACCTCATTAAATCCTTTACCGTGAAGGATTTGGGACTGGCGATACAAATTCTTGGTTTGAAGATCTCCCATAATAGAAAGCATGGGAAGTTGTGGTTGTCTCAAGAAGGTTATATTGAGAAGTTTCTTGTGAGATTTCATATGAGCAATGTGAAACCTGTTATTACTCCACTTACAGGTCATTTCAAGCTTAGTTCCAAGTAGTCTTCTACTAGTGAGAAAGAGAAAGAAGAAATGAAGAAAGTTTCTTATGCTTCTGCAGTTGGCAGTTTGTAGTTTGATGCATGTTATGGTTTGTACAAGGCCAGATATTGCTCACGCAGTTAGTGTTGTCAGTCGATTTTTCTTTAATCTAGGAAAATAGCATTGGTTAGTTGTTAAATGGATTCTTCGATACCTCAGTGGTACTTTCAAGATGTGTTTGCGTTTTGGTGATGGTAAACCTATGCTAGATGGTTTGGCAGATGCTGACATAGCCGATGATATTGACATCCAGAAGTCTACATCAGGGTACTTGATAACTTTTGCAAGGGGTGTTGTGTTTTGACAGTCTAAACTAAAAAATGTGTTGCTTTATCTTCCACAAAGACTAAATATATTGCCTTAACCGAATCTTGTAAGGAGCTATTATAGTTGAAAAAGTTCTTATGAGAATTGGGCATGAAGCAAGAAAAGTATGTTTTGTATTATGACAATCTAAGTGTTATCTATCTCATTAAGAATCCAACATTTCATTATCGGTCTAACCATATTGATGTGCATTACCAGTGGATTCGTGATGCTCTGGAGATGAAGTTTTTGCAGCTTGATAAAATCCATACCGATGAGAATTGATTGGATATGATGACTAAAGTTTTGCCTTCGCAAAAGATTGAATTTTGCAAAAAGATAACAGGTATGGTTGTGCCCTCTACATGCGTCAAGAGGGGGAGATTGTTGGGGTGGATCTCTCCTATGTGGAGCCACCGCCAATTAATTTGGCTGACATGACCTTAAGGCCACCAGTATATAAGAGAAAAATTCTCTTTAGTTGGATATAGAGAGCCGTAATTTTGTGTTGCCGTCGAAATAGTTTGGGAGTTGATTTTTTCTGCTTTTAACTCATGGTTATGATTTGATTTGAAGATCGATTTTATCATAGTTTAAGCTCTTATTTTAGGTGTTGATTCTAAGTGATGAAGGCTTCAAGTTGATGTATTATGTTTGTTCACTTGTTTCCATTACAGCTTGTTTCGATGAGATCAGTTAAATTTTGTCTGATAGATTATTATTGAAATCCACTTTTAGAGTGACGATAAATTATCTATTGATCCTTTAATTGATATAGAGAAAACACTTTGTATTCTCATTATTTTATAGTGAGATTTTTCCTGGATTAGGTTTCGTAGTTTTTCTCTTTTACATTGAAGGGGTTTTCCACGTAAAAAGTCACTGTCTTGATTTTTGTGGTTTGATTATTATCGTTTTGCTACGGTTATTTATGGTTGTGATCATTTGCCTATTTTATTCACGTAAAAGAGGGAAAATAGTTTGTTGTTTCCCAACAAAAATTAAATCAATACCATCAAACATAATATTCTAATACTTTTCTTTCTCATGGATCACTCTAGTAATTCATTCATGTGATGGTATACACACTGATATCATATGGGTCCTAGGAGGAACTTTATTCGGTGTCCTAATTTTTTTACTAATAAGCAAGGGAAGAAAAAAGGATGCGTATAACATGGTGTAGAAAGGATAACGATTATCTCCATTTGAAAATTGAAATGAAGTCAAGTTTATGGTTCGTGTAGAAAAATTTTATTTTACCATATTTTGAGAATAAAGATTTTTAAGAACACTTATCAAAGAAAAATTCGTGTATTCCTCTCTTCCATCTCTTTCTCTTATGGATTATAATTTTCTTCCCTAATTATTCTCGTCTAATGTAGGGACAAAGCTGAAATTTCATATTTGGGGGGTAAAATAAAATTATGAAAGAAAAATATATTTTGAAGTGAAGTTATAGTAATTTTGGGAGGCAACATGCAACTTTTATAAGAATTTACCCAAAAAAAAAATTTAAGTTCAAAACAATAATGTTAAAATTTTTGGAGGAGCAATTGACCCTTCATACTTATACGTGGCTCTGCCCCTTGGCTGAAGAATTAACCTCTTTAAGATCTTTTAATAATTCATTTATTCTCTATCTTAATTTCTTATGAGACTCGTCAGTTTCCAATTTCCATCTAACTCACTTTGAGTTTATTGCTTTATCACCCTTATTTTTTCCATTCCTAATGATTTATATTTCAGTTAGTATGTTGATGCATGTAATTGTAGTATGCGTCCTTGTTAAAATTCACACTTTTCGTAAAATAATAAATGATAAAATTCTGTAGTATACCATTTACTTGTTAATTCCCTCACTGACCTCATTTAGTCTTACCATATCATTTTTAGTAGAGTAATTTAGTGACAAAAATATTTTTTTAAGAAAAAAAACACCTTTTAAATTTGAAGGAGAAGGGAGTTGTTTTGGAAGAAAAAAAAGCTTTAATTTTGGAGGGTTTCTGAACTTCTAAAAATAAATAAGAAATTTATTTGGGTTTAAAGGTTTTGGAACTAAATTGGTTAAATATGGGCTAAAAAGAATTTTCAGGCTTTTAAAATGATTTACTAAAAAACAAACTTAAAAATTGGGTTACTTTCGTTTTAAAATTAATACCTAAGTGCACATATAAATTTTTATCCATTTCTCCTTAATATCCAAACCAGTCTGGTTTAAATCCAATATTACAAAATTAACTTGATCAAGGTCGAATCTAGATTCGATCTCCAAAAAAACCCTTAAAAGTTTGTTTGGTTCGGGACACACCACTAGAATTAGGGAGGATTGAATTAATCCAATCTCATTTTAATTCATTTCCTGCGTTTGTTTCGTTTAAAAGATCGGATTACATAATCTCAATAAAATTTGGGTGAAACATATTTTTGGTCTTTCAAGTTTGTCGTTAATCTCAATTTCCCTGAGAAGTTTCAATTGTTTGCAATTTGATTCTTGAAAATGATCAAATTGGATCTTATTGTCAATCTGCATCTTATCATTATTTTTCTTATTATATTCATACTTGTAGTAGGTGGGCAGCCAGAAACTTTACTTTTCATGTGACACAATTGTTTTTAAAGAGTTTGGAGGATGGAGGGGTAAAGAGAGCAAGGAATTTTGTTTTGACTTGTTTGGTGAATTGAAATATGATCATATAAATGATTCAACACAATTTTTCTTGTAAGATTTAAAATTTCTTTATTAAAGAATTAACTTTATACAACTTGTTTGAAGAATCGGTTATGAATATTTCTATTTTACCAAATTTTGAAAGTTATATTTAATTAATGAATGTTGTTATTATGAAAGTGTAATCAACCATCTTGCGTTTATTAAGTCTTGATTGGTTTACATATCCTATTTACAACAAATCTTCTATTACAACAAGCAAGGGGAATTAACTTGGTACAATATGGAAGAAGACGATGGAAGTTATATTTGATTAATGATTACTATTTTAAAAGTGTACCTAATTTGGAATAAGAAAATTTATATAATGCACGTTATAAGCTTCGCATGCAATTTAGTCTTACGCTCGATTTCTTATTTTGGTCTTTCGACTACAAAATCTCTTAATCGGATCAAGGATGTCATATTCTGGTATCAGTCTATTCCTTCCGTTGCATTTTCCACCAATCCTTGCTGTTGAAATCCTCGTGGCACCACCTAGGACGCTAAACTGGCTAAGGTAATGAGGGGAAAAAATTCCCCCAATTTCTCATACGTGCAGGCAAGGGGCTACATTGGTTGTAAAAGGTGAAAGTTAAGGTTTAATCTCATCTCATCTCATCTTTCTTAACGTTTCATCTATCTGTTGAGAAGAAAAAGCTTGAGAGGACATACCTTCATTGAAAGTATCATGCAATGGTTGTGAACATCTTCATAAAGCAGACGAACGGTGAGAAGTACTTTAAATATTGAAAATCGACATCTAGGGATTCAAAATTTGAATCTTTGAACTGTTTGGCAAGCCACGACCAACAATGTCTCACTTTTTTGTGTGATGAATAATCTAAAAGATAACCTAATTATTCGTAAGTATTTATTTTAAATGTCTAACAATGTCACATTTTTTACACCAACAAATTAATGTCGTACATGTAATCTCTGTCTTTATTGTCATTTCATTTCTCCTAACCAATTTAGCTCCAAAAAGGTTTTTCAATAAACTGTCGTTCAAATCGATTTAACAGTTGTGAGCTTGTTCTTAGACAACTCAGCCAATCAATGTTCTTTAGCCTGCTGATTCCTAGGGTTTGTTATCTAAGATGTTTATACTTCAACAAAAATATGCTCAACAATAGTAAAATGCAAATCCAATGGCGTTTGTTCCCGAGTCCTCCCTTTCTCATATTAACTACTGTGACTTGTATTTGGTGCAGCAAAATGATGAATATTAGGGCGAAACGACTTTCAAATATGGCTAGAAGAGATTGAGAACTGCCTTCAATAATCGGAGATCAATCCTCTGGATATGAAAATTAAAGCTATTCATAGCTAAATGCAATTGTAATCATAGACAGACCATTTCATTTCTCGGAGACTCCCAACACACTTTGAATCAATATAGTGAGGTTTCCTTTTGAGTTTACTAGCCATTACTCACTATTTGATTTCAATCCAGAGTTGAGCAGATTTGAGTTTCTTCAACCAAAAATGTGTAAGCTTTTACTACAGTTTACTAGTTCACTTCATGGCTCAAATACGGCACTTGAATCTTATGTTTTGAAATCCTTTGAAACTACAAAATAATTTGAGAAAAACACAGGGATTTTCTAGGACTTCACAAAAGTTTTGAGAAAGATAAATTCAGAAGAAATCTGGCTTTTTTCCCTCAATATGCATATGTTCATGTTGATGGCTCCCCATCCCTTAAAATGGAATTCTCATATACCCTTCACAATGACACATAAAATGCACTAATTATCTGAACTTGGATCGGGTAATTAGAAAGCATACCGTACCTACATGCAAGCAACACCTCAACTAATCGAATTCTTGTGGGCAATTTCTCACTGCATAACATACTCAAAATCCGAAAAAGATTTTACATGAAACCATATCAATGGCTCTTGTAAACAGATACTAGCGGCAAACGTTCTCCACCCCTCACTAAGTAACCTAAAAAAAGAGTTAGAAGCGTACTTGCGGGATGTGTTACTTCGATTATAAACAATGCCAACTTGAGTAGTTCTTCAGATCTTGGCAAAATACACATTCTTCATCTCTCTTGCAGCATCCAAAATTTATTTCTTTCTCTTAGTACCAGCCCCTGAAGCACGCCCACCTCTCTTCCCGGTGGCTGCAGAACCTCCTTTTCCTCTGCCTGCTGGTGTCTTCTTGGCACTTGAATTCCCAGTGCCCTTCAAGTCCATTTGTACTTCAATTCCTAGAAATTCAAGGCACATGTTAGAACTAATCAAATCAAAGGATAACAGTCACTCACCAACTCACATGGTTTTATATTCAAAAGCAAGAGTAACACGTTTGAGAAATAAACCACCAACCTTTTGAATTCAGACTTTGAAGTTCTGTCTGCAGCTTCTCTCCATTTACAGTTCCTTCTGGCATGTCAAAATAAAACATAAAAACAACCACAAAGTCAACAAAAAGTTTAACACACAAGAACTCTATCCACATATGTTTTCCTCTACAACTTTTTCATTCTTGATACTGCCTAAATAGCTTAAACGAGTTACTTGTTCAGACAGACTGTTTACTATTGTAATTTTTATCTTCATAGAAAAGTAACTCTCATAATTTAAGGCACAAGTTGATTCCCATAAACTCTATTCAGATCATAATACACAACAGGCAACTCCTCAATTCTCCTGGTTCAGAGGGTTACACAATTTTTATATACTTGTTACAGGCCTGACTAAGAGTGCATAAAAATCCTTCTGAACAAAATAACGCAGCTGTAATCTAAGATCCAGCATGGCAACCCCTTTGGACAAGACTTCAACAAACTATGCCTACCATCTCTTCTTCTCCGATCCTTAGCACTCCATAAAAGATTGAGAAATTCTACGCTTTCTCTGCCTAATAGATTTCAAGCCAGCTGAAAGCTGTGCAAGCAGGACATATGCAAAAAATTGAGGACAAAAATTGTTTTTAAAAAATCTCATTGTTTCGGCGTTTTGAGTGTGAGCTTTTGTTCAACTTTTACCTAAAGTTTTAGGGTGGAGGTGGAGAGAGCTGCTATAATGACTCTTTCGTCATTGGATACCCGGTTAGATTTCACTGGCTCAGATGGGATGCAAAAGAACAAGTATGCAATGGCAAACCAATCAAAGCTTATAATCAGAAAAAACATTTACCCATGTCCTCTGCATCCGAAGAGTTTTCTTCTTCACTTTCTGCCAATGCATTATCATTCTCCTCTCCTAGGTCATCAGATGATTCTAGTATCGCAGCAACCCGCTTCTTGACCGCCTTTTTCATTCCAGGAAGTGATACCAAATCAGCAGCTCGTACCATACGTGTTTTGCTTCCTTCTTTATATGCTTTTGTCAGAGCCGCTTTCACAGCAGATGGAACGCCTTCCAGTGGGTTTCCATGCCCCTAATTCAAAAAATACCCATTAATTATTTTTTAGACTGCGAAGGTGGTGATCATCCATGTTGTATATTACGTTGACAGTGGTACCTGAAATTTAGATAATTCAACAATAGTATCAAAGTCCTCCTGGCTGATAGAGTAAGCATTCATGAACTCCACAACCTCGTTAACGGCTTCAACCTGGTCATTATATCACAGAGAACAGATGAGAATTTAAGCAAAATTCCTTAAAATCCTGTCCAGACATCGTCGAAGGTAAGAGGCACCTGAAGACACTAGGGGTGCATGGGGTGCAGTTAGTTACGGAAAATGTTTTCAATTTTCTATCTCCATTCGTCAACACTTTCTTCAACAATTTGCACACTTTTAACATAATATGGAAGACAACATTTCTCTTTCCAACATAATGTTGGAATACCAAATTATGTTAAAAATGTGCAAATTGTTGAGGGAAGTGTTTAAGGAAAATAGAGATGGAAAAGGAAAAGCATTTTCCACAACTAAGTACACACTAGGTCTTCATACCACCTAAGGCCTGAGGCATTAAGCAACACAAAGGCAAGCGACAGTGAAATAAGAGAGAGCTCCATCAGCACAACTAACAAGTGAGAGAGAGAGAAGTATTGAAAAAAGAGGAAAGAGGAGAATTAAAAGTTTGAAAATTGGTGAACCACATAAATTACAGGTGCAAAGGGAAGTGAGAAAGCAAATAAGAGAAGAAACCAGAGGGAAGAGGAAAAAAAGGGTTGAAGGCAAGGGTGAGCCTAAAAGAAAGAGAGGTTCTGACTGTGTCTTCTTCCTCCATGTTTCAAGGAGGTTCAAGTTCCAGTTTCATTGGCTGAGACACAAAAGTGAGTACCTAAGAATGTCTTGCCCCAGGTCTAAAGGCATATTTTGGGCACCAGAACTCCCCTCACCAACTGGTGGAACCCAACTTGCCTTCAACTACACTGACTTGTTTTACACATTCACCATGCAAAAGAAAAAAGGGGGAAAAAAACTTCCAACCTTAGGCAGCACCCGAAGTGGATCAGTCAATCGTTTCAGAAGAAGTGTAAGATATTCAAGTCGAAGAGTGCTCCTGTGCCATTGTTAATACAAGAATGATAGGCAAACTATAAGGGAAAAAGAACAGAAATGAAAGAGCATGTATGAATCCCAAATAATTAACACTAAATATTTCAAATTGACAATAAGAGAAGAAAAACACCATATTCCGTGGAAGAAATGGAGAGTACCATGAGAGCAAGGACAAACAATTCTGCAGTCCGTATTCCCCTCAAAGTGGAGAACTTTTTATAATTTGTGGTCCCATGCATGCACATATATACAAAGTGGATATGAATACATAAACGACCTCCCTGGATTGTTTGCTTATCCTTTTTCTCCTCCCATTGCCCAAGGGATCATCAAAATATTTTAGAAATGTTAATAGCAAATGCTAGACAATCATAGAACAAATGACGTAACAGATTATGGTAGCCAACTTTGGATGAATACTATATTCATTTTCATTTCCTCTTTTTTTTCTGCTCTAGGATATTCATTATCAGCTTCTGGACAAACGTTTTTGTTAACTGACCAACTAATTAGGTCAATTCATCAATTTTTTTTGCAATGTTGTTTAATCATATTCACATCAGTATCAAGCCTAGATTTCAGTAGTTTATCACAGAAGATAGCTTTTGCAGTTTTACACTAACACCTGTGTTGGCCCTAACCCACAGCTACAATAAGGACATACATATAACCATGCATGCATGACTAGTACCATGGTCCTTTCAGCTCTCTGTAGAAGACATGAACTTTTCCCGTACACAAGACATAAGGTCATCAGACTCATAACAATCAGAAGTTATGATATGGAAACTGCAAGTTACCTTCCTGGACTAGATTCACGAGAAGAAAGAACATGGATATGCAAATCCTCCAAAAGCCTCAAATTTTTTCCCATTGTTGAATTCTTTCCCAGCCATCCGCCAAATCTATTAAAATTTCGTTCACCCTGCATACATAAACCATCTTCTGTCTAAGGATAAATCTGAAATGAAATGGGATAACCTCACAAAATTATAAATGTGAAGCAGTAATATGAAGATAAAAAGTTCAGATAATACATATATATCAACTCAGGTATCGAAAAAGGAAATGAATGAGCTTCAGAACTTGCAATTTTATCCTAATCTATTGTGCATAAAGAAGCAATTTCATAAAAATTAAATTGACTCAAAACTTGGCTTTGGTGATACATCAACCAAGTAGGGGCGGCACCAACCACAACTTTGCGGGATCCATCGACCCCCCCCCCCAAAAAAATAAAAAACAGTTTGAAAAAAACCTTGTTATACATAGGATACAAAATGGATCGTCGTCCCAGTACAATTACCAAAGCCAACTGCCACCCCACCCCAAACCCCCCCAAAAAAAAAAATTCCCATATTGAAATTCCTAGCTCCAACCCTGCTACTAAATAGTCAAACCCACGTATAAAAATAAAGCTAAACCGAGCAACTATTGCATAATTAAGCTGCTAAGACCAAAACATCGAACAAAAATGTCAAGGAGATTGACAAAGGGAGCTATTCTCTTCCTTGAGCAAGGAGAATAGCGATTCGCAGTTACACTAATCAGGCGTGATGTGGTCAAGAGTATGTATAAGAAAGAATAGCAACTGTGAAGAAAACCAGAGAGAAACAAGTGTGAATCTAAGGCTTAGATAAAAGTTCTGCAGTGAACCTTATCTTCATGCAACAGGTCAGGATTAATAAACTAAACATATGCAAGAAAATGTCAAAGGGTGCATAGTTTTGATAGATAGAGGCATCTACAAGTACCTTA
The DNA here is from genome assembly GCA_023935145.1 of Bretschneidera sinensis. NCBI lineage: Eukaryota > Viridiplantae > Streptophyta > Magnoliopsida > Brassicales > Akaniaceae > Bretschneidera > Bretschneidera sinensis. Next base: position 25,923,296 of record CM043698.1, on the reverse strand, counting down.
AATTCTAAAAGAATTGTGCGTGCAGGGGACCATCCACTACTTGTACTTCATTGTCCATAAGTGAATCGATATATATAGATATAGAAACCTTCTACCGAAAAAAAGAACATATAGAAACCAGTATTTTCATTAAACTTGAAACAGGATCATGCAGCATACGAATGTACACAATCCTCCATAAGATAGCTATAAAGTCAACCATGCTTTATCTTTCTGGTACCAAATGATTAGGAAAGTGATGTAGAATAGTAATAGAATAAGAAATAGAAGCTACGCTACCTGAGATTGGAACAGAATACCACGCTACCTGGGGATAGGAAAAGAAGCCAAGTCCTTGGGGATTGGGGATAGGAAAAGAAGCCAGGCTACCCTGGAAGTTGAGAGGAATTGATACCCATATCAATCTGATTTTTATTTATTCAAAGCTAATTGAAAAGTAACATAAAGGATTTCTTATATAGAGATCTTTAAAAATCTTATCCCTAAGCTAACACCGTAAATAAAGAAGCCCTAATCCTAATACAAATTTGCCCCATATTATAATATTACAACTTTTCCCCCATAGTACAAAATTACAAACTTGCCCTCATACCCTTATGTACCCCATCATTCTCCACCACTTAGAAAAAACTCGATCTCTAGTTTTGAAGTGAAAAAGCATCAATAACTGTGATGTTTTTCGAAATGAAGCATAGTCACGCAAGGCTTGAAAAATGAGGTCTCGACCAAGATAAAAAAATTTGGCAAAGAATGTCTGTGGAGGTGCTTCAAACCAAATAAGCAAGATAAAATCAACACTAGGAGGATGCTTATCAACTACTGCCTCGATCATGTCTTCAATCTTTTCTCGTGGCTTGGAAGTTTGTTCCTGCGTACTTGCTTCATTGACTGTCTTTTCAATATCTAGATTACCAAGTTCAACATTGCTCAGCTCCTTATCCTTGTCCTGGGCGTGCTTGCAATCTGTTGTCTCAACTTGCTCAAAGACTTCCGATGTGTCGTGAGGCGTCACTAAATCAATAATCTTGGAAGCTTCATCTTCGTGGTTCTTTTGTTGGAAGTGAGCATAACTAACTTGCTTTGATGGACCGGGAATAAAATCATAGTTGCGATTAAAATCGACGGTTAAGCTTTCTATTCTCTTAGAAACCCTATCAAATACCTTTTAGAGCTTGAGAAAAGCCTCATTGGGCATCATTGGTTCTCTTGGTGAGTAATACCCAATCGTCATCCGACAACCGTAATCGTAAATACGACCATTCAACTTTGTTGTTGCCCAAAATGCATCTTGGTGCCTAGCAAATTGCACAATGGCTTGAAAATCATAACAATTTGTGAGATAATAACTTTTTCACCAAACCCATATGAATCAAAAACCTTATGCAATACATCCTGTGTGACCGGATATAATGCATCATGGATGGTCACACAAAGGATTCGGTTTGAGCCCATTACTCGTGAATACAATTTTTTTTTTCTTTTTTTTTCTCTCCTACTTTGACTAACACAACACCACTTTTTTCTGCTCTTTTTTTTTAAATTAAAAAAAATACAAATACAAATACAAATAAACTATTACTTCCTCTGTTAACAGAGGAGAAAATAAAACGGGGTTACGCGCTCCTTGGCGTTGATGGCTGGGGCGGATCTCCTTGGGTTGGGGTCGCCTGAAGTAGGTAACCAAGATGGTGGTGGCAGCTCGGTAGGAAGCTACCGGATCTGGGAGATCGGTGACGAAGAAGTTCGACGGCCTTTGTGGCTTTTGATTGTTATCCGATCAAAAGATCGGCGTGTGGACGTCGGGGGTGGGTAGATCGCCAATTTCCGGTCCAAGTGGTGTGATCCGTCTCAGACGGAGGTGGTTGCTGGTAGCGACGCATGGTGGTTCGGCCTGAAACTTTCAGGCTTTGGTCGGCTCAGGATGGCGAGTCCTGTGGTGGTGGCAGTGTAGTCTGGAGATCACCAGAAAACGACAAAACTGCGTTTAAACTGTTTTGGCCAAAGGCCTGTTTGGTTCGTGGATGTGTATGGGCAGATTGTGTATTGTGCCTGTGGGATAGATGGATCTGTTTAGGCTCTAGGCTCTGATACCAAGCTGATGTAGAACAATAATAAAATAAGAAATAGAAACCAGGCTACCTTGAGGATTGGAACAGAATACCAGGCTACCTGGGGATAGGAAAAGAAGCCAGGCTACTCTGGAGGTCGAGAGAAATTGATACCCATATCAACCTGATTTTTATTTATTCAAAGCTAATCGAAAAGTAACATAGAGGATCTCTTATATAGAGATATTTAGGAATCTTAACCCTAAGCTAACACTGTAAATAAAAAAACCCTAATCCTAATACTAATTTGCCCCATATCATAAAATAACAACTTTTCCCCCATAGTAAAAAATTACAAACTTGCCCTCACACCCTTCTGTACCCCATCAGAAAGTCTAAATAATTCAAAAAAGAAGTGGCTAAGCATGTTATAATGTTTGATAGCAAAAGAAAAGAGAACAAAAATAGGAACAAGATGTAGACATAGAAAGATTTGGACAAGCAATCTAATACAAGTTAGACAATGAGCGACAAAAACCTATAAATGCATCAACTCACAGGAGTGAAATGATTCAAGTTGAAGACATCAAAATAGCACAAAGCCATCAATGATGTGAGTAGATGGTGACAAAAGGCAAAATTGCCTAGGATTTTCTGGTAAATATGAATCAGCTATATAATGATAGAAAAGTCATGTAAGCCTCAGTCATCACTCAACATAGTTAAAAAAATTTGCCTTTCATAACTTGAGTATAAAGAGTCCCTTGTTGAGGGCCTCTTCAGGTAATTGAAATGCCATAACTCCATAATGGAGAAAAATTAGCATGCACCAATGTAATTATCTATTAGCAAAGCAGCAGCCACGTGTCTGATCTTTATAAATATCAATTCCGACTTAAAAATCTATCAATTTTAAAATGGCCAAGAGGAAGCCAGTACTACAAAGACCTAATCTGTAATATTGTACACAAATACATCTCGCGTCGCTCATAATCCCTTCCTAGGACAAGATAGTATACATGTGCAGCCAAAAACAACCTTATTGATGAGGTAACCAATCTAAGGTAGGATTAGTAATACATTCCCTGGTCGAGCATCATTTTAAGTCTTCTAGCATTCCACTGGATCAAAAAATCTCAGGTCGCCATTATGCACTCAATTCCAATGGTAATTAAAGCAGTATAGCTTGAAGTAGTTGTAAGTTAATCAAAGATACAATGCTTAAGGCTGAAAGTGGTTCCCAAACAACGCCTAAATAAATCATGACCACAAAAAAAATGTAAAGGATCCTAACAGTAAAACATAAAACTTTTAGCGTAGCTCCAAAATATTTCTGAATTTGCCAGAAAAGGTCAAATGAAACTTATCAGCTATGCAGACCAACTTAAAGTTACATATTTGCTGCAGATTGATCAAATAACAAGAACTGAGTATTTACTAGCTTAATAATTTATAGGATTATAGCAAGTTAATAAGTTAAAATCAAAAAAGAAACAATCCCTTGCACAGTAACAACTAATCAAATAAATAGGGCATATCCCATACAGCATTACTTAAGTTAAATCTATAACAGCACCTGACATAAAACCCCTCACTAAAGCACTAAAAATATGAAATATTTGTATACATATATATGCATATATAGACAGACACATACACACACATGGTTATTACATAAATATTCACAAAGCCAAAATATGGCACATGTTACAGTGAAGAATCATATAACCTTCACGATACAACCATTACCTGTTCAAGCGTCTCTCTTTGTCCGTGCAACAATGCAGCACTGGTTAAAACAATACAAATTAGAAGCCATTTGGAGTTTTCAAAGCAAATTTAGAAGATTGAAAGCAAATGAATTGCTAACTACTTATAAACCTTATAACTTGCCTGAAGATATACACACACACACATATATATATATATAAATCAATTTCTAACATAACAAAATTCATGAAAAAAGGAATGATCAGAGATTTCTTTGTTAAATTCAGGAAGAAAAAAAAAAAGTAAACTCTTCAATACTTTAGTCCAGCCCCTCACCCAAACACCACCAAAAAAATAGAAAACAGAAACACGCACACAAACCATGCATCTCTACCAAAAAGTCCTAACTTTTGGGAAGAGCCTAAAATCTTTTCAACGGACAAGGTATAGAATTCATTCTTTTTAAGCTGATTTAAGGATGATACATACGGCATAATACAGGATGCAACAGAGCCAGACTGAGACAGCTGCCACTGTCGATATCTCCGAATCTGCACATTGATTATATCTCCATCTCCAATAGACTCAGCAGCGCGGGCAAGCAAGCCCATACGTTTTATCCCACTCTCATCTTTGACAACTGAACTTGGCCTATAATTGATATAATTTTCCTGCCATATAATAACAAAAATAAAGTCACATCTAGAATATTTTATAGATAATTGTTTAAAGTATATGAAAAGTTGCATCACAAAAGGTATAAGCATCAACAATGCACTGCATTCGATAAACCAAAATAAACAAAAGAAAAATATATACGCATGCACAATGAGTACAAAAACCAGGCACACACGCCAGAACACGTACATGCATAAACATACAGAGACGAGGATAGAAACAAAAACAGACAGGCAGAGACATGACATGGAGTGAAATAAGCAGCTGCTAGAGTTCGGTATGCAACTTTGTTCTTAGTTGCATTCAATATTTACCACTTGAATCCCTGAATTCCACTTTCAATTTAAGGTTTCCAAAGAATTAGTTCTTATAAAATCATATCGAAAGACAAATAGTTTCCCATGAACGGAATCTTCGGATAGACTTTCGCCCTTCTTGTACTTTAAAAGCAATTATTATTTTTCATTTTATTTTATTAGTGATAATGCGGTTCAACAAATCAAAAACAATCAAACCAGCAACTTATTGACAGAATATGCTAAACGCGTAATATGGAGTATAAAATAATTTTTACGTCGTGTTAAAATCAGTTCGAACCCACCTAAAAGCTCTAAGTTTAGTGGCTACAGCGACTAAAATTATAATAGTGCAGGGACTCAAATTAAAAAAATTTCATAACTTAGTAATCATGAACCCAATCTATGCACGCAAGCAAGGAAATAACCTGAATAAGAAGAGGAACTAGATCAGGATCACTCATGCTCAGATTAATCCGCTCATCCATCTTCAGCTTTCCCCCATTAAAGCCAAGCAGCCTACAGCAAAAAAAAAAAAGAAAAAAGATAAGTAGCATCATGATCTATTTGAGCATTTTGGAAAATATATCATGGGCATATGTTTATTAAAACTTCATTTATATCAACTGCATCAGCTCTGCAAGTTTGTGGTGTTAATTGGTGCAATTATAAGATTGGGGTTTTATGTGCAGTTTACCCCCAAACTTCAGGTTTTTTTCTTTTGCAATTAAGCATTTTATTTTCTAATCAAAATGCAAAAGAAGTTGTAGAAAAATAAGTTACATCAGGTATTAACTTCTTTTTTTTTTATAAGTAGAAGTGTATATAAAAGCCAAGCATCAAGGGGTGAAACCCACGTACAGAATTATCTAGACGAAAGTAAATCCCAAAAATCATTAAGATCTACTTCGTTAGCATAAAATCTCCCTTAAACCAAAAACTAAGAGTGTTGAACCATCTATCCCTAATCACTTCTGAAGTCATTTCTTCACCATCAAATCAGGTATAAACTTTACCTGCAGCATTGCATAAATGAGCAAGCAAAGAATGTTAAAAAGTATATATATATATATATATATATATATATATATATATATTTGCAATTCAAAATTAACATATGTGGTTAGCCTAGAATGTTAAATTTTGCTATTAAAAACCACATACTATGATGTGAGCATATATAGAAGTAAGAACCATATACTGCATATATATGTCTAAAGATATAGAGCTCAAATTACGTGAGCAAAAACACCTGTAAGGAATTTAAGAACGTATCAAAGCTTGACCATGAGTTGAATTAACAGCCTCAACTATTATGGCTCAGCATCCAATGGAATGTCAGTACAAGGAGAATTTTATGAGAAGACAATACAGCAAGCAAACAAACAAGATGAAATAGCACCATTGCAGAGATGGAAGCACAATGATTGAAATCTTACTTATCAACAGCTGTGAAAGGTGAGATATCTTCATCCTTTGCACTGCTAAGAAGTCGCTGCCTTATATCATCATACTTAATGACAGACATGGACAGGCTCATATATTGCAGCTGATTTAGCGCCATGCGCATATCTCCATTCACTCTTTCAGCAAGTTCTTCAAGAGCAATCTGAAAGAAATAAAAAATAAAGAGAGTAAACAAATGATGAGATTGGTTAGCACACAACATTCACCAAAAGAAACATCATAACAACAAGATGAGGTTACATGAAAGAGCACAATGGTACAATTAATTGTGTAGATTAGTAGAAAACTGTACACTAAAATCATGAAAATAAATTTTTCCAACAAACAACATCACCAGGACCTTTGAAGTTTTATTTTTAGTTGCTTCAAATCTCTTGAAAGCTTACGCTCTCGGAAAACATAACAAATAGATAAAATCCTCGAAAAACTAAAAAGAATTGCATGAATGCTTCAGAGAGCAAAAAGCGTGTAGGACATCATTTTGCTCTTTCTTTTACGTAAAATATGTCTATTCTGTAATGCATATAAGACTGATATGAGGTTTTCAAAAGCCAAAATACTGAACTTTTTACTGTCACTTTGATTAATATTCCCATTCTTTATAGAATTTTTTTTTTTTATTGTTAAAACCCACACAAGCCTCGAACCCTGCCCACAAAGAAATGTCCTCGCCAACGCTCCAAAGCAGGCAGAACCGAGTTCTTTATAATTATTGCATCCTAGTAATCTTTTTAAGCCTTCCAATGAAACACAAGTGTTTATATGAAAACATTATATGGAACACCACAACCCCCAGGTAACAAAAAAATGGAATTTTTAACGGATCATTTACCTCATTAACTTGAAGGCCTTCTGCAGTAGCAACTTGCATTAACCTCTTAGCCATCTGTGATGTGCCAAATTTGGCATTAGTAAAACCATATTCTTTTTTAGACCAAAAGAAAATAATAAAAAGAAAAAGAAAAAAGACCTCCATATTCTGCATTGATTAACAAGACGACAAAGTAACAAAGCAATAATTGACAGATACAAATCCTAATTACTATCACCAACATTCACATATATTTAGGTACTAATTCAATAGAAAATGCCAAGAGGGAGCACCACCTAAGCAAACAAGTATACAAGAAAGCACCAAAAACAGCAGGAATGAGTTTCAATTTTTCAATTAAAGTAGCCATAACTTACCTGATAATTTCAGTTTCCTTTCAAAAACTGCAGATTCGGGACATGACTCTCCGCTTACAGGAACAAGTTGCAAAAACTCATTTTTGATGATCAACATATTCAGGATTATGTAACCATAATAAATGATAAACTGCCACTACTTGAGAAAAAATATCCTGTTTGAACGTTAAACAAAACTATCTCATCTTATGATGGACCTAAAACCTAAACTCCTACCTAATAGTGAAGTCAAGAAGGATGACAACTAGATACTATTTGCTTCATTTAATGGAAAAATGAGCTTGATGATACAAACCACCAAGCCTATCCCTGAACAAATAAATTTTGATTCACCAGCTCCAAGACCCCAGAAGATCCAAAGCAACTTCTCAGTCCCAAAAAGAAATTCTCATAGATTTTGTGGATTTACTATCATGTAGATAGTTTTTGTATATGGGTTGCATCCCTTTGGTGCCTTATTTATACAACGTTTACTTATAAAAAAAGGTTAACAAAAGGAAACTCCCTCAAAAATTATTTACTACATTGATAATGCAGAAATAGTACTTCAATAAATAGTCACATAAGGACGCCTTCAAGGAGATTCTTCTAAATAATTTAATTAAAACGCAAATCAAATATATAATAAAAGATTCATTTTTTTCAGCTCAAAAATCATCTTCAAATAGATAGCAAACTTCAAGAGAGGCTCCACATTTATCCCACACTATTCAGGTACCCATATGATATCTAAAGTAGAACCTGTCAACCTCATACACTAAAATTTTATAGCTTACTACAAGTAAAACCATGCGTGGAAAGAAATAGCTGTTCAATTGCAACTAAGTTTAAAAGAGATTTGATTATGATTACAATAAGTACAGCGAAAAAATTATAAGACTTAACAACTATACGAATCTAAAATAAAATAAACCTGCTGTTTTGTAGGTTTCCGGAAACTGAGCAGCAAGCAGTAGTTCACAAGACTTTTCAGTTTCTGACTGTAGCGGTCATTACAAATGCAAATGACAGGAATTTTGGAAATCTTTATACTAGCAATAAGATCTGCAATTCCACCTCTATCTCCAGCAGACATCCCATCTACCTCATCCATAATCAGCACAGTTTTTGGATGCTTTGACCTGCAATTTCAATTGACAATTAACTTGAGCAAGAAGAATACATATCTCACTACAGATGCTATTTTTATGCAAAAGACAATGCAGGACAAACCGATCCATGTTAGCACCCAATGCTTCATTGCTGACAAGTTCCTTTATTGAATTTGCATTGCTTCCACCAATTCCCTTAGAAATCTTGGCATCAGCCTTCCCACGACTGTCACTAGCATTGACCTAACCAACATATATGGATACACAGGCAGAAAAAGTAGTAAGTTATAAATACTAAGCAATATAATCAGCAATGGACTTATAATCAAGATCCATTAATAAACACATAAAATTTCAATGAAGTACACTCCACCTCAATTGCCTGGAAGCCAAGCATCTGACTGACTATTTTCGCTGATGATGTTTTCCCTATACCAGGTGTTCCACTTAAAAGCACCGCTTTTTTTGCACCAGGATTATTTTCTTTTTTTCCCTTTCCTTTATTTCCAGTATCAAGAAACTGCTCATTCCAATGTGCCAACCAATTATGAAGCTGGGTAACCTGCACATAATTAAATAAAGGAATTATCACTGCAGTGCTTCTTCAGATTATGTAAGGGACATTTTTTAACAGCAACAGCAACTGTTATAAAAAATGATAAACATACCAATGACTGATTCCCAACAATCTCATTCGGAACCTTTGGCCTATATTTTTCTGTCCATTGCAGTGAAGAATGCTGGACAGTTTGCTTTTTCTGCTTCGCAGGGGAGGAATGTGAAGTCAAACTTTTACTCGATACATTTGTTGTAACAGATTTGCCTAAGCAATGATCATATTCACCAATAATTGTAAGAAAATCTCAGAAGAATGATGCAACTAACTAACAAGAGAAGCAAGAACAAGCTTAGTATGTTTAGGTTGTAGTCAAAAGAATCCAAGTCCAAAAAATTAGGGCAAAACAAAGTTCTCACAGCCTTGAACAGCTTCAGGAATATGCCACATTAAATGTACTTATATCTTCATCATACATTTCACCTCAAGGAGTTATCTTATGCTTGATAAGCAAACAAGTACAGAACTTTAAAAGATAATACGTGCCATCAATGGCTGGGTTCCAGAGCCTCAACATGATATAAAATCAGTAAGATGTATGAACCTATTTGGCAGCTAGAGAATGCCAACTAGAACAAAACTGAGATTTAAGAGCCTACAGGAGGGCTCTTGGGCACAACAATGAAGCCAGAAAAGAAACCAAATAGTCAGGTGTATATATCCTTTTTTTTTAGAGGGGTGCAACACGAGGACTTCTGAGTAGGTCACCCGTCCTAGTATTACTCTCGCCCAAGCACGCTTAACTGCAGAGTTCTAATGGGATCAGGTGCTTTAGTACTGGTATGATCGCACCCAAATAGTCAGGTGTATATATATACATACATAACTCTAATATAGTCAACCAGAAAAAAGAACGGATATTAGAATGCAAATTAAAAATCCAAGCCAAAAGATGATACATGAATTAAATGTCTAAGCAATACAACAAAAGCACATGGTAGTTATTTGGGACATACTCTTTGCTTCTACTTTCTGAGGACTTCTCTTTGGCAAAGATGCAGCAACTTTTTCCACAAATTTGTTTGATACTTCTTTTGCAGGTGCTTTTGCAGACTTTGTTGCACGGATCATATCAAACAGTCCATCCTCCGTAAGAAAAGCAGTGCTACGCAGAGAAATCAGGACTATGAATAAACAAAAGTAACGAGGAAACAAGGAACTCATATTCGATGAGTGACCGAGTGTTGATAAGAGATAACAGACCCAAGCTCCTTGGCTTTGGCGGATTTCCGTCCCCCAATATCTTCATCGCACAAAAGAAAATTCTGCATATATACAATGTTAATCGCATGCCAATACAGCAACACCTATCCAAGCAAATATAAGATAGAAGAATGAGATGACCGTTTTCTTGCTCACAGAGCCAGTAACACGGCCCCCATGGCGCTTAATCAAATCTTCTGCTTCTTCTCTTTCCAAACTGTAAGTCAAAGTTCAATGGGAAGCAAAAATTAATTAGAATGAAACAATACTAGGGGCACAAACAGCAAATGAAGTCATTTAAGATGAAACGAAGTACCTGTCAAGTGTTCCACTGATTACAAAAGTTAAACCAGCTAAGCAATCAGGAGCACCTTCAGGGACTTCCTGAAACACAGAAAGAGTCAGTATTACCACTGAGAGGTGAAAGCAATTCAGTCATTTAGCTGACTAAGTCAGACTTTTACCTTTTCGCCTTTGTGTGGAGGATCTTTCCTTTCTCCAAAATTCCCAAACCCACCCCGTCCACCACCTCGGCCTCTTCCACCAGCTGGTGCCCCTGATGAACCCCTACCACCATGACCCCTTCCACTGGACTTGAGAGAAGATTCCGTATCTTTGACATCATCTTCATCACTTTGATCGATATCTACAGTTTTCTTTGCAACTCCCCTACCCAATCCAGTCTTCAATTTCTTACTGGGAGGAGTATCATCGGAGTTCTTCCTTGAATTGGGTAAGACAAAGTCGTCACCATCATCATCAACTTTATTTAGTCTTTTCAAAGATTGGGGTTTCCGTGATTCAGGAGAATTGTTTTGAATTTTTCTCTTGGCTGGAATTTCCTCAACTTCTTTTTCATCTTTTGGCTGTTGCTTATTAGTAGCAAAATACTTGCTAGTTTTCCTTCTGCCAGAACTTTCTTGGCCTCCATGCACCTTGGGTTGTTCGAAATGATAGAAATAAATATATAAGTATATATTACCTTACTCCAGTACCTTCATAATAAATTGTATGTATGTATGTGTGAATGTCTTTGCATACACATACAGATAGAGAGAAACTGGGTGATAAGCTCATTCATGGTTCTTCTAACATCATTTGGAGTAACTACTACTAAACTTGAGCATGAGACTGGACCAGCCTCACTGCACACAATCTTGTTAAAATTCAATAACTTTGGTGTTGCATCCGCCAAATAGTTATTCCACAAGAATGCCCATTTTCGGAGGATTTCTTTCAAAATTGAAATAAAATTGCTTTAATTTATCCAACTGATGAAAAATTTGTAAGTTTATACCCCAAACCCATATACGAAGCTATATTTATACCTTATCCGAGCAAACAAAGAATCAAAAACATGAACACATATAACACAGACATCCTGACTTCAAAAATTAAAAACTCACTAGCTCCGACTTGCTCGGTGCAGGCTCCGAAGTTTTTGTTGCAGTCTCCAAGGCACTGCCATTTCCCTTGTTATGGGCCTTCATAAACCACTTTCTAATATCTGACTGTAATCCAAAAAGAGGTCAAAATATCAGATTAAAAAAACAAATAAACCCTAACTATCCACTTAGCTGTTATAAAGAAAAGAATTTACTCCACGTTTTCTTAATCCACTTCCACACACCCACACCATAAGGTCTCTACCCTTCTTTGACATACTACAATTATGCTCCACACCATATTTAGCCTCAATCCCCTTTCTCCCTAAGTGCTCTTTTTTAACCATGAACCTCTATAACCAGTTAGCACGAGCTTTGTTGACGTAATTGAGTCACTTTGACCCCAATTTATCAATAGGTTGTTTGACCAACCCCCATTTCTCTTTCTTATGGGAATGGGAAAGAGAGCCATAAAGTAGATTGGGAGGCTGGATAGGATGCTTTTTAAAAGAATCATTCTCCCTTCTTTGGGAGAGATAATGCTTCTTCAATCCAGTTAACTTTTTCTCAAACATATCAACAATTTGGGTTCCAAACTCTTTCCTGCCCCAAAGGTGTCCCTAGGTAAGTCATGGGGAGAGATATTACACCCCAATAAACTTGCCAAAAAAATTTCCAATCCATTCCCTCACCGAGCAGGATCAACTTGTCTATTTCACAAGTTTACCTTGAGACCGGACACTTCCCAAAAGAAAAGTAAAATACATCTAAGTTTAAGAATTTAAATGGTCTCCCTCCACAAAAGATAATGGTGTAATAAAAAAAATACCGATTAGAGACCACCATATCATTCCCTTCCCTATCCAGCTTGAATCCTCTCAAGAGCTCCTCTCCCATTGCTTTGAACAAAATCTTGCTAAGAACCTCCACCATCAAAATGAACAACAAAGGAGATAGAAGATCTCCTTCACGAAGTCCCCTTGATGCTCGAAAAAAGCTGGAAGGGCCACCATTGATTAAGATAGAGAAAGAACTTTTGGGCACCCCCTCCAAAAAAAATCCCTCTCAAACTCTAGACAATTTGCAAAGAAGAGGGAGAGTGCTTGTTCATGGATGCTTCATTTGTAAGGAAAGATCTGATTCCGTATCTCATCTTTGTTGGAGCGCTCGTTGGCTAGAAGTCATTGGGAGATGGCTTATTGTGTTGTAGGTATCTCTTGGGTGGTTGCCAACTTCGTGAAAGATGAACTTTGGACTTGGAATGGACTATGTGCCTCAAAAAAGTTGAAAAATCTTTCCTTAATTCCCCTTTCAATTTTTTGGCTTGTGTGTAATGAGAGAAATAGGTGGGCTTTTGACAATAAAGAAAAGTCCTTAAAAGCGATTCAGGATAGTTGATTCAATATTCTAAGATTTTGATTTAGGGGTAAACTTTTTGTAAATGAGGAAAACCCTTAAGAGTTTGTTGAGGTTCTTTCTTGTAGATAATGTACGTGGATTGCACCCCCTTGGTGCTTTTCTAACATACTTTTTACTTATAAAAAAAAACCCTATCATTTGCCAAATTCCTACATGGCTTTGCTTCTAGACATATTTTTCTTTTATGTTCTCTCAACTTTCCAAGAAACAAATTAAAAAGCATAAAAAGCACCATTTAGACAAACCCTAACCCTCTAATCTTATAATCAGAAACAGAATACTTAAGATTTGCTATCATTTCATTTCTTAATATTTTCTGTGAACCAAGCAAAAAAAATTGTAAAGAAAACAAAGCCTAACTCACCATGTCTGATCTTCAAGATATACGAACTCAAATCGTTTCAGTTATTTCGGCTTTTAGACACAATCTGCACACAAAAAATTAACTAGCAAGTTAAGTAGTTTGATCGTAAAACAATGTGTTTAAAATTATCACTCTATAATTTACGCATCATGAGGCATGCAAAGCCAGCAACAATAACAAAAACAAGAAGTTTTACCACAAGAGAAAAAATGGAAATTAGATAATGAAAAGGGCTTATATTAGGGTTTTTCAGTTCCAGTTTGCAACATAGTACTAAGAAAGAAACGTGAAAGGAATAACGTCTTTTGTTCAAAGGCTAGTTACAAAACTGCAACTACCTGAGATGTTTCAAGTTTCAGGTTTCGATCCAAATAGAAACAAAATCAAGTATGCAGTTTTGAGAGCTCTCACAAAAACAGTTTAGGCTCTCTTTGGAATGAAAACTAAGAGAGAGAGGAGGGCCAGAGATCCGCAGTGGCTTTTTATCCTTATTTTCTGTTTTTGTGTTCCCCAAGAACTAGACGGTTGAGTTTTGTTATGCAGCAATAAGGTTGCACCAATTAAAAAGGGATGACAAACCAAGTTTAAAAATCTATGAAAGGAAATGTATCAACAATTATCAATTGTAATTTTTTTTTGCCTTTTCTAAAATTAATTGCACCTAATATCAACTTTATTTAGCTGTTGTCTTGTAATTTACAGTACAACTTTAAAACTAACAGCGACAATTAAGAGCAATAGTTTTAAAAAAAATACAAACCATCAATTATCTTTTTCTTCTTACTGCACTCTACTTCGAATTCTGCTGGGGGTTTGTAGCCATTTTAATTTGCAGCATCCATTACCTCACTCAAACTTACAACCCACCAACTGAATCCACAAGAAATAATAAAGCGGTCAATGATGAGGGTTTTGTATTTTGTAACCCTTTTCATTAGTAACATCCATTAACTCACTCAAACTTACATCCCAACAACTAAATCCATAACAAGCAATAATGCAGTCAGCGGCTCAATTGGGGGAAAATCAACATTAAAGAAAATAACAGTAAATACATGATTAATAAAATCAGTTCAGATATTTCATTGAACATCTTGTACAAAATACCCACTTAATCAAATTCAACATAAATGAGAAGTAAAGGAAAGAAACATCAAGTCCCAGCACAGTAATTTTGTTGAAAGCATAGAGTTGCTTGCTTTCCTGAGGAAAAGAGAACCATATTTTACCAAGTTTTGTACAATGTTTTCACAGCAACCAGACAAAGCTTAATCAAAAGCGCAGATAATTGACTTATTTGTATTCATAAAGCAAAGAAAAGCAGTAGCACCTCAACGCGTTGTTTTTTATCGATAAGCAGCAGCTCTTAGAGAAGAAGGAAACGAGCTCTGTCAAGATCTATATGAGATTTTAGACAGCTTTCTCTCCACTTTCTCAGCATCCAAACAAAAAATGGAGAGAGAGTGCTAAGAGAGAGAGAGAGAAGGGAATGGGTTAAATCGATGGATTACATGAAGTTGGGTTTCAAATTCACAAAATTCATGGGTTACTTGAACATTTGAAATCCCTACTTCTTTGGCTTAAAAGGAACTCTAAACTTAGGCTTCTTCACATACACAATCTACCATATATTACGAGAACTTTATGAACACATACACAACAGGGAAAGGGAAGGCCAAGAACCATATAAGACTCACAACCCATTCCACACTCCAAAAGCCCAAGCTAGGCGACTTTTGGAGGTACAGAAGGCTGATTATATGGGAGGCCCAAACTCCGTTGCTAGGCAATGTGATAAATGCAACATACATTTTTTTTTATCAACCACAATTAATAACAGAGACACACACCAGGGGAGGGGATGGCCAAGATCTATTTTTTTATTGTTGAAACGCACACATCACTCGAACCTGAGGCCTTTAGGACCCAGGCCTCAGCCTTAACCATTGAGGTGGCTTCCTTGGCAGGGGAAGGCCAAGAATCATATAAGACTAACAAAAGCTACACTTGAACACCTATACTAGGCGATGTGGGATAAATGTGTTAAGAGTGTTAGGGTATAAGGGTTTTGATGTAATTTTATAATATTAAGTTCTCTATATATATGCTACTAACCTTAGGATTAGTAACCACTATTATTGTTTCTTTATTTCCACTCTCTGTCTAAACCCTAATATTTGTTTAAACCCTAAACACAAATGTTAACATAGCATCAAAGCGTCTTTGGGACCATAATGGTTATTATGAGTAAACAACATCAAAAAAACAAGAAGAAAAAAAAAATAGAAACCCTAGTTTTAGAATAACATCAAATCTGCCGTCAACAAGAGTCACCCCCCACCTTCTATCGTCACCCTAAGTCCTCATCTCCGACGAGTTTGTCACGTTCGGCAAGCATCGTCGCATTCTCCGGCACCAATCACGGTACTCTATGCTTTGTAATCTCCTCTTGTCCAATACGGCGTGGCATCCCGCCACCGAAGAGATCGTGTCTTCTTCTCCGACAGTCTTTGTCTTCTTTTTTAGTTTTTTCGCTGGCGAGATCCTATTCTCTTTCTTCAATGGCCTCGCAGATCTGGTAGCAAGTCTTCCTTGACAAAAGATTTGTTTTTTCGCTCCGTCCAACGCGAGATCGTGTGTTGTCTTCTCCATAGAATAAACTACATTGTCTATGTACGCCGATCCCTTGCTCTAATCGTCAAGGTCCAATAGCATCCCTTTGATGAAGTCCCTAACCGATTCGTTGAAAATACAGTCTTTGTTTTTTGTTTGAATTTTTTTGGTTTTTTGAGTTTATGTTAGGGAAAAAGAAAAGAAAAAAAAAAAAGAAGAAGAAGGAGAAGAAGAAGCAGAGAAGAAAGTTGCAATAGTTGTTCTCCTTTTTTCTTTGCTTTTGGCGGCTGAGTGAAGAAAGAAAGTTTTTTGTTTTTTTGTTGTTCAAACCCTTAACCAAACCCAGATCCGTTGACCCGACCCGAATCCAAATTAGATTTGCCCCTATGTTTGTCTGTCTAAGACAACCCAATCCAATCCGTTTCATGGATTCAACCCTAGCTTGATCCAATCTGTCTTGTTGTCTTGTTGACCCCTAAGTTGAGGGTCTTACCTTTCCGGTATCCCTGGACATTGTTCATGGATTGTGTTGATTCATAGTCATTAGGTGGAGACAATGTGGTGACCTAACTGTTGTCTTGGGTCTAGTTGCCCCGAACTCTTATGAATTTTGTTGTTATTTGGGTTTGAATTTATTTGAAACAAATTGGATGGATATTGTTGTAACAAGTTGAAGTATTAAGAATGTTCGAGTTTAAGAGTATTGATATAACTTCATAATATTAAGTTCTCTGTATATCCTACTAACCTTAAGGTTAGTAACTAAAGTCTCACTATTTCCTCACTCTCCGTAAACACAAACGTTAACAAAATGTAACTTGCATTTTTTAATCATTGACAATAATAAACCACAAAGACGGGGAGGGCAAGGGAAGGCCAACAACCCTATACGACTTGCAAGCCACACTACACTCCAAACACTACATGAACAACAAAATCCATTTTACCAAATTTGCTGCTGAACAAATGGCCGTATAGCATAAATGAGAAACTAAAACAATAAAAACCAACCACACCCTAACGGAATAAAAACCCAAGAATAGATGCCCAACCCATAAGAGAAAAGTTCCCTTTTTTTACTTAAATCCAATTAGAAGGACAGAAAAAAAAAATCACAGTGCCAATTGGAATGAATAATATGTCATGTTAGCCCAGAAGTTCATTTCTAGCTTTCTACAACAAGATGTATCACCTTTATGGACATTTCTCCAAGCATAAACTAGAAAGGGAAAAGATTAAATACACATCCAATATGACAAAATTTGTTTCTAAACAAATAATTTAACGCATAAACGTCTGTTATCTAATAACTGGTATCCCAAGCCTTAAGAAGAAGAAAAATGCAAAACAGCCTTGATATATGTTCCCAATCAAACATTAAAATCAATTAAATTGATGATTTTGCTACAATACATGTATTTGTTAATTATCGACAAGACCACTGCAATTCTCTAATGGGGCTAACTACAATAAATTCCTTGAACAATGAATCTGCAAAATAATCAAGCATTTTGATTTCCCCAAAAGCCTAAAATTGCAAAATGTAAGAGAAACGGCTAACCTGACAAAGGTGATTATCGTACGGTGGTGATAGGAGATAGACTTCTTGCGGTCAGGAGCGGAGCAATCAGTGGTTACACGTGGCCGGTAGGTTGAATGAGAATGATGGAATCAAAAGGTTTCTTGAAACTGAGATAAGTAAAGATGAAAGTGAATCTGAGAAAAAAAAGGAAAGAAACAAATTCAGAGAGAGAGAGAGAGACATGGGGCGGGGGTGTACGGCTCCTAGCTGAGAGGTCAGAGTGAAACACAACGTGTGAGTTGAGAGTTGAGAGGGAGGGAAGCTGGTAAGGGTTTTTTAAAGGGAGGAACGAGAAGCAAAGTTGGGTGCTTACTGGGTATAGGTAAATAAAAGGGTAAAAACCCTCTAGTTTGACTCTAGTTTTTATGCGGTCACTACATTTTTCATTCGAGTCAAATTGACCTCAATTTCGAAAGCCTAATGCAATGCAATCGTTTTGAATTCCAGAACCGTCATCTCACACGTGTGAGATAACTTTGACCGAATTGAGGGGTGTTTTTGTCATTTCAAGCCAAACATTGCCAAGATTAAAGTATGAAACACCTCGCACATTCTTGAACTGCTGTAGGCTCCGCATTAAAATCCAAGAGTTGGTTTAGCTTCTAATTCTGATATAAAGGCTTTAAAATGATTTTGAAATAAAAACTGTATTAAAATATATTGTCTAATTTATTTATATATTTAATAAATAAATTGTAAACCAAACAAAATACGTTTGATATAAATATTCAAAATGTACATAACAGAATCACGCGGATCAGATGATATGCAAGCAAACAAAAAGGGAGAGCAGAAAATCAAAATGGTATACCTGATTCGTCGTCGTTGAGAGGTCTCAAGAGAAGAATCTTAAATCTATCCTTCACCCGACATTCTCAAAGCTCACTGATTTTTTACAATATTCAAGCTTCCGTGGATTTGCTTTGGGTTTGGGTTGGAACGGGTTTGGAGCCCAGAAAAGACAAACAAGGCCAGGCTTGAATGATTGGCCCAATTCCTAGGTCTTAGGTCAATTAAAAACAAGAAGAAATTTGCCCATATAACATTTTCTAGTTCAAGTCCATTTAAGTGTTATGATTTTATTCATTTAAAAAAAAAGTTATGATTTTATTTTGTTTTATTTTCCTCTTCCATTCTTTTCTTTCTTTATTCTCTAAAAAATCCTTTTTATTTTTTTAAAAAATACTAGAGTTGGATCCTTTTTTAGACTAGTTGATTTTTTAGGAAAATGTGTTTTGACCCAAGGTAAATTTATTATAAAAATTAGGCTTAATTATATAAAATACCTTATGATTGATTCTATTTTCAAAAAATTCTTTGAAGTTTTTTTGAGACAAAACCTCAAGGAATAGGAATTAGGCTTAATGATATTTTTTTTTAAAATAGAGTAAACCACAATATCATTTTGCCACAAAACAAAACAACCTATAGAGTAAAATAGGAAGGAAAGGAAAATTTACAGTTATAAAATTATAAATTATAAATATAGTCTTTATTATTGTTATTAAACATAAACAACCTATTTAGTATAAATGAATTTCATATATTTTATTAATTTTTTTGCAATTCTATAGATTTTTATGTTCGGTTTCCTAATAAACTTTGAAATTAATTCATTTACAAATATATTAACTGCATGTTTGGAAAGCAAAATTTAAAGCACCGACATTAAGATTGTAAAGAATATTTTTTTTAGAATAGTAGGAGACTTTGCTCGGAATATATTTACATTTATCATGAGACTAATTCCTTTCTCAAGTTATGATTGCTTTAATTTTAATTAATTCATATACAAAAGATTCATATATTTAACGAGAAAACTTAAAACAAAATTAAATTATACCTACTAACTACAAAAAAAAAATATATATATATATATATAGTTTGTGAAAGAAGAGGTGAAAATTAGAACAGGGCTTCCTTTGCACGCTTAGCAACAACACATTAGAATTTTGTACAAAGCTAATATTTCTTTAAAGGATTAATTTTAGATAATATAATTTCTAACCAATAAAATTATTTTCATACACCAAAATATCGTTCCTAATTAATAGTCCTAAAATGTTTAATCTTAAATAATGAAAAAAATTAACTTTTTTTAACAATGTTGGTGCCTTTAATGTTTTTTTTTTTTGTAATTATCTGTTGGATTTGAATAGTTTGGTTTAGCATACCATTGTTTGCCGGATGGTGTTCTGAAAAACTTTACAATTAACAAAAGAATGGGTATTTAGCTTTGATTGGAAAAAGATTTAAATCAATTTTATTTAAATCTTTTTAAGATAATATATATAATCCGAAGAGATTTAAATAAACTAAATTAAACTTATTTAAATTTTTCCCAATTGCCGACTATAATGGGTGAATGAGATCCAGTTTTGTAAAGTGCTATAGTAACTTATGTGCAGTCATTTACTTTGAATGAAAAGTGTTATTTACACTTTTTCTATGCATTTAATATTGTTGCGAATAAATGGATTGCTAGGCTTCTATGTAACCATATGTCATGTTAATGGTTGGGATGGCCGTAGGACGGACTTAAAAGCAAAGGGTATCATCTTTGTTTTCATTCTTGTTTACAAAGATATTTTGTGTCTTTGTTCTCCTTCTTGTGACAGATCTTAGTAAAGACAAATGGGAGCCATAGCCCCCACAAACTTTTTATTTATTTAAAATTTTAGGTTAAAATATATATATATATATGACCCCTTTATAATATCATCGACAAACTCTCTTTACTCTCTGTCTTTAAAAAGCTTTTTGGATCTAATATAAAAATTATATTTTTCGTATTTCAGAGCTTGAGTTGGAAATAATTATGAACTAAGAATGACAAAGTAATTTATTTGGTGATTGTTTTTTGTATTTTATTTGGTTAAAAAATGAATTTTGTTTCATGAGTTTAGTAGAAATAAAAATTAATCAAAATAACAGTAAAATCACATATAGGCTACAAAAAGGGTAAAAAAATAAAATTGCCTCGGCGACAAGCTCCCGAACCCCCAAAAGAGAGGGCCTTCGGGTCAAACGAAAGATATTTAAACAAATAGTATTAATTTGTGCTTAAATTTGACCCCCCAAAAAAACTTTTCAAGATCTGTCACTACGTAGAAGATTTCATTTTACCCTTCGTCTTCGTCCTTGATGAAAATTTTTGAAGATTTTAATACTCAGTCTCGTCTCTCATTTATATTTATAAACAGGGACGAATGTTCTTTATTAAAAAAATTGGAGATTCTCCGTTGACTCAAATTTTTTTGGTTAAAAAACTCAACTACACTATATTAAAAAAAAAATTTACTCTACCATAATACTAAATATAAGATAAAACACAACATTATTGTATAAAACCAAAATACAAAATAAATATTCAATACAAAATACGAACACTAAATCAGTTCTCCACACCACAAATCCAATTACATATCATCAAATTAATATTAAAATTAAATCATAACATAAATTCAACATCACAAAAAAAAGTTTTACCTTAAATACCTATTTATATAGTTAAAAGTAATTGAGTAATTATCAATTTTATTTAAAATATTTATATAATACATAAAAACCTAATCTACATAGGAGACTGGATGTCAGGATTTTTCATATCAAAGACCTCTTGCCTATGTCCTTGTCAATTTTTTTAGAAAAATTTCACCTCCGTCCCTATTGGGATAAAATCACAATATTAAGACAACAAAGTGAACGTATATCAAGAAGAAAAGCAGTTGCACTGCATTTCACAAGGGGGCATAATTTTCCACTAAAAACTAGACACCAGCTACCTTAATTCCAAATCACCTACTTTCAAATAACTCTACTAAATTCTTGTTTGTATTGAATGTAAAATTTATTTTTTACACTGAGATAAAAATTTGATTTATAATTTTAAAAATTTTTACTAATAACATTTATATATACTTAATTAATGTCACCAATGAAAATCTAAAAATTTACCAATCAAGTTTTTATCCTAATACAAAAATGAGTTTTACTACACCCGATGCAGGTAACAATCTCTCCTGAACACCACCATCTGTCCTAAATTACAAATACATTTTTCCAAATAGCCCAGTAACATAAACTGTGCATAAACAAACCAACGCAAATACCTGATAAAAAAACACCAAATACTAATCATTGTTGCATTTAGAGATTAGAGGGCTTTACATTCCCAAAAAAAATTATAACCCTTGATTTTTTGAAGTAATTATTATTTTAATTATTTTATCATTTTAAAAATATAAAAAATAATTTTTAAAACTTTAAATTTTAATAATGTGTATGAGAAATAGAATTAATTACTATAGTGATTTAATATTCGAAAAAAATAATTGTTTTAATTGATAAATAATAAGTGAGACAATCATCATTATGGGATAAAGGAAATAGATGTTATGATCTTTTAGATTAAACTAACAATGTGAGAGGTAAATCATCATAAACTCTCCTTGTTTAAACCTTCTCATCTAAACGCAAATTGTATATTCATAAATCTCACAAATTAATCCAACTATTTTTGACCAATTGAAAACTCAAATACAATGATAAGTTCTTAGTCAACTGAAAATACCCACATAATTGTTAGAATTTTAGATTTATATTTTTTATTATATCTAAATTCACATTTTCAATTACTTTAACCAACAAATCTTCAACAATATCCACAAATAAGTGAATTTATAACATTTGTAACACCACGAATTCATCATTCAAAAGTGCTAGTTATTATTGCTTGCTTTTGGGCCTTATACAATAGTATATATTCTTTCTGTCTTATAATTTTTGTCACGTTTACTATTTAACTAATTAAATGAATATTTTTTTCTATTGTTAAATCATTAAGAAAATTTAATTTTTTTTTCATATATACATAAATAGAGTTTAAAAGTTTCTAAAAAAAATTATAATTTTAAAATAATATATATATATATAATAATTAAAATCAAACTTAAACAAAAATAGTTATAAGTGACTAAACTTATGGAAGAGGAAATATATATTAACATCTTCTCCATTGTACTATCATTAAATACACAATGACAGTTTCATTTAATCGTTCTTTTTTTGGCAAAGTATACCAACATCTCTGTCGTAATTACAACTTGAATCCAAATTATCAAAAAGTATCATCATCTCTAAAACTTCTTGAGGTGGGGAAAGCCGGATACAGGCCGGGTTCCACGGGTGATGGGTTAAAAATGCCGGCTTCCCAATGGGTCCAATATTCCCGGCCCATAAAAAAAGGAGCGAACAACGACCCATTGCAACACTTTCCCCTTTTAAATTCACAATTTTAACTCAATATTTCTCCTTTGAATAATTACTTTATGAACAAAGAGTTTCCGAGGCTTCATTGACCAAAAAGATTGCACAACAAAAATCTAAATAAAATCAAACCCAATATCAATTTCAAGGTCTCAATAGACAAAACCAATTTAAACACATATTCCATTAATTCTGTTAACCATAGCCGAAGAATAGACAAACCCATTTTCTTCATTGCCTTCACTCATTATTAAAAGACGAAAAAGTGAATCTATCTAACATTATATCATCTCAGATCGTAAAATTAAAAAAAAATTACAATTCATGAGCTTAATTTCTTGTCTTTTCTCAAATTTTCTTAGCAACCAAACAGAACCCGTAAAATAATTTCGAGGAAGGGGAATGAAATTACCGGGAGAGGAGAATCTGTAGCCTTGAACTTTCCTTGCCTCCTCTTAGCATCAACAGGGTTAAGAGCCGCAGCCACAACCTTGATCAACACCTGATCCTCCTTCGCTTCAGGAATCGATATTTTGCTATCAAACTTCAAGACATCAGCACCCCCATATTCCCCGGAGAGATCAGAGAGGAGAGTGAGAGAGGGAGAGAGATCAGAGAGGCCTGATTTTGGCAAACACTGATTTTAAGGTATATATATGGACTTGGATTAAACGAGTAGACCCGGCAACCCGCGAGCAGACCTTGATTTTCGTGGGCCGGATTGGTGGTAATTTTTTAACGGATTTTAAAATATATGGCCATATCCGTATTTTAACAGATATGGATAAAAAATTAAATAAGTATGAGTTTAAAATCTCAGCTCTAAAAAAAATCTTTTGAATAGGTTTTGATATTCCAAAATTTTAATAAAATAATATTAAGTAATTAATTTAAATAATAAAATAATTAATTTAAATAAAATAATAATAATTTAAATTTTAACAAACTTTAATATTATTATTAACTCTCTAGAGCATAATGATTAAAATTTTATAAATATTAATATATTTATATATAACTTATATTTTTATATTGTTGTAATTTGTAAGTGATTAATTAAATGGTTTGTAATTATTACTAAACTAGATAATATTCAATATATATTTATAAAATATAATAATATCATAATAAAAATATTAGCTTAGAGGTTAAGATTTATGTTTTTACTCATTAGATCATGAGTTCAAGCTTTTAACTTGTATTTTTTTTTCTGATTTTTAAGATTTTTAAAAAATCTTTTCTTTTAACATCCCAAACAAAAAAACATACACAAAAAAAAAACGCCTAAATACAAGCACCTTGTCCCGAGACAAACGCTTTGAATACACTAATTGCAACTACAACTCGAACGGTAAACAAAAATGCTAGACTTTAGAATACTTGTTATGACTTTTGCTTAGCTAACATTTCATGATGATCAAAATGCCCGTACAAACTAGAGTGTTAATTGTTGTTCATTTGCATCATCCCTTATTTGCTCATTTTAAGTTTTAAACTATGAAGAACGAACCGAAAACCAACTTTGAGTAAAATCGAGACAAATAAAAGTATAAACTAATAAATAAACCACCATATAAGTTGTTTTTACAAAGTTGGGATGAAGATGTGTAGCTTATATTTATGTTTTACCTTTCTTTCTTTTATGATAAACTGAATCAAAATGTGAAATCCTCGTTTAATTAAAGTACTCAGAAAATTCATTAAGATGATTCAACAAGCTTATAACATAACTGACCCTCCATTTGGCAATAAAACTTCCAAGCATACAAATGTGACAACGTCAGGGTGGTACAAAAAGAAATCCTCAGTCATTAGAGGCCGCAAATGCATCAGGTGGACTGACGATTGGAGAAGAAGAGTTCCCTTTTCCTTCCACTATCAGTGCTTTCCAAATGCAACTTTGAAATACAAGGGAACAGATTTTTCTCATCAACTCCATGATCATAGAGAAATCCCTTGAAGACA
This sequence comes from Bretschneidera sinensis, assembly GCA_023935145.1. Taxonomy (NCBI): domain Eukaryota; kingdom Viridiplantae; phylum Streptophyta; class Magnoliopsida; order Brassicales; family Akaniaceae; genus Bretschneidera; species Bretschneidera sinensis. The sequence continues at coordinate 25,898,403 of CM043698.1, read as the reverse complement.
CGACCACTTATATTTACTGTAGCCTGATACCCAATCTCAGCCTCGCCGTCACTAATGGCAGTTACTCTGATGCACCTGAACACTGCTGGTGCTCGAACTTCTCCCGGAAATGATTCCTTAAAGCTTGCATCTATAATTCAACAAAAAAAAAAAAAACCAATTCAATTAATCTGTTAATTTATAATTCATGAAATTTGGTCCTAAATTTAAATCGGTTTACTACTTTGTACTGGAGCACTATTAATAGTAACAAACAGAGTAAGAGGAGAGATGGAGAACAAAAAAATAAAATGAAACAGAGGAAACTCAATCTTTCTCTAATTAAGACCAAATTCAACAAACTCAGTTATCTTGGTCTTTAATTTTCTTTGGAATTTTACTTTTCCAAAGAAAATTAAAGATGAATTGGAAACACAGACACTGGTGACTAGATCCAGTGTCAAAGTTGAAATTAGCAGCATTGGAAGTAGAAGCTTTAGATGTTGAAACCGCTACTCTTGGCCTTTTAGTACCGCAAGAAAATGACCCAGAAACAACCTGCTTCTCCTTTCGCCTAGCGGCCGATACCCACGTGCTCTTCACGTGAGTAGGACAATCGTACCCTCGACTATTGCAACAGCTCCTGCACCTTCCATGTAGACATTCCTTCTTTGCCCTGTTTCCACAGTCACTACAAATCTTGAAACAACTCTTAAGATGATCATGATCTTCAGTACTTAAAAGCACATCTTTCTTTCTCTGTTCTCTTTCTTGGCTCTTATTATTCAAACTCCAATGCATCGAATCATAATTATTATTATTAAAGTTGGTGTAGCCTTGATTAGAGGAGAGATTGGGTTGTGGTGCTATGAGGAGGATGTTGTGGAGGCCTAACATGGTGGTGGTGGTATGACACTTATTTGGGATTAATGTGGTGTGAATGTTGTTGTAGTGGGTGGTGGGGGTGGTGGCTGGTGGTGGTCGAGGACGCGGCCACGTCTTGGTGGGTGGCGGTGGTGGTGGGTGTGGAGAGAAGGTGCTATTATTGATTTCCATGGCTACAACTGATTATTTTGGATTGAGAATACAAGTCTATATATAGTATAAGCATGTAGATCGAGGTACAAACCCAAGAAAGAAGTGAATTGGGTTTTAAAAACTTTTTATAATTAATACACAAGTTTTTAACAATTTAATCAAGCAAAGCACACAACAAATAACATGCTTAAAATTAAAAGAGTAAAGGAAGAGAATATGCAAACTCCGTTTATAGTGGTTCAGCAATATCGGAATATCTTCGACCCTACATCCACTCTATTCAAGGAACCTCTTTGAAGCAATTCACTAATTATAATCGAACAACTTCACGATTATTGCGCAAACCTTACAAGCACTCTTTTCCAAAATAAATTGTTTAATTCTAAACAATTTACACCAACTCCTTTTTCTTACAATGATTGATAATAAATGTAAAGGAAAATAAGAGAGATAACAATAAATGCTTTACAAGATGAAGATGATCTTTTTTTTAAGAACAAAGCTTGATAAATAGCTCAAATGAATTTTTCAAAGCTTTCAAGAGTATTAATGAGCTTGTTTTCAAATTAAATGTGTTTTCTTTTTCTTTGAATGCTCATTGATGAAGGATTTTTATAGCATTAGCCTTATATAGCCGTTAGACACATATTTGGTAGGTTTGGAGCATTAATTGCTCAAATTTCGCGTCCAGATTTTGAAAACTAGACGTTTTTCTCGACAGGACAGTCGACCGTGAAAAATGGACAGTTGACTGTTTTCTCTTGAATTTGAAATTCTAGGCTTAAAATGATTTGGACAGTCGACTGTCTAAATGGGCAGTTGACTGTGAAACTCTTTGTCTCTTTCACAGTCAACTGTCCTTGATCTACAGTCGACTGTCCAATTTATTTTCAAAATGACCAGCTTCCAGAGAATTGGACAGTCGACTGTCTAAATGGGCAGTCGACTGTGAAACTCTCTGTCTCTTTTACAATCAACTATCCATTACTTACAATCGACTATTCAAAAGCCACAATCGACTGTCCGTTTTATAAAACTTAGATTTTTAAGTCAATTTTTGGACAACAGTGAGTTTTCAATTGACCAAAACATTTTTAAAAAGAGTTTTTGAGCCAAAATCAATCTAAGAAACTAAATAAGAGATTTATATGTGAAGGTAAACTACCTTAAAATCTAAACTTAGTCTTCGATCTTCTTTTGAGTGTCACTCAAGTGCTATCTCTTCCTCTTTGTGCTTGACATACATCTTGTCCTTGAGTTGGATGCTTAAGCTTAATGAAAAACGCTTAGATAAAACTGTTAGCACAGTTAAAGCATTGTTTTGACATTATTAAAATCAAATAAGGGTCAACAAACCTATAAGCTTGAAGAATAATCTAATCTAAGGTACGAATTGGGAAGTGGGTATGGTTATATGGAAAAAGTGAGATGACTATTTTTCTTATGGCTAGCTAGTACTTCTGTCTTTGGTGTTAAGGTTGGAGGGAGGCAAGAGTCTATTATCAGACGGTGAAACACGCATCCTCCCTCAATCTTATTTTGTTTGCTCTCTCCATTTCATTTTGTTTGAGATTCTTGATACTCGTGATGTCTCAAATTGTTTGCCAACTTTTTAAAAGATGAATATAAATCACAAAAAAAAAAAAATTTAAAATTATAGTTTTACCTTCTTTTTTTTGTAATTTCTTATAAAATTTGTATGTTGCCCCCAAATAACTATAACTTCATTTCTTGCCCTCCCAATATGAAATTTCAGCTCCGCCCTTACCAGAAACAATCCAAACCTTATACAACCTGAATCCGAAACAATCCAAACTTGAAATGATAAGTTTTTTAAAATAAATTTTAAAAAAAAATGATTTGTTCATTAAACTGTGATGATAATTGAATAAAAGTAAAAGCTAGTTATCAAATAAAATTAATTATTTTTTTATCAGCAATCTGCTAAAAATTCACAAAACAATGAATGCTTTGAATTTTCAGAGTTTTGATAGGATTTATTGATCAATCTTATGTAAACTAATTTTTAAATATTTTTAAAGCATTGTTTTCTTTAAAATATGACTAGTTAAATATAACAAATATAAATGAATCATCAATCATTATAAAAAATTAAATTTAGTATTAAACAATATAAATATATAATTTATTATATTATATTTTAACTTTTAGTACCAATATTCTTAATTTTTATTTTTATTAAATAATAATAACTAATTAATATTATATATAATTAATTCTATGTGTGATTAATTCATATGTAGAACAAGTGTGTTAATGTGTAATTGCTTATTATTTTTGTAAAAACATTTTTCTTAGCTATATGCTTATATTATAATATTATATGTTTAACATATTTTAAGGGTTCCACAAAATTACATGATATACATGAATTCATAATTACATATATACGTTAGGTTATTAATTGATATCTTGTGTAATAAATTAATAATATTAATGTATCTTACACACTATATAATTTATTGTATAGTACTTTTATTTTACAAAAAAATCAATAGATTTAATATTATATTCATATAGATCATGGACGTCAACCTTCACCGTAATCATATATGCTGAAGAAAAAGTTAATTTTTTATTTTATTAGTTATTCATTTACCAAATTCTTTATAGTTATATTATTTTCATATATAATTTTAATTTGCCTTTAATCAAACCATAATTAGTTAAATATATTAAGACAAAAAATATATTAAGTTATTACTAACATATTTTTGTGAACTTAATTACATTGAAGTATAAAAAATAGCACGATAATCTAAATTTAAAGTGGAGTTCAAATGATTTCTTTGGAAATTGGAGGAAAAGAAAAATAGAGAAAATTCGATGGTTCATATAGAGTATGCTCAAAAGCCCAAATCAAAATGGCTTGAATTCAAAACGACCGACTCAACCCGAATAACCCAAGACCAGACACGATTCGAACTTGACACGACTCAACCCAACCCAAGATGACCTAAAACCTAACACCACTCAAGACTGATATGCCCCGAACCCGACCCGACTCGCAACTAAAGGTGACAAAATTGGACCCGACATGAAAACTCAACCCGATCTGATCCGAGCACAAAAAATATTATAATAATGTGACTCAAACCCAATCCTACCCAAACTTGAATTGCTCGAAACCTAAAATGATCGAACTTGACTTGAACTCCAAATGACCCAAAATCCGCTGAAACTCAAAACAACCTAAACCCGAAATAATCCACGCCTGAAATGGTATTTTTTAAGAAATTAAAAAAATGAGTGATTTTCTCATTAAATTGAAGTGATAGTTGATTAGAAATTAGTATCAAATCAAATTAATTAATTATTTTTTTATCAACTAGTCAGCTACAAATTCACAATGCAATGAGTGTTTTGAATTTTCAAAGTTTTAATAAAATCTATTGATATTTTCTTGTTGGGGCACGATAATGAAATATTGATATTGATTTAATGGTTCAAATTTTAAAAAGGAAAAAACTTGTGTTTGTGTTGATGCACAAAGTTCAACCGTTCAACAATCTATTAACATGAGTAACCTCCTTAACTTAAAATAAAAAAATACTAGTTAATTTACATTGCTGTTCATGTCACAATAAAATTTTACATTTTATTGGAGGAAAAGAAAATAGAAAAATATAGCAAATCCAATGAGTCATATCAAACATGGTCAAAAACCCGAAACAATCCGAACCCGAGACAACTCAATCGTGAATGACCCAACTCGGCATGACTTGAGACTCTACACAACCTGAGGTTGACCTGACCCAAACCCTGCCCGACCCCAGATCGATATAACCTGAACCTGACCCGAAGTGACCCAAACTCGAATGACTCGACCCGACTCGATTGACACCTCTACCTGCAAACCGAAAGGACCCAAATCCAAATGAACCGACCCAAAATGACCCTATCCGATCCGATTGCCACCTCTACCTTTAACCAATGGTTAGTTTATGGGATCCGTCACTTTTATTATTCATCACATAAATAAGAGATATTGTGGGTAAGTAAAATATTTTCTTAAAATTTGTGTATTTTCAACAGTGACAATCAAAATAAGGTGAGGGAATACTTAACATGCGGTTTCACCTTGTTTAAATATAATATTTTTAAGGATTTTTTTGGACGATATGCACTTAAGGTAATATAAAGTAGCGTGACTTGCATTGTGCATCATGTTTTCTATTTAAACTACGAACTAGGTTGTGCTTTAATACTTTATATTTGAGGTCTAACAACAATCCCAACCCTTAAATTAATCTCCAAACTATTTCATAATCTACGATTTAATCTTAGGATTGGATATTTAATCATTCGAGTCTCACATAAATAATAAATTTGAGGGTAGCTTAAGAGTTATTGATTATTATCATGTCTCAAATATCTAATATTAAACGAAAAATATGACAAATGTGCAAATCATGTGACCTTAAGTTAACCGCATTTAACTTAAAGTGCATTATGAAGTTACTATATATCTTAAAAAAGGGAAACTATAGATAAATGAATAACAAAAATTTTAAATACTTAAATATAGGTCTATGAACACAAAATTATAAGAAAGAGAAAATAGAAATATTAGTCACCTCAGAATTCTTTATAAAAGGTCCTTGCTGGATCTCTTTTTTTGTTGTTAATATATCAAATATAATAGAAATAATAATTATGTAATGTATTTTGTTTCACTGAAAATAAATAAATAATAATATGATGTAAATCATTTGCATACAAACTTTTTCTTGTTCAGCCAGCCATCGGTTGCGTATTGGTGAATACTACAAGTTTTTTTCCCTGGTGAATGTGGTTAACAAGTCAGTGTGGCATTTTGCTAATTAAGGTTAGGTAGGTACGTAGACGTATCATTAGGCTTCCTTTTAAGGTCTATCACTATCAGAGACCCCAGCGCGCACCAAGAGTGTTATGGACCAACCTATTCTCTGTGTCTAGGTTAGGGTCTAGCTTTATTTACTAGACACTATACTACCTGGAGACCTACAGCCTAACGACTAGAGCTAGCCACCTTCCTCATCAGATAAAAGTTTATCTTTTTTTATTATAAAAAATTTGTTTGACACTGCTACGAGAAATATATGGCATTGATGATCATCCGCAGATAATTTTCAACCACCAAGCATGAACGCCTCTATCCCGCGCCACATGGAGACCCTGCAAAATAACCTTGGCTTGCACCACCGCTACATATATCCTGTCGAATATGGGCAGGAGTCATCATCGATCGCTGCTAACACCGCCCCTTCACCATCTCAAAGCACCGCGCGGACAAACATAGCTTAATTAACTGTGAACTATCCATTCGAAGAGCGTCCCCATACTATCAAATCCTCACGAAAAGTCAAGGGCTGCTTCAAGATTAATTCCGCCACCTACTCAAAAAAGATTTCCTTTCACCAACACCTAGTGATTTTTGCCCTCAGGTTGAAGTGTAACACCATTTATTAATAAAAGCTAAATTTTATATTTAATCCATAAATTGAACAATAAATCAAACAACAAATACAAACAGTAATAAACATCATTAATTTCTTCACATTTCCATGCAAATCAACCATTGTTTTCAAGTCTTCCGCCCCCACGAAGCACAACCGCATTTTCCTTCAATTTATCTATCTTGCAAATCATATCTATAAATTATGTCACAAGGTTTGTTAAGAACTAATAGCAAATCAGTATTTGCAATTGTTAACGTTTATGATATTTTTTATTTTTATTACAATATTAGTTTTTTAATTTCATATGTATTAGTTTCTTGATTATTATAACTTTAAGTTTTTTTTATTTTTATTAGATTTTAGATTCTCAATCTCTATATGTAAGTTTGTATTTGTCTTTCACATATTATCAATAATACAAGAGTTTTTTTTCCTAATCTCTCTTTTATTCTAACACGAAACACAATCATATTTTCCTTCAACTTATTTATCTTGAAAAGCACATTGATAAACCATGTAACACTTTGACCTAATGGTAAAAACAACCGGACGTTAGTTGCAACAAAATAAACCTCAAGGTTTATTAAGTACCAAGAGCAAATCACATCGTGGTATTTATAATTAACACAAAAATAAAAATAACGTGATCTGACCTTTTTTACCATGTATTTTTTTTTTGTTTAGTGATAAAATAGTATCACGGATCAGCTTGCGTGCACCGTCAAAATTTAACTCCAAGTTTAATACAAACATAACTCATTTTTTTTTGTGCGAAGCAACATCAAACCAAAATACCCAACAAGTATTAGCTCTCCCTGAAAATGAGGTGATCCAAACGCACCTTCAACATCCCCCTCCTTGGGATTAAGGTAACGATTTCGAGCATGACCAACTCTTATAGTGTGATGGACGGTTTATACAAGGCCCCAAGAATGAATTCACTGATTTATGGCTATCCACGATTATTAGTGATTTTGGCTTCATGCAGACAAGTTGTAGCCTGCAATCCAAACTAAGAACAGGTTTTTGGAGTTGACTCACCCTTGCAAGATCGCGACCATTTGTCCCAATCATTGTAGCACATGTGTCTCCAAGGCATAACCTCACCTTCATTCGACTTATCACTGACAGTTTGCTAAGGATTCTAAACTCGGCAGCTAAACATGAGGGTTGCACACTTTGAGAGACTTAACTCAACACCTTACAACACGAGCTGATGAACCATGCACCACATACCTGAAAACACCATTATTTTTCAAAAGAATTCGTGTAATGTCAAGCCTTGGTAAAGTTCCGCACTTTGCATCAAATTAAACCACATTTTCCATCGCTTGCGTGGAAATTTATCCTCTATAATTTCAGAAAGTTAGTACATTCGGTGATAATTTGAGTTTTGATAAACACGTTCAAAAGCATCGAAACCCCACAAAAGCAATAATTTTCTTGGTCACCCAAGATGCGAGTTGATCTTAGTGATTACTCGGTGCTTGTAGAATAAAATATACTTTTTTTGCAGTAAAAGTAGTAAAGTAAAATCTGCATCTTAAAGCCTTGCTAGTCCACAACTCCACATGCACACAGAAAAGGACCTATAGAATTTGGTAGCTTCTTATTTTGTTTTTCACTTTTAAATGTTAAGCCGTTAACAGATTCAAAAATTAAAAAGAACTCTTTCCAACGCTACACGAGATTTGGTGTAATAAATTTTTTTTATCAGTTATATATTTTTTTTTATTAGATAAACTATTCAAAGAAAAGTTGTTCTCTTTCATTTTAACCCCAATTCCTAGAAAAAATAAGATCTTATCTCAAATTTTTTATACAATAATAAATAAATTTATCAATTAAATTAATTGGATCTACAACTTTATATCTGATACAAACTTACCATATTAATCACAAAATGACACATTATTACATATTTGAAGAAATTATTGATAATTATAATAGAACAGGGCTATTGCCACATATTTTACTTGACTAAAATACTTTTTATGGCTTCCTTATTATTAATTTGACTTTTGATTTTCTTTTTGGCCAGCAATATTGCCATACCACAAAGTGTTAAAGTCAAAGTAAAATATTTTTCCAGAGTGTGATTGAACAGATCAAATGCCTTTTTTTTAATTAGTTATATTCCTTTTGGTTTGTTTTTATTATTTTAAAAAATGATCTTACTATTGATTACCTCACACAAAAAAGGAAGAAATAAAACTAACCTATTTTTCTTTAATTATTTCTCAAATCTCTTGGTTCTTATCAAATCAAAATCAAAAGTACACAGCCATTGATACCTCCCTCGTTGGTTTTTAGATGGGTTCGTTGATATGTTTTATATTTTGGTTATTTAAAATCTTGTTTTCAAAATATTTTTTTAAATGGTTTAAAAAAAATAAAAATTGAGATTTAATTCAAATATCGACTCAACCTGTAACAAATGTTGTAGCCTATTATATAAAGAAGTTGTTAGGGTTTGAAAAAACCATCAAAGACTCCATTTGTACTCTTTTATCTTTTGAGAGTGAATTTATTTTTGTTCTCGCTTATGAATGTAAATCCAAACAATCGAATCACGTAAATCTTATATTTTTTTTTTATAAGGATTATCTCTATTGCTGATTTACAATATCCAATGGCTTTAGCGATTGCCAAACTCTGCTGCTTTCTCAATTTGACATTACCGAGAAGGAAAGCAAGAGTTCTTAAATTCAATGTTTGTTGATCAATAAAAAATATGTTTACTTTGATTTCTTTCCTTTTTGTGAGACATAATTAATATAGTAAGATTTTTTTTTGAAAATAGCAAACAAAAGGAATATAATTAAATTAAAGAAAATGGCATATTTATTCAATTACATTCCAAAGTTATATCTTGCTTTGGTCTTAATAATTTTTTATATGGCGATATGACTACCATATTTTTTTCTTCTCATAAACCAATTCAAGTTCATGATCATTTAATCGAATAGATAAGATCATTGTTATACATATCACCATTTTCAACCACTTTAAAATTATATAGTAATTTTTAAAAAGTAATCACTAGTAACTTATGTGTCATTGATCTCATAGTTTGGTTTTTTGGTTAAATTAGTTCCCCGTGTTTCAATTTGATTAAATAAGTCTCTAGTTTGATCTTTTGATTTAATTGGTTTTTAAAATTTTAATTCGATCAAATAAATCCCTATAGTTTCAATTTAATACAATTAAATCCCGTTATCTTATTTTGTTTAAATTTTTCTTCACGTGACGCTTAAGCAAAGAATTTTCACTGTATTTTAATCAAGTGGTTAAATAATTCAGTTTAAATAACCATCTATAGAGCTAAAATGGAATTAATAAGGGATTTAATTTGACCAAAGTAAAACAGTGAAGGTTTATTTAACCAAAAAGCTAAAATTTGAGAAGTTATTTTATCAAATTGAAAATTTGAAAATCAATTTGACCAAACTATTGGACTCAATAGTGTGATTTAGCCACGTTTCATGTCTTAAAGTCATCATTGTTATGATGCTTTCGGATGTTACAATTGCTGTTGAGAATCATAATTTCTTTTGAAGATTCAGATATTACAATTCAAGCAGTTAATTTTATAAATTCACCAAAGCTGAGAAACGTGACTGCCTTAGAATTATTTACCACGTCTTTTCTACTGACATCATGGGTTCTTTCATCAATCTCCAAAACGAATGGAATGAGATATCAGTTCAAATCCATATATATAAATGCTCCTATACGTATATTTTAATTTAGAAAAAATGGTTTTAGAACCAGAGAAAAATACAGAAAACGAAACTTTTCTCAGCAATCAAACACTGCCAGAAAATAGGAAATGCGATTTGATTGGGTATGAAGCTTACCAGAGAGAATGAAGCGTCAAACTAATCCTCTTAGAACCCCAAGAGAAAATGCAAGAATTTGAGGGAAACCCAAAAGAATTGGAAAAAGGAGATTGATTACAAAGTTGGAGAGTCCACAGGTTGGACATGCCTAAGTTGATGATGATAAATATGTTGATTATAGCGAGTGAGGTGCAGACAAGAATTTTCGTGTGGGTGACACTCTTATTTTTGAATATCATATCCAATTAAACAATATGAAGCAAGTCACGTGAAGCTTAAGAATCATGCAACTCAATCGCTGCATACAAATCAGGATTTGATCATGTCACTCTCAAGAATCTAGTGCACTACTACTTCATTTGTGATTTTCCTGATAATTGTGACATGGGACAGAGAAGTTTGAGATCAAGATCACACCAACTTCGGCATTGCACATAGCATCTCCTTCGGTTTCTCCAATGAAATCACCTCAAGCTTCTCCATTGGGATAGCCTATGCCATGATCAAGGCATTGCTCCATCTCCATCTCCCCACAGACGACTCTTTGCAATTTGGTGTTCTTGGTTTCTGCCATGTCGGCTGTAATGAGCTAAGAAGAAATTCTTAATTAGTGGCTATATTACTGTCTATTAAGATATCCACATGCGGTTATCCACATCATAAATAAATAAAAAATAAAATGAGTTATATACATAGTTTGGATTCAAGATTTATGAATTTAAACTTTTGAATCATAATTGTGTACATTCATGTATATCAAACCCATTACTAAAATTAAAAATAAGTTTCATTTATTTTTTTGATTAAAATTATAAGACTATCTTGATGTGGAATGGAAGGAGCAGTTCAATGTACGCACAGAAGATTGTACCCAACAAGAATCAAGACAGAGTGAGAGCTCATAAGAAAAATTTGTAAGAACAAGGGAGTCCAAACCCTTCAGCACTAAAACGCTGTCTCCTCAAAAGATTCGAGATGATTCATCAGCATTGTATTCCAGGATTGTCAAAACATCTACACTTGAGATTCAAACCTTATCACCTAGTGGAATACTAATCCAGAAAGTGAAATGCGAAATTTTTATCATACAAAGGTCATAGCCATTTATATATTCCTCATCATGCAAGTACAAACATCTCTGATCAATTAGTGACTATGGCTTTTGAAAACTCTGAATACTGTAATCTAATAGAGGTCATGTTCGAACATTTTTGCTCCATCTAACAAAATAAAACGCTGCTTCGTGACAGTTTTCTTCCCAATTAGAAGATTCTACGGCAAACTGTTCCTCTTTGATCATATCTATTTACTATAAAAAGCATATCCCTTACATGTTTGACATCCCGGAAATTCAGGGATAGGCCTGTATACCAGCAACATAAGTTGCAACAACTGAAGCAGATCCTTCTGCTGCAAAGTCATCCCATGAATCAGTGGATAGTGTGACAAAATCAGCCAGCTTCCCAGCAGATAAAGATCCCAAATCACTGTCGAGAAAACATGCACGAGCAGCTGAAATCGTATGCCTGCCATTGTGAAAAGTATGAGTGACGTAATGGGCATGCTTGAACATGAAAGTAATGGAGCAAGCAAAAACAGAAACGAATGAATAAAGATAAGCCTTGCGTTTTTCCTATTGGCACTATACGAAATCTACTAAAAGTTAAAATTCATTTTCCTGAAGTCTTCCCTTAAAATCTATGCCCATGTACAAATTGGCCTTTGTCTAGCTTTAATGTTTTTACTAATAATACAGTTAGAGGTCTTCATTACATGTGACTGACTATCTTGGCAAGGCAACTTTCATATTGTCCTCTTATGATTCATTTTCCTGAAGTCTTCCCATAAACTCTATGCCTATGTACAAAAGGCCTTTGTCTAGCTTTAACATTCTTACTAATAATACAGTTAGAGGTCTTCATTACACGGGACTGACTATCTTGGCAAGGCAACTTTCGTATTGTCCTTTTATAAGGTAGTCTCTCTCTCTCTCTCTCTCTCTCTCTCTCTCTCTCTCTCTCTCTCTAAGTGTTTGGCTATATACGCACATCAGATCAATGGCACTTCAGAAGAGCCTCCTCCACTAAAGCTGTTCCACTTAGCATAAAAGTATATTCCTGTGGTTCTAACTTAGCATTATCGAGAACTCTAATGCTGTCAATGGAATTGGTCCATCTAAACAAGGCTTCTTGAAAGAAAGTGAGCAAAATACTAATTTGGGACTTAAAGCTTCAACAAACCATCTACATTCAAGCAGGCTTTCTCAGAAATCATATTAAGGTGAAAGAGGCAAAGGAACCTCAACATGCTCAAAGACTTTGTGTTAGGAGAACACTATAACAAGAAAATAACAGAACGTAAATTCCGCGAATATATGTAAAATAAACCAAACAAAAAAAGTATATCACATCTGAAGGATCAAATATCCCAATGTTGCTTACGCAATTAATGCATCTTTCAGTGAGAGCCACTCGGATGGAATCCAAGCATTTTCCCAACCAGGAGGTATTCTTTTCATTGCTGTTTTAATATCATGTAGAGGATTAATATCTGCAACCTGAAAAGAACCGTAGCACTTGTCTGAGGTTCTGCAAAGTGTACAATGCACATGATCCTTATTTTACCCCCTTAAAATATGAGTTCCAATAAGCATGAACATGATTGAAAAAAAAATCTGCGAGTCTTAATACTTACTGGCCAGTCGGAACCTAATGCCAACAGGGCATTGCCAGATATAAGTGAATGAAAAAGATAAGATTCCTTTTGAGCCCTATCGATCCCAAGTTTTTTTATTGCAGAATCAGCATCGTCAAGTAGATGATCGGGCTGTTGGCAAGCAGCATTCAATTTTATCATGAAAACAGAAACATTTGCACCAGAACAACACAAGAAAAGCCTGTGACGGTGACCATTATATCATACAAAGAAGAGTAATAAAATAATTAAATCATTTTAACTCTTACAGACTCTGCATGAATAACAAAGAGTCCACAAAGAGTTAAGAGGCAGAAGAAAAATTGTCTGCTCCAGAAGATTTATTCCAGCAGGAAAATAGGGGGAAATATAATAAAATAGTATCAAAACAGAACTCTTCATGGTTTTGTGGACCCTCCTCTACATTTCCTTTAAGAATAAACTGGCCGTGGTCCACAGCGAAAGCCCATATCAAATGCAGAGGTTTTTATTTTTTTTCCTTAATTTCCCAATCAATCAATCACTCATGTATGTATGTATATTATGTGTATTATGTATGCATGTATAATGATATTGACATACTGATAGAGTATACGATGAAGATTAGAATTAGGGATTTTAATATAAGAATTGGAGGATATTTTAATTATGTAATTGACTATATTAGGGGTATTTAGAGTCTATTAAGTTTAGTTAATTAGTTTTCTTATTTAAGTTTTTTTTATTGGTCTAGGACTAGGTTTTTAAGATCCTATATAAGAGACGTTCTTATGTTATTTTTACTTAGCTTATGAATTAATAAAAAATCAGATTATTGAAATCAAAACAACTCTGTGATTGATTTTGTTGTTCGCGCAATGTGATTTGATTGTGTTCTTCTTCGCGTCCATGTGATTTGAATTGTGATTCCCAATGTGATTTGGATCGTTCAATTATTATTTTCTTGTTCTATTTTTAGTTTCTTGTTCTTGTTTGAATTTTCTCCCTACTGTCCTACATCACATACGAATATATATATGTGTGTGTGTGTCTATAAATATGTACGTATGTATGCATGTACATAAAACCAATAGTACATATGTAGTATATGGTAAAAGACTCAGCATTAACTTTGATTGTTCTCAGAACTGCTTATAGCAAAAACTAAGGAGAGTTAGAAGCCAGATGACGAAATAAGGAAAAAAAATTATAATGCACACAGTACCAAAATTATGGGTTTGTTTGGGAGAGCTTAAAAAAAACTTGTAAAATTTGTAAAAAACTTAAATCAAATCAAACCACATATTAATTGATACTTTAATTGTTATTTAATGCAGTTTAATGGGGTTTCATTTGATTTGACTATTTCTTTTTTGCAAATTTTAAAAAATAAGCATCAACTTAAAATCAGCTTTAAGCACACCCAAACACACCCTATATCTAACATTTCAGATTTACACACATGTTTCAAATGCAAACCTTAACACAGTTCAAACATCCCCACAAACCGATGTACATAAGCAGCACCTTGGTCCCATTAATAGTTTAAATCCTGAAAGACAGCTGTGAAGTGAAAACAAACCTGTACTGAAGCTACAATGCCTTGTTCACCAAATCGGGCTGCTGATCCAGGTGCCAAATGCTGAGCATGTTCAATCTGAAGTATTGTCTCAGAAATGAAAAGAAATTGATACATATATATTCATCAGAAGAAGAAAATTCTCACAAACCTGGATGAACTAAAAAGTAAAGAACATATACATACATACATATATATATATATATATATATATATATATATATATTAATAAAGGGTGAACCTTTCTTATGTTTTAGCATCAAACTTTACCCTAAATCTTCTAGCCCGCTCTCCGTTTTCTGAAGCAACTGACTCATACATATCCAGGACCAAGTCATTTGCTTTATCACCTATAGCATGAATAGCTACCTGAAACAAGTCAAAAGCAAAACTATTTAACTAATAAAATTTTGCAACAAGAAGGATAAAAAAAAGAACTATTGACAGTTCAAAGGTATATACATCGCTATGTATCTGCATATAAGGGATGTAATATGACAAGGAAACACCTGGAGCCCAAATTTATCTGATGCCATAGTCAAGTTAGAAAGAAGTTCAAGTTCCATCACTTGTAGTCCATAATTCTGAGGCTCATCAACATATGGCTACAGAATAAAAATAATATAATTGCCTCAGATAAATGACTTACTGACCAGAAATCCATAAGATGATATCTATAACTTACTAATTACCATACATTACACAGATGAATAGGCGGTTTGCTAATTTCTAGAGGAAGTTGAAGAAAGACAACAGATGAAAGAAAGTATATGAATCTCAAATACACATTTTCATATCTCACTACAAGGATCAGCAGACATATAACTTCTCACCTCATAAAAAAGTGCACTATGAGAACCTAAAGACCCATCAGCAAATGCCTTAACACCACCCAAGTATAACCAATCACTCAGGGCACGACCTGTTTGGTTAATAAGATCCTGAAAGGGTAAAGAACACTTTATAAGTAACGATAAAAACTGAGGGAAAAAAAACAAGCTAAAATATTAACTTAAGTCATCAAGTAAATTAAGAAGACCATAAAGGAGAGGAGTCTCTAACAAAACATGATGATTGTAGACAAATTTAAGGCGAAAAAACTGTGAACATAACTTTCTTACATCAAATGAAAGAGACAATGGAGCAATTTATCTATTATTAACAGAAAGTAATGAGAGAACCATGTTATATTAGCAGACATACATCCACATTTCCAAATATAAAACAGAAAACCAACATGCAATTTCATAAAACTGTAAGATATTTCCTTTCCAAAGCGAAAATCTTTCTATTGAAATGCAGAAAGACTATTCTTGACACCTCTAAGATGCCACAATCTTTTCCACAACGAAACAATCTAAAACAGGCCTAACCATACTTAAGAAACCCTGTACAATCATGACTAACATAAACAACTGCCCTGGGAGTGAGCAAGTATTAGCAGTTTGCAATTAACACTGTGCCTTTTGACTTTCAAAAAATAGGTTATCATCATCTACAGCTGACAGTAAATTGATTCCAATCAACTTATGTAGGAAACAAAATTCCAATGAGTCACTCAAGCTAATTAGAATGGAAACAACTTTTTTTATCAGTCAAACGTCAATTAAATTGTAAAGCAACACATGGAAAGATGCAAAATAGAAAATAATTAAAAAGCCATACGAGCAAATGTGACCATGTCTCCATTGGAAAAAATAAGCAAACCCTGATCCTCATCTTCATCGATGAATCAGCCCATTGATAAACATCTGTAAGAATCATTAAAATGAAGAACAAGTGATGATGCTTGAAAAGGCATATTCACTGTGCTGCAGGATTGCATGTGAAAAAATATTGCAACGTAATTTTTATTCATGAGAACATATAACCACACTAACTTAGGATCTTGACTAGACCAAACAGAATATCCAACCAATGATTGCATTTTGAGGTGCCATAGATATAGGTTAGGTCTATCATGTAGTGCATAAAGTTTGCATTGAGTGCACTGATTCTTTTTCTGATGAGCCCATTGATTAATGGGCTTATCAAATTATTTCCACCACATGGTTCAGCAACAACTTATTTTCAGTTATGATAGCACTATTATCACTTTGGTAGTGATAATAATAAATTTATTTACTGAGTTCCATAGTCAAGAAATACCCAACAAGATGGAATAATTTCATTCATGTACGATTAGGAACAATCCCCAAAAGATTCTAACGGAAACCTGAAAAGTCCTCCCACGAAAGCTTGGTTGACGTCCCAGGGAAATATCTCCCAAAGTCAACAACAGTTGTCACGCCCCTCGTCAAGGCAAAATTGCTAGCTCTGAGCAGTGCTTCCCTCCTTTCATCTACTGAGACCTCCGGAATCCAAGGGAGAAGAAGTTCCCTAGCAGAATCAATCAGCACACCTGTAGGCTCTGCATGATCATATCGTGATGCAATATAAGTATCATCAGTGCAGAATTAACTTCTTTAACAATTCAAAAAACTAAGAGAACCCAAATTTATAGTCAGGAAACACTGCCAAATTATTAATGTGTTATTTGTAAGATTAAAAGTTGCGGCATGCTTATGACATCTAGTATTATTAATCTGACTAGCTAGGTGCTCATGACATTCAGTGTGATTTATTTTGGTCGAGTATTATTAAACAAGAACATTTGAACCCCTGAAAGCAAATATTGTGATCTGTGAAACCTCTGAAGTACAATAAAGTTACTGTTTTTGCAAAAACAAATCTTGTTGAACACACTGCTTTTAATTTTCAGAAACTCAGAAACCAGACAGCTGAATATGTAATGAAAAGTGCTGGTGCACAGAAATGTAAAATGACAAGGGAACAAATACTCCATATACCAAGGAGCAAAAAGAACTATGGAAAAATAAATTATCACAGAAAAAGAAAACAGAGCTTCATACAAACAAAGAGAAAAGGATGGACTCAAGTTTAGCCTAAAGAAAAGCTCCACCACTCTCTCTCTCTACCTCCCCCCCCCCCCCCCTTTTTCCTATATTTTCTTCTTCGTTCTTTCTGCTCCTCTTTGACTCTTTCTCATAGTCGAGGTAATTCAACCACAGTGAAAAAATAACTAAAACTCTCTATCTAGGTGATGTGGACTAGAATAAGATAAAGGAAGTTCCTACATCTATTAGAAACCATTAACAACCTAAAATTGCAATTCTCAAATAATCTTAACAGATCCACAGAAAACTGTTTTTCTAGGTTCTCTTTCTCTTTGGATTTCTAAAGCTGAACCTTTTCTTAGACCATTCAAACCCAAAAATCCCAATGGCTATCTAACTGTGTTACCACCAAATACGTCAATACATCTAATCTTTTCTTTTATAAGTCATACATTTAACCTTAAGAACCTGCATCTCCATTTCTTGCCAATCCCCCCTCCCCCCTTCCCTCCTTTTTCAATTTTGTTAGATAAATGTTATCCTTTCCAGACAACATATACTAAATCCATCCTTACACCCAGACAAACCATATAAAATATGTACTATTCTTGAGCCTTTGCCCAAGATCTGATAAATTTTTGAGTCATCTCTACCCTGTTGGTTATTTTGTTTATTAAAATATCTTTATTGCTTTTCTTCCTTTTTCTGTATGACATTTCTTTCTTCTATCATATTTACTTTGTATGATATATGTCTTCCTACAGATACTCATCATTTCTGAGTTTAAGTCTAATATTAGAAAGAAAAGTGATTCTCTAACAAGTTTTGCATAATCTAATGTTCAAAAGGCAAACCAAACCAATGAAAAAAGGCTTAACAGGTCGAGTAATGCCAAAATATAGAAACCCAAAAGGCCAGGTGGAAGCCTACACTGCCTATACTTCAAAGTGTGATTCCAATTCTGATAAAAGAACCAAGTTAGAAGAGACCCTGAACAAAATCCAATGTTGTACGTAAAAAAGATAATATTATCACAATAACATTTTCTGGAGAGAGTCTTAGTTTGATACCGATGCATACCAAATGTCACCCTCACACACACACACACACACACACACACATATATATATATATATATATATAGAGAGAGAGAGAGAGAGAGGGACAGAGACATAAAAAGCAGCCTCCAATGCTCTCTGCCTCCATGAATATTGCGTACATCCTTGTTTGAGGAGTTTCATGCTACTAGAGAGTTTATTTGATTGTCTTAATGCGGCTTTTGTTGTTCTCATGCCAAAAAAGGTGGGAGCCACAAACGTTAAAGACTTCCGTTTAATTAGTCTCATTGGTTGCATTTACAAACTTATTTCAAAGGTTCTCAATTCTAGATTGAAGATCGTTATTGGAAAAGTTGTCGGCCCCAACCAACATTCCTTTATTGAAGGTAGGCAAATTATGGATGCCGCTTTGATTGCAAATGAAGTGGTTGATGCTCATAAAAAAAATTGGAAGAAATGGGGCTATTTGTAAACTTGATATAGAGAAACCCTTTGACCATGTTCGTTAGTCTTACCTTATATACGTGATGGAAAGAATGGGGTTTGGAGTCTTTTTGGTGTAAATGTATTTGAAAGTGTATTTCATCCACTTCATTCTCTATTTTGGTTAACGATTGTCCTTCTGGATTCTTTCAAGCTTCTAGAGGTCTTCGTCAAGGTGACCCTCTTTCTCCTTTCCTCTTCATTTTGGTTATGGAAGTCTTAAGCAAGATGATCTATGGGGCGGTAGACCGGGGTTTCTTATTTAGCTTTTCGGTAGGTGTGAATGAGGAGATAAAAGTCTCCCATCTTTTTGCCGATGATACTATTTTGTGTTTTGTAATGTGGAGGTGGAGCAAATTCTTTACTTTCGTTGCTTACTTCTTTGCTTTGAGGCAGATTCCAGTCTAAAAGGTGAATCTTAGCAAGAGATGTCTTGATTCCTCTTGGTGAAGCAGTTAATGGTGAGTCGTTGGCAAACATGTTTAGTTGTGAAGTTGGCTCCCTCCATATCATTTACTTGGGCCTCCCATTGGGTGCTAAATTCAAATACAAAAGTATGTGGGCTCCCATTGAAAGATTTGAAAAGAGATTGGCCAGTTGGAAGAGAAACTAACTTTCTAAGGATGGTTAACTAACTCTCATTAGGAGTGCTCTCTCTAGTCTCTCAATCTATTTCTCTTTTCCCTATTCCTTGCAAGATTGCTAAGCGGTTGGAAGGGATCCAAAGAAGATTTCTAAGGGGAAACATGGGGAGTTGTTAAACAACCCATTGAATTAGGGGTCTTGGTATTAAATCCTTGGTCATTTTTAACAAAGCTCTTTTAGGTAAGTGGCTTTGGAGATTTATGGTGAAAAGAGATCACTTGTGGAGAAAGGTTATTGAGGCAAAATTTAGGGTGGAGCATAATGGTTGGATTGTGAAGGAGGGTCGGTGGTTCTTATGGTGTGGGAGTTTGGAAGCGGATTAGAAAGGGTTGGAGTGACTTCCTTCCCTATGTTCGCTTTGAATGTGGTAATGGTAATGGCATACGATTTTTGGTATGATATTTGGTAGGGTATTCCACTTTAAAAGATCAATTCCAGGATGTTTACTCTATTGCTCGAGATAAAAAGGCCTTGGTTAGCTCTTGTGCGAAATTACACAATGAGGTAATTGTGTGGGACATTGCTCTAAGTCGAGATGTTCATGATTGGGAAGTGGTGAGCGTGGGTAGCTTTCTTGAACATATTTACAAGCTTTTGGAATACAAGGCTAAGTGGAGATTAGGTTTGGGTGAAAAGTTCGAGGTTAAATCCTACTACAAGACTTCTTTTTCATGAGTCCTCATAAGGCAAGGATAACTTTCCTTGGAAGGCAGTTTGGAAAAATGTTGCTCCTTTGAAGGTTTCTTTCTTTGCTTGGGAATCATGTTAGGGAGACATCCTTACAATCAACAATCTTCAAAAAAAGGAAAATTGTTTGCCAATAGACGTTTTCTTTGTAAAGAGGAGGCCGAATCCCTTTTCCATTTTCTTTTGGGGTGCCCTTTTACTAAACAATTATGGGATCTAGCTCTTGGGGTGGTAGGAATTCATTGGGCAGTCATTGGTTCCATTCAAAATGAAATGTGGGGCTTGGAATGGATTAAAAGGTTAAAAACAAAAGAGAAAAACTTTTTGCTTAATTCCTCTCTCTATTTTGGGATAGTTGGCATGAAAGGAATAGTAGAGCTTTTGATGGCATAGAAAGATCCTTAGCATCCATCAAGGATGGATGGTTACATACTTTTTGAGTTTTGGTTTAAAAAGGATTCTTTTGTGAATGATGAAGATTTTGTAGATTTCTTAGATATGCTCTCTTGTAGATTATCTTTTTGTAATTGAGTGGCAGTGTGACACCCCCTTGGTGCTTTAGTAATGCAATCTTTTCTTTATTTATAAAAAAAAGAATACTGTGTACATGTAGAAGCCCAGATCCTTTCAGTTGCAAGAAGACAGTGAAGCTATAACCAAAGACACAACTGGATTGAACACACACACACACACACACACATATATATATATATGTATATATATATCCACAAAGGAAAGCATGGAGTACGGCCAAACATCACAGTATAAACACATCAAGCATTTTAGATGAATATAACCTCCACCAGCGGTTCTCATTATAGTTCCACCACTTGGATCTTTAGACGAATTAGTAATTCCAGCCAGCTCTAGTGCCACTGAATTTGCCAAGCCCATATGACCATCCATCCTAGTTAGCCAAACCTGCATATGGAAAAATAAAGAACATTAGATGGTGAATGGAAATGTTTGCACAAAAAGCAACCACCAATAGTTTTATGGCTTCTTACCGGATTATAAGGCGAAATATCATCAATCCAAGAAACCTCTGGCAATTCCCCTCCCCAGAGATCTTCGTTCCATCCACCACCCAGAATCCAGGAACCTTGTTTTGCATCTGAAAATGTTCATTCAAGCACAACCATGTCAAATAGGTCTATTAGATTTAACAAGTAATATAAAGACAGAATCATTCCAAACAACCTTATGTAACCATTACAACTTAGAATTTCAGACCTACTTCACAGACTTTTTATTCTTTACTAAAACAGATTCTCCTTCACAATCATGTTGCGTAGTTATAAAAGAATAGGGCAATATATGACTGACAACTAACTGCATGCAGATCATTATAGGAACACTTGTCTGATTTCCCTTTTGACTAAAAGTACTGGTCTCATTTCCTTGTATTTCAAAAATCACAACCTCATCCTCAGCATTGATGTTAGGAAACAAACCAACATTGTACAAGCCCACCCACACAAATTTTAATGCCTCTTTTCACATGTATAGGACCTAGATACAGTATAGGCCTAGCACATGAAGCTTGAAATAAAAACAAGTCCAAGTCTAAACAGAAACAAAAACCAAAATTTTTATTTGAAACAGAAACAGTAGGAATCTTCAGAATTAAGACACGAAATCTTTGGCTTACATACCATGTTAGTTAACCAGTTATGCTAAAAGCTTAAGCTGTTAGGAATAGAACAACTTATATTAAGACCAACTAAAGCTCTGCTGGACAAAGAAAAGAATATACTATAATTCCATTTGAAACAAAATGTGGCTAATATGTCAACTTAGATACTATCACAGCTGCAGGTTCTCAAATTTCAATGAAAAAGCTGAAAATGGTACAAGTTTATTTACAGAAGGGCTGAAGTTCACCTCATCCAATTCTTCCTACAGAAACAAGCTTAAATAAGTGAAATACTCTCCTAAGGGTCAGTAAAAAGTTGATGGTAATATAATACATGAAAAATGACATAATAAAACGTCACCAAACCTTGCAAATAAAAAGAACCTAAATTAAGTACAATTTATTTGAAATTCTAAAATAAAATACAACCTATTGCAAACTCTTCCCAGAAAATGCAATATACTTTGTGTATTTGCGTCAATTAAACAATGATACAAACCTAGCCATTAGATAGAAAACACAATAACAACATAATTTTGACAATAATCTTCAAAAACTTGTAATATGATATAAGATAAAGAAAATTACTTTGTACTGCTTCTTTCACCCTTCTCACAAACTCTTCTTTTTTATTTATACCCCGGAGTTCCACCTGCACCATCTATTTGACATCGAAAAATCTCAACTCAGAGAAGAGGCCATAAGTAATAGAAACAAAGACAATGTCACAAGAGAACCATATTTTTGGAGAAAAGATTTGAGGAATGTTTAGAGACAACAATTTGAAGGATCATTTGTGATTTATAATTTCTTGAATTATGTACGTTCAGGTCAATTGCTTGAGAAGGCGTGTATATCCAATTTATGGATACCTGTCCACGTGCAAAGACAATATAATACTTTTTAAATCTGTTTAACTACATGATGACAGCTTTGACCAAGTAAAATTCAACTCAGAGCTGGTACACTCGATATAAAGATCTAATGGTGCCATTTATTTGCTACATTACCATCACCTATCTAGCTCCAGCTGCCAACAACTAAGTCCTATAAACCCTCCTAAAATATCAAAGATTAGTAGACGACATTGTATAGAATTAAGGAAGCAAAACAAAAATCAGAAAGAAAAGTTCCGCTCAACCATGCATGCACCTTATACAAATATAGATCTGAACAATGCTTGCTCACTACACTTCCAATTCCAATAATCTCTCTTTTCGATGAGCATGAACTAAAATTAAAAATAATAGCTGCTAGATATTTAACATAATGTGCAAGTACTTGCCCATGTAATTAAATCAAAAAGCATAGAAAGTTAAACATATCACAGCAATTGAGTTTAATTTTTTATACAAGGAAAAATATAGATAGTAGGAGTTTACTATAATTTGCATGTGCCTGTCCAGCTAACAAAATCAAAATGCCTAGCAATTTCAACGTTAACAAATAAGTTCAATTTTCCATATGCAATGAAAAACTCATCTCATAGTGAGTTTCATATTACTCTATATCCCAGATTTGACAAAAGAAATCAAATGTTTTTCTACAGAAGGTATCTGCTCAACCAAATTCACAATTAATATATCAATGGAAAGAGAAAAAAAAAAGCAAATAAAATCAGTGGCTAAAAATAGATTCAGAAGGTTATTTGCTGCATAACCTGCAGTCCTCCATACAAAAAGTGAACATGGGAATCAATAAATCCAGGAACGACAACTTTCCCCTCAAGGTTCAACTCTTTAGTTGCATCTCCAGCCAAGTCCTGTGTTCAATGAATTACAACATATGAGAAGGAAAGGTAACTTTTCATACTTCCAAGGTCCAAAAACTGGATGCTATATAGATAATAAACAAAATGTAACTTTTCCTACTTTAGTTTCGGCAACAGTTTTTGGTCCTTCTGAGGAGAAAAAAACATTCACATTTACTAGACAAGAACAATGTTTGAAATAATACAAAGAACTAACTTTTGGAGTACTATTTTCCTTTTTCTTTGTATATTTGACCAATCAATTACAATGCAAAACCTAAATCATAACATTATAATTTTGGCAAATTACATCCTATATACTCTTGGTAATTACAATTCTTCCCTAACTACTCTAAAGTTTCACATTTCTTCAACATACGATCTATTTTTTGCCCAATAGCAGAACAGAAACAAACTTAAGATTCTATGGTTTCTTAAATGGTGACTAACTTTTCGAAAAGAAAAGAAAAAGTGAAAAAAATGAGTTTAAATGAACCTGAAGAGAGGAATAGTTGCCAACGCGGAGAATCCTGCCGTTTCGAATAGCCATGGAATCAACGAAAGGCAGAGAACGATCGCTCGTAAATATGACTCCGTTCCTCACTATCAAATCCGCAACTAACCTCGACGGTGGTATTACTGGCCTCAAATTCGACCAATCTGCAAATTTAATTAAGAAAACCAGAGAGTGAAAATCAATCATCACTCCATAAAAATATTCGACGACATATATATATATATATAGAGTGGAAGAGATGTGATAGTTACAGAAGCTGTTGAGAAGAGGAAGAGAGAGAATGGAGAGAAGAAGCACGGTAGTAGCAGAGAGGAGTATGTAAAGATTCATCTCAACTGAGAGCTTTATTGCGGTCCAGAAATCCGCTGGAATCTACTACAGAAAAGAGAAGAGGAAGAGAGAGAATGGAGAGAAGAAGCACGGTAGTAGCAGAGAGGAGTATGTAAAGATTCATCTCAACTGAGAGCTTTATTGCTTCCTCTTCTCTTTTCTGTAGTAGATTCCAGCGGATTTCTGGACCTCTCCTGACAAATATTCTAACAAATTGTTTTTTTTTTTTTAAATTTAATTATAGAAAATACCATTTTTTTTATAATATATCTCGATTTAAGTTTTATTGAAAAAAAAAATAATGTGATTGACTTTATTTTAAAAAAATATCTTGAATATTTTTGGTAAAAAATATCATTTTGTTATGTTTTTGTTAATAAAAAACACTCTATGTTTTTTTAATTCAATCTCGTATTTTTGCTAACAGAAACATATCACATAAAATTTTTATCACAAAAAAATTATTAAGATATTTTTTAAAAATAAAATCAACTATAAAATATTTTTTACCATAAAAAACTTCAAGATATTTTTTTAAAATACAGTTAACTACATAGTATTTTTTATAATTAAACATTTTTTAAATAAACCATAAGAAAAATCCCGATCGACTAAATGTCATAATAGTTGGACTCTTTTGTCAAATTGGTTGGTTTTAAAAATTTTAACTTAATCAAATAAATCTAATTCAGTTAGTTTCTATCATGTATGATAGTCACATAAACTTTAATAAATAATGAAATTTAGTTGATTAAATTGAAATTTTATAGATCAATTTTATTAAAGATCAAACTATGAAATCAATAGTGTGATTTATTATATATTTAATTTGTATTCCCAAAAAATATAAAGTCGCTTTTCTTTCTTAAATATCATACTTGAGGTTTTATTACAATTTATCTGTCAAATTGCAAGCTGTTGCTGTATTTATTATTGTAATTTTAATGTCAGTAAATTTGATGCTACTTTAGTAAGAAAATTATTGTACTAAATAATGATTTTGTTGCAGGAGCTTTATAAGATTATAAATAATTTATTAAATGATAAATTTTAAAATATTTACAAAATAAATTTAAGTAATGTTGTTGAGGTTATCTTATAATGTTTTATTCAGTTAATTTTTTAAACAAATAAATAGTTATTTGTCTTTAATAATATCTTATGTTTTCAATGTAACAATCATACGCAAATATAAATTTAAAAATAAAAATTTAAATTCAAAAATCTCAAATAATTAAAGAAGAAATCTAGATAATATTTTAAATTTAATTTATAAAGTAAAAAATTAAATAATAAATAACTATTTGTTGTAGACATCTTGAATACACTCACCATAACATAACATTACAAAGTGTGAATGCATAAGTAAAAAATTTGAGAATATTTTTAAACATGAAATTAATAAACATTTAGAGAAAACAGAAAATTGTGCTATTAAACATTCAATTGTTAATAAAATTAAACAATTTATATTTTTTATATTACTGTGGAAGTTCTTATTCTTTTTTTAAAAATATTTTTATAATACAATTTCATATATTTTTTTGAGGTACAATTGTGATTAGGTTAAGAAAGCATGAAACCAAATCAGGAATTTACTTACAAAGTGGACTCAAGACAAAAAGCAAGGATTCAAGTGACTCAAAGGTTCAAGCTTTTTCCGAACCAATAAAGTAAAAACTCAAACCAAACCAAACCAACCCAAACCAAACCAGACCACTAGTTCAGTTCGGTTTACCGGTTTAAACGGTTCAGTTACACCCCGCTACACCCAAGCAGAAGGTCCAAAACAATCAACAGTTGGAAAACTAGTTTGAAGAACGTTATTCTTTGGGAAGGGCATGTTCATATGGGGCTCCATTAATAATGTATTTGTTCTTATTAGAGGCCCACCTAGTTGACTTGTACAAACAACAAATGATCTCGAGCTTATTACATTTTATTTTATCAGTAGAGCATCTTAATACATGCTCATATACAGTCATATTCCTCCAGCAAAGTATAAGAGTAATGCAGCCCCAGAAATGACCATAGTTCGGGATTTGGGATTTGTAGATGTCACTGCTAGAGATGGCCACAGCTTTTGGACAGAGTCTGAGAGAATGAATATGGCACTAGAGGAATCAGATACTTATCATCAACACAGGGTGTCCAGCTATCATCTCCACCGAGACCCATATGTTTATGGTCAAGATGCACCTGTAAAATACACCACAAAATGACGGTGTTATTCTTTGAAATTTTTTTTGGCAAAACATGACACTGCAAGGAGGAAATGTTGAAGTCGGAGAGCAAACAACAACAAATACAAGTATATAATCGAACAGGGACCTCTGAATATGGAGAAAATCTTGTGTAGAACAGGCCTACAGGCCCCATCCAATAACAACCTGCCATGTCAGCCAAAATGTGGGTTAGAGGGTGGCGTAGCAGGTTGTTATTGGATATGGCCTATAAGGCCCGTCCCAAACAAGAATTTCTCCTGAATATGAGCCTGGAAACAAATCTATTTTTCCTTTTCTTCCTTAGGAGTGGGGTTGGTGCTGGGAGAAGAGGGAGCAACATATAATCTCTGGCAATCCATGAGAAAGGACTTTCTTTTCTATTGAGATAAATGATGAACAAGCACATTTTTCTCAGATCTAGAATCCAATCAACTGCAAGCAACTTCAAATGCATAAAACCTCTGGAGTACCCCCATTTCACACAATTTCAAAGTTCCCAATGCATGAACTTGACAATTTGTTGGCAATCCAAAAAACTTCAAAACATCAAATATCAATACAAATCCAGGTTAATTTTAGAGACGAGATATTAGTCAACCCATTGAAGAAGAAAATATCAAAATTCAACCCACAAGTATGCAAATCCAAAATGAAAATGTGGTCATGTCAAAAATACTCCCTGACAAAACCATTGTTTCATAGATTGCATGGAAAGCTCATGTAAAGCAAATGAGAATTCCTCATTCTATGCCTATTTAAGTAGAAGTGGCCACCTCGAGTATCTATATGCTTCACATTGGCATGCACCAAAACGTCTACTAGACCAAAAGTTATACATCCAATCATCTCAAACAATTTGATACATCCTTCTTCCTTTCGATAGTGCAATTTGATTCATTAGTATAATTGTCATGCTGTCTTGGATACAAGTCAACAAATCGAATACATAAAATTTCAGCTCATAAAATCTTCTAGCCCCTACATTATAGA
This sequence comes from Bretschneidera sinensis, assembly GCA_023935145.1. Classification (NCBI taxonomy): domain Eukaryota; kingdom Viridiplantae; phylum Streptophyta; class Magnoliopsida; order Brassicales; family Akaniaceae; genus Bretschneidera; species Bretschneidera sinensis. The sequence continues at coordinate 25,870,612 of CM043698.1, read as the reverse complement.
TAGATTAAAGGATGGATAGATAATAACATAACATGGCCACTGATGTACATATAAGCACCTTAATAATTTCTAACATATATGACATGACTTTCTCTAACAGGACAACAGAAAGAAAAAGAACGTACCTCAATGTCGCCTCCCTCAATTAACTCTTCATTATGTGTTGCCCGGTCAAAAATACTCCCTGACAAAACCATTGTTTCATAGATTGCATGGAAAGCTCATGTAAAGCAAATGAGAATTCCTCATTCTATGCCTATTTAAGTAGAAGTGGCCACCTCAAGTATCTATATGCTTCACATTGGCATGCACCAAAACGTCTACTAGACCAAAAGTTATACATCCAATCATCTCAAACAATTTGATACATCCTTCTTCCTTTCGATAGTGCAATTTGATTCATTAGTATAATTGTCATGCTGTCTTGGATACAAGTCAACAAATCGAATACATAAAATTTCAGCTCATAAAATCTTCTAGCCCCTACATTATAGATAGATTAAAGGATGGATAGTGATACTACCAAAATATGTCACCCCAACAGGAGGAGGACACGTGGATTATCTTGAGCCCTGAATTCAAAGAGACACGCGGACAGTTCAGGCCCAGACAGCTGGGCCTCCAGGTCATGACCGCCTTTCAGGCATCCACCTCCAGCTGGGCCTCCAGGTCATGACCGCCCTCAGGAATATCTTGGCTCCAGCTGGGCCTCCACGTCACCACCGCCCTCCGGATCATCATTACCAACCAAGTTGGGGCGTCAGACCGAAACACCGTCTTACGCATAGACGGCTCTGGAATAAGCCAACAAGGCTAAAGCCCTACTGAACGGTTCTCAGCTTCCTAGCTGGGCCTCATAGGCATCATTACCCTACCCAGTTAGGGTATCCTGTCACAGCTGCCCCGACCCATCACCGCCTCCGGAACTCTATAAAAGGATTTGGTAAGCGGTCCAAAAGGGCAAGAGCTTCTCAGTTTTCAAACACTTACAATCTTAAACTTTTGCTAACTTAAGCATCGGAGCATCCTCGGAGGCATCCCCTCCGTCGACCCCAATAGCAAATCTCCCTTTCTCTGTGCAGGTACTTCTACAGAACATCTATCCAGCTCAGCAACACTCATTTTTTGGCATCAACAGATTGGCGCCGTCCGTGGGAAACCACATCTCTCGCTGACAGTAACAGCGAAGAAGTCAAAAGAACTCATCTGTTAGCATGCCTCCAAAAACACTCGCCAAAGATCTAGGCGCTCGCGCGCTACAGTCGGGAGACAGTTCTTCAGCCGAACCCGGCGTTCACCCGAATGAAGGCACGCTCCAGGCGCAATTCACAGAGCTTGCACACCTGGTGGCCGACCTGGCTGCCGAAGTTCGTAGGAGACCTCAGCAGACGCTGCCACTCCCATCGCTGGAACCAGGTCACGGTGTTTCCACTGATCGTCGCCCCCCAGCGGATGTCTGCTCAGCGACCCACTCACCTTCCCCAGCTAAATTCAGAGAGAGTCCCGTGCCCAATAACAGCGAAGGGTTTGGCAAACGGATCGAGGACATAGAGGGACGCATCAACGAAGCGTTTAAAGAACGCGGCCACAGTATTAGCGATGATCTCGATGTACAGGACCCACCTTTCATAAAAGAAGTCCTTGACGCCCCTCTCCCCCAAAATTTTCGTATGCCACAAATCAAACTTTATGATGGATCCACAGATCCCTTAGATCACCTCCAGCACTACCGAACCACAATGACCCTCCATAGACATTCGGACCCTATAATGTGCAGAGCGTTTCCATTAACCCTAGAAAAAGCGGCTGGGACGTGGTATTCCCGTTTGAAACCGGGGGGTATTCGCACCTTCAAAGACCTAAGTTATGCCTTCGCCTCACATTTCATCAGCAGTAAAGGACCCAAGAAAACTTCGGAGTCTCTGTTTAACATTGTCCAGTCGAAAGGAGAGAAGCTTCGCGCCTATATTTCCAGATTCAACACTGCAGCCTGGGAGATTCCAAACCTTGATCCCAATGTTCAGCTCCTGGCATTCAAAAATGGATTAAGATCCGGATTCTTCAGCTCAAAACTCATCAGACGTCCGCCTACGGACATGAATGAGGTCTTGGCCCGAGCCGAAAAATACATGCTAGCAGAAGATGATCAAGCATTCCGAAGAGAACGCGAAGGAGATACGAAAAAGAGGAAGAGAGGCCCCACTAGTCCCAGCCTTGAACCCTCTAAGCGGCCGTTCCGCGAGGAGAAACCCAGAACCCTCAGGCCTTTCGAGGATAGGTCCCGAACTCTTGCAACCTATGGAACCAGAGCCAGAACTCCGAGGCAAATCCATGGCTATGCACCACTGAATGCCTCCAGAACCAACATTCTGATGCAGATTCATGATAGGGACCTCTTGCAATGGCCTCCAAGGCCGCCAAACCTCAACCCGGATCGCAATACTTGGTGCAGGTTTCACAAAAACTTCGGCCATGATACGGAAGAATGTAAGGCCTTAAAAAATCAGATCGAGGCCCTCATCAATAGAGGGTATCTAAAGGAATATGTCAGGCCACGACAAGAGAAATATGATGAACGATCGCGAAGAGGCCCTGAACGTTCTTATGAACGAAACAGACCTGCAAGGACAGCCCAGAAGAGCCCGAGGCCAAGTTATAGAGAGCCCAGCCAGAAAAAACCGGAGGTCCCCGTGGCGAAGATTATCAAAACCATTTACGGTGGGCTCGTTGCTGGAGGGGGATCCCGTGCTCGCAGTAGGTCTTATGCTAGGTCAATAGCCTCTGTTGCTGGATCTCAGAAAAGACCTAGGACCGGAGAAATTATTTCTTTTTCGGACGAAGACTTGGAAGGAGTGCAGATCCCACACGACGATGCTGTCGTAATTTCACTCCTTGTGGCTAACCATGAGATAAGACGAGTCCTAGTCGACAACGGGAGCTCGGCCGACATCCTCTTTTATGATGCCTTTCACCAAATGCAGTTAGGCGATGCACATCTGGAGCTGGTTTCCACCCCACTCTATGGCTTCTCAGGGGGACCGGTCTTTACAGAAGGCAGTATAACTCTCCCGGTAACTGCGGGAACGGCACCTCAAACAACAACAGTACAATCCACTTTGTTAATCGTTCGACAACCCTCTTCCTACAATATGATACTCGGACGACCCACACTGAATAAACTCCGAGCTGTTGTCTCTACCTATCATCTCAAAATCAAATTCCCCACGACAGACGGAGTAGGCGAGATCAAAGGAGATCAACAAACCGCCAGATCCTGTTATCTCAGTGCAATAAAAGGTAAAAAGACGGAAGCCCTACCACTCGAATTGGATGACCTTAGGGATGAAGCAAGCAACCCACGGGGTAGGCCCGGAGAAGATGTACTCACAATCCCCCTTGGCGAAGATAGCACCAAAACTGTGCAAATTGGTTCCAACCTGTCCAGCTCTTCCCAAGAATCTTTATTAGCCCTTCTCCGGGCAAACCAAGATCTATTCGCCTGGACTGCTGCAGATATGCCAGGAATCAGCCCTGACGTCATTGTACATCGCCTGAGTGTCGACCCGACCCACAAACCGGTTATTCAGAAGAAAAGGTCGTTTGCTTCCGAGCGACAGGCAGTCGTTCGGACAGAAGTTGAGAAATTACGTTCGGCTGACTTCATCCGAGAGGTGAGCTATCCGGATTGGGTATCTAACGTTGTAATGGTAAAAAATGCCAATGGCAAATGGCGAATCTGTATAGACTTTTCTGATCTAAATAAAGCCTGTCCAAAAGACAGTTTTCCTTTGCCTCGGATTGATCAACTCGTGGACGCAACATCCGGCCATGAGCTGATAACATTCATGGATGCTTACTCCGGGTATAATCAAATCCTCATGCACCCGCCCGACCAAGAAAAGACAGCATTTATCACAGAACAAGGCCTCTATTGTTATAGGGTCATGCCATTCGGTTTGAAAAATGCCGGGGCCACTTATCAGAGGTTGGTAAACAAAATATTCAAAGAACAGATTGGTCGTAATATGGAAGTATATGTGGACGACATGCTGGTTAAAAGCGTCGAGGCAAAAACCCACGAAGCTGATCTCCAAGAAGCTTTTACTATCCTTCGTCATTATCATATGAAATTGAATCCTACAAAGTGTGCCTTTGGAGTTACTGGGGGGAAGTTCCTCGGCTTCTTAGTCACCCATAGAGGCATCGAAGCCAACCCAGAAAAGATTGACGCCATTCTTCGTATGAGTCCGCCTCGGACCGTGAAAGAAGTCCAGCGACTTACTGGAAAAATCGCGGCCCTCAGCCGGTTTATGTCAAAGTCAGCAGAGAAGTGCCTGCCCTTTTTTAAAGCCATTCGTCGGACGCAGAACTTCGTGTGGAATGAAGCTTGCCAAGAAGCATTCAGGACGTTGAAAATATATTTGGGGACACCACCCGTGCTTACCAAACCAGTGGTCGGAGAAGAACTTTTTTTGTATCTTTCGACTGGGCCCGAAGTGGTAGCCTCCGTGTTAATACGAGAAGAAGAGGGCGTGCAGAAGCCGGTGTATTATGTCAGCAAAGTACTCCATGATGCTGAGACAAGATATTCCCCGGCAGAAAAAATGGCGTATGCTCTGTTAACTTCGGCCCGGAAGCTTCGACCTTATTTTCAAGCCCATACCATCACTGTCCTCACCAACCAGCCTCTTCGACAAATACTTCACAAGCCAGACGTTTCTGGTAGAATGGTTAAATGGTCGATAGAGCTGGGAGAGTTCGACATCCGTTATCGGCCTCGGACTGCTATCAAAGCACAAGCCCTAGCTGATTTTGTCATGGAAACTACTTTACCGGAGGAAGACTCTCCACAGGATGTTAGTCAATCGAATTCCTTTCTGCATTGGACTCTTCATGTGGATGGGTCCTCTACTGACTCTGGAAGTGGAGCCGGGCTCATTCTAAGCGGTCCTGACAACTTTTCCATTGAATACGCCCTGAGATTTAAGTTTCCAGCGTCAAACAACGAAGCCGAGTATGAGGCTCTACTCGCCGGCATGAAATTGGCCAAGGTAATATCTGTACAAAACTTACATGTATATAGCGATTCCCAACTGGTGGTGAACCAGGTGAACGGCGAATTCGAGGCCCGAGGAGAAAAAATCGCTCGCTACCTAGCAGCAGCAAAGGCATTAGCCGGGCAATTTGAAGTCTTTTCTCTAAACCAGATTCCCCGGGCAGAAAATGCAAAGGCCGACTCATTGGCCCGACTTGCTTCGTCTCGCCAGCTTGAGTCCAGACGAGCAGTTTACCTCGAAACCCTAGCCGTGCCGAGTATCGACGAAATAATGGTCTTACCCGTGGTTGGTGAGAGAACATGGATGAGTCCTATCCTGGAATATCTACGTGACGGTATTCTTCCCTATGATAAGGGCGAAGCCCGAAAGATTGTGTCTCGAGCCGCCCGTTACGCTATTCTGGATGATCACCTGTATAAGCGGGGGTTGACAACGCCCTTCTTAAAGTGTCTTGATCCGACCGAAGCTAACTACGCCCTTCGAGAAGTCCACGAAGGTATATGTGGAAATCACCTCGGAGGACGTGCCTTAGCATTCAAAATCCTCCGTCAAGGATACTATTGGCCGAAGATGAGGGAAGAAGCCATGGAGTTAGTGACCAAATGCCAAAGCTGTCAACGGTATGCCCTTGTGCCACGACAACCAGCGAACCTTTTGACACCAATTGTCAGTCCACTTCCTTTCGCTATGTGGGGAATGGACCTTCTCGGGCCCTTTCCCGGAGCAACCGGCCAGCGAAGATACCTCATAGTTGCCATAGATTATTTTACAAAATGGGTAGAAGCCGAACCCTTGGCCAGCATCACGGACTTCCAAGCCCGAGCTTTCGTATGGAAATCAATCGTGTGTCGGTTTGGAGTACCACAAGTATTAGTAACAGACAACGGCAAACAGTTTGACAGCGTTCGGTTCAAAGCATTTTGCGATGAATTACACATTGACCATCGTTTCTCTTCGGTTGGATATCCGCAAGCAAATGGACAAGCCGAAGTTACCAACCGAACGATCTTGCAAGGCATTAAAAGGCGAATAGACCAAGCAGAGAAGCAGTGGGCAGACCATTTGCCCAACATACTTTGGGCATATCGAACCACGACTCGAGCACCTACCGGGGAAACCCCTTTCTTCATGACTTATGGGTCCGAGGCAGTCATCCCCTTGGAAATAGGAATACCTTCCTTACGAGTTCAGAATTTCGAAGAACGAAGCAATGAGGAAGCCCTTCGCGCGAACGCTGATCTTTTAGACGAAGCCCGAGACAAAGCCCAAATTCGACTCGCCGTTTACCAGCAGCGAGCCACTAGGTACTTCAACTCAAGAGTAAAAGTAAGACGTTTCTGTCTTCACGACCTCGTCTTGCGAAAAAATGAAGTATCTAGGCCCCGAGACTCAGGCAAATTAGTCCCTAATTGGGAAGGGCCTTATCGAATCAAAAAGGTGTGCCGCCCCGGTTCTTTTGAACTCGAAGAGTTGAACGGAAAAACCCTTCCTCGTACTTGGAATGCGGCACATCTTCGACGTTTTTATCAATAAATAAGTGTTACACATATGTAAGTACTCTTGTTTTTATATATATGAAAAGATTTTACTTACATCATTTCGTCCAATACGAAACAAAATTAAGTAGGGCGCTAGCGGCCTCAAAATACAACCCTAAGGCACAGACCGGGTCAAAACAACAAAAAAGGGCTACAATAGATCGCCCTCAACCTAAACCCTACTGATCTCCAATGGCAGGAGATCCCGTGCCCGAGCGCCCGTCACGATCCTGTCCGTCAGCAGCCTCGTCATCCGAAGCCGGCAGCTCCTCATCCTCCGGCCCAAGCAGGTCCAACGCGGAGAAATCCAGCTCTGGATACATGGACTCGGCCTTCTCCTTGGCCTCCATGAACCCCGTAAGGTACTGCTGGCCACCCTCAGACACCACGGCTAGGCGATAGGCCTCCGAGTTTTGGAAGGATGCCAAGGCCTCCTCCACTGTAACCCTAGTACGGACCTCAGCCTCCTCTGTAACGGCTCGAAGACGAGCCTCGGCCTCCTCCGCTGCGGCTCCAAGGCGAGCCTCGACCCCCTCGACGGCTGCCCGAGCAGTGGCTTCAGCCTCGGCTTTGGCCCGGACAGCAGATTCTAGAGAAGCCTGCAGCCGGCAAACAGCCTCATTCCTCTCCTCCAGCTGGCGTTGGGTTCGCCCAAGGAGCTCCGCTGTCTCCATGCACCGACGAGTAGCCGCGCCCACCAGAACACCCATCTGATACCAGAAGCCAAGTATGAAACAAAAGGCGATGAAAACAACGTAAAGTAAAGCGAAAGCGAAATCTAACCTGGGAAGCAAGAGCCTCAGTCGCCGCACATAGAGACTCCGTGGTCTTTCGACCCAACTCAGCGATATCACGAGGGGGAGTTCCCTTAAACAGATGTTCTCTCGCCACCCGAGGATGTGCGAAGACGGAGTCGTCTGTCCGGATGGCCCAATTGGGCATAAAGATCGAGGCTTCCGAAGCCACCCCTTGGCTAGGGCCCGAGAGAATGGGAGTCCCTGCAGTCGCTGGGATCGGAGCCGGGGCACTGCTTGCTGGAGCTGTCTCTGACTGGGTCGGTGGCCTCGGAGGAGTCCCTAAGTCAATCGGAGCCGGAGATGGGGCTCGTGGCCTCTTCTTCGGCCGCGAAGTCGAAGCCGATTGCTTCTCAGACCGAGCCGATCTTCTCTGCTCCATCGCCAATTTCTTGGCATGCTCACGAGCACGGGCAGCCGCTTCCATTTCTGAGCAGAGCACACAAACAAACAAATGAAGGAAATGGCGTTAAGTATAAATTGCAAGATAACAATGCAAAATGAGAATAAAAAGAAGGTAAACTAAAGCCTTTACCGCTCTCTAGCGAAGGCTCGGGGCACGAAGAACAAAGACCTCGCCGGGCCAGTTCTTCATTGTCATATAGGACCCCAACGTCCAAAGGCGAGGCCAGCATGGCATTCACTGTCTCTTGCTCGTACGGAAGAAGGCCCGCCTTTTTGCACTTCCCGGTGCGGTCCATACTCCACGCACGAGGCAAGCCGAAGTCCTCGACAGATCGGATGAAAAAGAAATTCTTCTTCCACCTCTTGATAGATGAAGGGGTCTTCTTCAGCAACCTCCTCTTCGGCCGAGTACTGAAGACCACCCACCCTGTCTGGCCATGCCGGCTGATCAAGAAGTGGGCCTTAAAAATGTCCATCGTCATTGGACGGCCCACTTCTAAGCAAACACAGATAAAGGCCATGATCAGTCGTACCGAGTTTGGTACCAACTGACACAGCGCTATATCAAAATATTTTAAAATTGCACAGAAGTAGGGGTGGAGGGGAAACCGAAGCCCGGCCTGCATGTGATGTTCATACACGCAGAGCTCGAACGGAGCTCGGTCAGGGAGGACATCACAGGCCCTCTCCCCCACCCTGGCCAGCCGAAGAACGTACTCGCCCGGAATACGGTAGGTCTTCCTAAGTACCTCCAAATCTTCCTCCCTCAGTTGGCTAGGAATGTCGTTGGCTGAATAGTACCATTCCTCCCTCTCCTCTCCAGCCGAGGTCTCCCTAATATCGGTCACAGCTCTACGAGTTTCCTCACTAGACGAGGACTTTTCCTGATATTCTCTCCCAACCCCCGAAGGAATATAGGGCACTAGTGCCATGAGGCCTGCCCTTGGCGTACCCAATCTGAGGGCATCCCCCCCAGAAGAAGACGAGGACGCCTCTGCGCCCTCGGAGCTACTACCACTCGTACCATCTACACTACTCCTACCATTACTACTACTAGGCCTATCGCGGTATGTATCAAACGAAGAAGACATGGTATGAAAATAAAAAAGAACACGAACTCACCAACGTCCGAAGGATTCGGACTTGAATTTCTCCTAGAGCTTTCCTCCCAAGGTCTCGCGATTGCAACGATCACACCAACCTTCTCACTGAGTGGACGAGGACGAGGACTCCAAAGCTTCTTTGGGCGAGGCCGAAGGCTCTCAGGAAAGCAACTCTCTGAAAACAGAAGGAAATTATGGCAGGTGTGTGGAAGAAGAAGAAACCAAAGCCCCTTATATAGCAGAAGTATCACGGCCAACGAGGAGCATTTAATGCGGTCGCAGGAATCTAGGGGACAATTTAGACCTCCCAAACGACCCACACTCTTTCCCAGGAGACGTTACGTCCCTCGAGGCGGCCGCCGTTTTCCCTAAAAAGGATAACATGACGCGGTATCCATATGGTGAGACCACGTGGCTCTATCGCCGCCGTCCTAGACACGAGAATCTTTCACGTAGCTCCACGTGTCCTCGGACCCCTGGTGTTCTTGGCCGAGGAGATGGATTGCTCCACTGGTCCTCGGCCCTCTCTCTTCAAGGTCCGAGGAGATGGATTGCTCCACGTGTCCTCGGACCCCTGGTATTCTTGGCCGAGGAGATGGATTGCTCCACTGGTCCTCGGCCCTCTCTCGTCAAGGTCCGAGGAGATGGATTGCTCCGCTGGTCCTCGGACCCCTGGTATTCTTGGCCGAAGAGATGGATTGCTCCGCTGGTCCTCGGCCCTCTCTCTTCAAGGTCCGAGGAGATGGATTGCTCCACTGGTCCTCGGCCCTCTCTCTTCAATGGCCGAGGAGATGGATTGCTCCACTGGTCCTCGGCCCTCTCTCTTCAATGGCCGAGGAGATGGATTGCTCCACTGGTCCTCGGCCCTCTCTCTTCAAGGTCCGAGGAGATGGATTGCTCCACTGGTCCTCGGCCCTCTCTCTTCAATGGCCGAGGAGATGGATTGCTCCACTGGTCCTCGGCCCACTCTCTTCACGGTCCGAGGAGATGGATTGCTCCACGTGTCCTCGGACCCCTGGTATTCTTGGCCGAGGAGATGGATGGCTCCACTGGTCCTCGGCCCCTTATCTTCAAGGTCCGAGGAGATGGATTGCTCCACGTGTCCTCGGACCCCTGGTATTCTTGGCCGAGGAGATGGATTGCTCCACTGGTCCTCGGCCCTCTCTCTTCAAGGTCCGAGGAGATGGATTGCTCCACGTGTCCTCGGACCCCTGGTATTCTTGGCCGAGGAGATGGATTGCTCCACTGGTCCTCGGCCCTCTCTCTTCAAGGTCCGAGGAGATGGATTGCTCCACGTGTCCTCGGACCCCTGGTATTCTTGGCCGAGGAGATGGATTGCTCCACTGGTCCTCGGCCCTCTCTCTTCAAGGTCCGAGGAGATGGATTGCTCCACGTGTCCTCGGACCCCTGGTATTCTTGGCCGAGGAGATGGATTGCTCCACTGGTCCTCGGCCCTCTCTCTTCAAGGTCCGAGGAGATGGATTGCTCCACATGTCCTCGGACCCCTGGTGTTCTTGGCCGAGGAGATGGATTGCTCCACTGGTCCTCGGCCCTCTCTCTTCAAGGTCCGAGGAGATGGATTGCTCCACGTGTCCTCGGACCCCTGTTATTCTTGGCCGAGGAGATGGATTGCTCCACTGGTCCTCGGCCCTCTCTCTTCAATGGCCGAGGAGATGGATTGCTCCACGTGTCCTCGGACCCCTGGTATTCTTGGCCGAGGAGACGGATTGCTCCACTGGTCCTCGGCCCCTTATCTTCAAGGTCCGAGGAGATGGATTGCTCCACGTGTCCTCGGACCCCTGGTATTCTTGGCCGAGGAGATGGATTGCTCCACTGGTCCTCGGCCCTCTCTCTTCAAGGTCCGAGGAGATGGATTGCACCACGTGTCCTCGGACCCCTGGTATTCTTGGCCGAGGAGATGGATTGCTCCACTGGTCCTCGGCCCTCTCTCTTCAATGGCCGAGGAGATGGATTGCTCCACGTGTCCTCGGACCCCTGGTATTCTTGGCCGAGGAGATGGATTGCTCCACTGGTCCTCGGCCCACTCTCTTCACGGTCCGAGGAGATGGATTGCTCCACGTGTCCTCGGACCCCTGGTATTCTTGGCCGAGGAGATGGATGGCTCCACTGGTCCTCGGCCCACTCTCTTCACGGTCCGAGGAGATGGATTGCTCCAAGTGTCCTCGGACCCATGGCATTCTTGGCCGAGGAGATGGATAGCTCCACTGGTCCTCGGCCCATTCTCTTCAAGGTCCGAGGAGATGGATTGCTCCACGTGTCCTCGGACCCATGGCATTCTTGGCCGAGGAGATGGATGGCTCCACTAGTCCTCGGACCCAATGGTATTCTTGGCCGAGGAGATGGATTGCTCCACTGGTCCTCGGCCCTCTCTCTTCAATGGCCGAGGAAATGGACTGCTCCACAAGTCCTCGGCTCCTTCTCTTTTGCCTTAGAGCACATCTTCGACCCAGCTTCATGTCTCCACAGAGGGCCTAACGCCAACTCAGTTATGCTACTTCCTTAACCACAGTGCTGCACTTAAGGAAGTGGGGGGCCTCTGATACTACCAAAATATGTCACCCCAACAGGAGGAGGACACGTGGATTATCTTGAGCCCTGAATTCAAAGAGACACGCGGACAGTTCAGGCCCAGACAGCTGGGCCTCCAGGTCATGACCGCCTTTCAGGCATCCACCTCCAGCTGGGCCTCCAGGTCATGACCGCCCTCAGGAATATCTTGGCTCCAGCTGGGCCTCCACGTCACCACCGCCCTCCGGATCATCATTACCAACCAAGTTGGGGCGTCAGACCGAAACACCGTCTTACGCATAGACGGCTCTGGAATAAGCCAACAAGGCTAAAGCCCTACTGAACGGTTCTCAGCTTCCTAGCTGGGCCTCATAGGCATCATTACCCTACCCAGTTAGGGTATCCTGTCACAGCTGCCCCGACCCATCACCGCCTCCGGAACTCTATAAAAGGATTTGGTAAGCGGTCCAAAAGGGCAAGAGCTTCTCAGTTTTCAAACACTTACAATCTTAAACTTTTGCTAACTTAAGCATCGGAGCATCCTCGGAGGCATCCCCTCCGTCGACCCCAATAGCAAATCTCCCTTTCTCTGTGCAGGTACTTCTACAGAACATCTATCCAGCTCAGCAACACTCATTTTTTGGCATCAACAGATAGATAATAACATAACATGGCCACTGATGTACATATAAGCACCTTAATAATTTCTAACATATATGACATGACTTTCTCTAACAGGACAACAGAAAGAAAAAGAACGTACCTCAATGTCGTCTCCCTCAATTAACTCTTCATTATGTGTTGCCCGGTCAAGTTCTGCGGTCCTATAGTAACTTGCACTCATTTGCATAGGAGGAGAGCTGCCATACATTGAAGCATAAATTCCAATGCCATCACTATTTTGAAATATCACCCATCTGACATCTGCCCTACCCCCCACATTCCCCAGGAACAATATAAGGAACGTGCATGTCACCCACAGTCTGTCCATAGATTCCAAACTGGGCTGCTGCTTTTCTATCCGGATAACACTCAAATGGTCCTCTTCCATACCATTTAATCTGGCCCATTGATTTTTCCATGTGGAGCTCCACTCCAACACGTGGTAAAGGTGGAAGACCAGAGTTTGGTTTTACATTGCATTCGATAATGATGTCCCTAGAACTATAGATAGTGTAAATCATATGAACTTTGAATAAAACATTTGAACTTTCGGACTCAAGGAAAGAACCCTCCTCAACCCTTGGGACACCAAGGTAAGCCACTGCTATCTTCACAATATGGTCCGTCATATTCTGTATGGAACAGCCTTCCACAAGAAAAACAAGGTTATCCATAGAAGCAGCTTTCCACCTAGAGTAATAACTCCTTGCACCTCCCCCTTTGTCATTATCTGTAGGTGCTCGCCAGAAACGTGTGAGAATGCCGTTATTCATCACAACAACTCCTTGAACCTAAGATTTGTCACAAAATCTTTAGAACTGATGGTTCCCTTTTAAAGTAAAAATGCTAGAAAGGTATAAATACATGAGATAATAAATTCTACTTAAAAGAGAAACTGAAATAAATGAATTCAGGCAATTACACCTTGCTTCATTTCTATTATTCTAGATCATTTTTCTTTCTAGTAAAAGAAAAAAAAAACTATAAACACTTTTAGAAGTCCATTATAGTGAGAATTTCCCAGTAAAAAGCTGAACGACTTCCCTCACTCTCCCTCCTCCCTTTCTTTGTCTTTCTTGAAATTCTTTTTTCTTTTGGGGTTGGGACGAGGAGTTCTATTAATGCATTTTTTTTATAGCTACAGTTTAATTATGCTTATTTTCTGCATTTAACAAGAAATCACATTAAAAGATCTTAACTAAGGTGGCAAACAGTTGGTTCGGATTAATCAGGTTGGGTTCGGGTAATATTGAGTTTCAGATCGTTCGGATCGCGTGTTAGGTCGGGTTTAGGTCATGTCAATCTTTGGTTGTATCATGTCTCGTGTCGTGTCGGGTCGGGTCAATAAAATAGATATTTATACTTAATTAAAAAAATATTTCATTTGCATATAATAGGATTAAAAGAGTTACATTGTGAAATACTTGAAAATTAATTAATAATAAATCAATATTTAATTTTTTAAACAATATATTTAATTTTTTTAGTGCAATATGCAATGCTGTGATTCTTAATCCTAAAATTCAGTCTTAAATGATCTCAGACAACTGGTCTACAAAGTTATTCTCACTAGTAACGTCTTATATCAAATTTTGGAGATTAAATTTCACATAATTACTTCATATTCCATTATATTTTTTTAGGACAATTAAAAATAAAATTTTATTATGACTTGAAGAACAATGAAAAATTTAATATTCTTCTCAATTTTTTTATTTGAAATTAATAAGATTACTCATATTAATAGAATGTTAAATCATGCATATCAACACATGTAAATCAATAATTAATTAATTATTATAAAATTTATTTTATTTGATAATTAATAAATTAATTGTTATCCCAGTTTTGAAAAATAAATTGTTTTTTATAAAAAAAATATATATTTTCAAATCATTTTGAGTCGGATCGTTTCGGGTTCGGGTAGTTTTGAGTTCAAGCCATTTTGAATCCGGGTCGGATTTCGAGTATATCAGATCGGGTTCGAATCATATTATTTTAATATATTTTCGTATATTTTCGAGTCGGGTCAAACTCAGATCAAGTTAGATTTTACCATCTCTAATCTTCACTGTGACCCAATTAGTAAACCTATTGTATAAACTACCTTCCAGCTTTCAACAGCTCCTGTTCGAACATTGAACTTAATCTCGCCAAGATTCTTTTCACTGACTCTGATTGTATCTTCAAGAATTTCATTGAAGATAATGGCATCTATTGTTTGAATGACCTGAAAACAAGGTCGGTTGTAAAACAGCAAGTAATATAACTCAAAAGTACAAATTTATTAATAGTATCAGTGTTGGCATAAAGAAAGAGAATTATATGAGGTATTCTCTCTCTTTTGGCAGGCAACTTGTACCACCAATGTTTTTAAAGCATGAGTAAAAAAAATAATTTAATAAATAATATATATATATATATGAAAGATTTAGTATTAAATAAAATATTTTTAAAAAAAAAAGACGTATGAGAATATAGTTAAAAAAAATGAAAAAAAAATTTGAACACGTCCAACGTGAAAAAAGAGAAAAGAAAAGAAAAAGAGAAGAAAAGGTTTTGTTTTTCGTAAAGCAGCAAAGATCCCTTGCGTGGAGCATTTTGGAAGTTGCAGATTTCAAATGTTTGCGCACGCGCATATATATATATATATATATATAAAATTTACTTTAATTTTTCTTAGTAAATTTTTAGTATTTTTTTCCTCAATTCAAACTATTTATTTTTTCTAAATACTTGGGGATAAAAAAAGGACAAAATTTTGAAAAGGTTTACGAGAGAAAGTTATAGAGAACTACGGGGAGCTCTAAGAAAAACAGAAGGTAATAATGTGATGTTTATTTTTGAATTTTTTAGCATGCATGGAATTTCTCAAATTTCAAAGTGAGAATTTTCAAAGAGTGTAAATTATGAAGAATAAATTAGAAATTTCAATATAAATATTATGTTAGGTGTTGACAATCAGCAACCGGGGGAAATTGCTGAGAGGAACATGAAAGGCAAAAAGGTGATCCACGGGTAGCTCTAAGTGCTACGTGGTGAGTTAGATTTACTTTAAGTAATCTAGACAAAAATGAAATATCTAGTGATAATATTAAAATAAATTATTAGTTTATACTTTGGTGGTAGATGAAAAATTGATTGATAGGTATGATAAGAAGTTTGGACATGTAGAAAATTATTATGTGAGAAATAATATTTTTGGAATAATAAGTTGATTTAATAATAAAAACGATAAGCGAAATTCTTGATGAGTTATGGTTAATGTTTCGATATGAATTATGAATAGATGAAATTTAGTGGATCTTGACAATCTATGACAGATGGATTTGGTATGATTTATGAGGAGAGGAATTTAGTGGAATTTCTTTCAATAATTATTTGAGAATAATCAGGATAGTCGATTTAAATATTTAAATTCGTGTTTGTTTTTATGTTATTATTCATATGCATATTTAATATCATTGTTCATATGCATATGCATGAAATAAAAGAACCGGGAGGGGGCCGGTCAAATTGAAAAACCATGACGGTCGGTATATGCTGGAAATAAAAGAACCGGGAGGGGGCCGGTCAAATTGAAAAACCATGACGGCCGGTATATGCTGGAAATAAAAGAACCAGGAGGGGGTCGGTCTAAGATAAAAACATGTCGACATGTGGGAAGACGTTCCCTAATAATAATTCATGCATTGCATCTATTTTAAATATTGATTATATTACTGAAATGCTGAAGTGTTGTTTGTTATTGTACATTTATGTATAGATGAACGAGTCTCACAGAGAGACAGTTATGGTGAGAAAGAAACATAGAAGTATGATATGATAAGAACCATCTAAACGATAGACTTTATGTTGTGAACCTCATTATGAGGTAATTATGAGATAATTGATAGTCTTAAGGTGAACCAATAAATAAGAAGAAGAGATTGATAGAGAATGAGACTTATAATATGTGTAGTGATAGTAGAATGCTATTATCAAGTTGTATGAGATATAAATGATTAAATATTGAAAGACCATTTATACAAATTGAATACTTCTAGTAAATTTAATTCACTGAGCTTGTGAAGCTCACCCCTCATTGTACAATGATTTCAGGTAGCAGGCATGACAAATAGTTTGATGAGTTGAGGTTTAGACAAAATCATTATCTGTAAGTCGTCACGTACATGTCCACATCCTCAGACTAATGAGAAAATAAAATAAAAATTTATTTGTAAATATTCATGCATTTTACGTTGTATATAATGCTAAAGTCAAGATCAGATTGATGTATTTCCCCTGTTGAGGGTTGAGGATTGATGAAAAAAATTTATGTTGGTGTTATTTCTTATTGTTGTATATATGTGTCGTGCTGAGATTTTCAAAAATGTGACAACATCATCTCGGGGGTGACCAACCCAGGATGGGTCGTTACACAACTGGACTTGCGTAGATGAAATACCCAGCGTTTAGAATGAAAAAGCTTTACAATTATTGTTAGAAAAAAATTCTTCAGCAATCAAGGAAGCCCATAGAGAATACCATGGACCTGACTCCCATTCAATATCACAACTACTCTAGGGTTTTATCAAGGGAAGAGAGAATTTTATACCCAAGTTTGCAACCATTTTCGTGAACAGCCCAGCTGAACTCCACTCCCTCCATTGTTTCATAAAAATGAGTGTTTGTTATCTGCAAAGAGAAAGTTCAAACTAAAAGTAAATATAGATTGACTTAACAGCACGCAAACACTGAGTGAAATATATGAATACCTTAAGTGTGCTTTCCCTTAATGAAACCTTGATTGGTTAATGCACACACTTAACTTCTGAAAGCAATAACAAAAGCCATGAGATATCATGCAAAATAACAATTTAGATACAAATTTCATCTTAGAAAATTGTATATACATGGATGTATTATAAATATGACATAAATACATAAATATAAGTTACCATGTAATACATGATGAGGAGTTCGATTTGGCCATATAAGGCCATTCAAACAGAAGTTTAAATCATTAGAGGTATCTCCAAAGTGTAACGACCCATCCCGGGTTGGCCACCCCCGAAACAGTGTCATCACATTTTGAAATCTCAGCACGACACATATATGCAACAAAATAAATAATACCAAAAGAAATTTACATCGACGCAATATTAAAACATTCTATACAACGTAAAATGCATGAAAATTTACAAATAAATTTTTCATTTTTATTTTCTCATTAGTTTGAGGACGATGACACGTACGCGGCTTACAGAAAATGGTTTCTTCTTAACCTCAAATCACCAAACTATTTGCCAAGTCTGCTACTTGAAAATCATTGTACAATGAGGGTGAGCTTCACAAGCTCAGTGAATTAAATTTACTAAAAGTATTCCAAATTCCATAAATAGTCTTTTAATATTTAATCTTTTATTTTTCACATAACTTGCTGACAAATTTCTATTATCATTACACATGTCATAAGATTCATTCTCTATCAATATCTTATTCTCAACCATTGGTCCACCTTAAGACCATCAGTTATCTCATAATTACCTCATAATGAGGTTCACATCATAAAGTCTACCATTTAAATAAGTCTTATCACCATAACTGTCTCTTTCTATGAGACTCAACCATCTATAATTAATACCACATCTCAGCATTTCAATAATCTCATCATCATAACTGTCTTTTTATTTTTATTTTTATGAGACTCAGGCATCATTCACAACAATATACCACATCTCAGCTTTTCAATAATATTTTCATCATAACTGTCTCTTTCTGTGAGACTCAATCATCTATAGTTATATTTACGATGATACATCACACCTCAGCATTACAATAATGCAGCAATAATTAAAACAGATGCAAATGCATGAATAATTATGATGGGAACGTCTTCCTACCTATCGACAGGTTGTTATTATCTCAGACCGGCTCTCTCCCGGTTCTTTACTTTGCAACTTAGTCCCGGTTACCACGGAATTTTCTCAGCATATACCGGCTGGCACGGTGTCTCTTTTATTTCTAGCATATACCGGCGGTCACGGTGTCACTTTTATTTCCAGCATATACCGGCTGTCACGGTTATTTCATTAGACCGGCTGCCTTCCTGGTTCTTTTCTTTCTCATTTAATGCATATGTATATGAGCAATGATATGAAATATGCATATAAACAGTAATATAAAAACAATATATAAATTCACAACACTTAAATTTTCTATCCTTATATTTCTCAAATTTATATAACAAAAATTCTACTAATTTCCTCTCATCTCAAATCATATCAAATCATCTATCCAGGTTTATCAAGATCCACTAAAATTCGTCTCAAATCACATCAACTCATCCATCAAAACTTATCAAGATCCACTAAAATTCATCTCATCATAATTCGTATTAAAACATCAATATATTTCATCAATAATTTATTTATTGTTTTTATTCTCAAATAAACTTATGATTTCCAAAAATATCACTTCTCACCGAAATATATTTCTACATGTCCAAATTTTCTATCATACCCATAAATCAATTTTTCATCTATCACCCAAGCATACTTTAATAATTAAATTTAATATTATCACAAAATAATTGATTTTTATTTAGACTACTTAAAGTAAATCCAACTCACCACATAGCTCTTAAAGCTACCCGTGGATCACTTTCTTACCTTTCCCATTTCTCTCATAAATTTTCCCAGTTGTAGATCGTCAACACCTGACATCATATTTGTATAAATTTTCTAATTTATTTTTCAATTCGATATAAACCACACACTTTGAAAATTCTCACTTTGACTTTCTAGGAATTTTGTAAATGTCATAAATTCAAAAATAAACACTATATTATTACTTTCTATTTCTCTGATAGCGTTTCCTGATTCTCTATGCAATTCCACAGAAAAACTCCTTCAAAATTTTGCTCTTTTAGCATTTTGTTGAGTCCCCAAGTGCTTTGAGAAAACAAATGAGAAGTTGAAAGAAACTGAACGAAATCATTTAGTTTTCATATGTTTGCCCATTATATGCATATATATATTTTTCCTTGCTTCAGCCGTCCCATTCCTTTGCATTTCTCACATTGCCACGCACAGACCATATGGCATGCATGCAGCATGCCTTTCTTTGGCAGCCCCCCGCCTTTCTCACAAAGTCTCCACGTTTTGGAGACTTGGGAGGTATTCATAATGCCTCACTTAAATTGGCAGCAGATGTAATACCTGCTGCCCACATTTTTTACTTTTAGTTTTTTTTTTAATAGAAAAAATATATATATATTTCTTTCGAACTTATTTTTTCTTTTCTTTCTTCTGACCTCATCTGGACGTTGAGATCTTTTTTTTTACTATTCATTTTTTTTACTATTCACTTTTTTTTAAGAATTATTTAAATTCCATAAAATATTTATTAAATTACTTATTTACCCTTACTTCACGAATACGGGTATTACAATTCTACCCTTCTTACAAAAATTTCATCCTCGAAATTTCTTTTCTTTACTCCAGAAACAAATATAAATAATACTTCTTCATACTTATCTTACACTTTCACGAAATCTCTTCAACATCCTTATTCCGCCACCAAACTTTAAACTAGTAAAATTATTCTATTACACAAGACTTGTTCTCTTTGTCTAAAATTCTCACTGGTACTTGTAAAAAAAAACTCAATCTTTCTGAATTTCTATAACTCAGCTCGTAATATCATGTAAACACTTTCTTAAAAGTGAAACATGAAATACATTATATAAATGTTTTAATTTTGGAGGCAAATCCAGGTTACTTACAACTAATCCAACTTTCTCAACAACTTCATAGGGTCCCACATACTTCGGATTCAACTTTTCTTTTCTGTTTAAATCTCAATACACATTTTCATTGAGATATTTTTCAATGCACCCAATTACCTACTTGAGACTCAAGAGGTATACTCTAGGCTGCTTTACAAATTTGATCATCTCTATTGTTAGCTCAATAATAGATAGACCAGATATATTTTTCTCCTCTATTTCTTCCCAACATATAGGAGTTCTACACCTCCTATCATACAATGTCTCAATGGATGTCATCCCAATCAAATTTGATATTGATTATTATAAACAACTTCAATCAATGACATGTAAGCATCTCAATTTACTGAGAAATTCATCACATTTGTCCTTAGCTTATATTTTTGTATAAAAAAAATCCAATATGAGCATGAAAATTATATTAAATTGCCACTGTGCACCCGTGGCTTTCTGAAATCCTTCCCCAATATAGCATCTTTATTTAATACTATGACTAATGGTACTTCATACAACCTCACAATCTCAGCTACATTCCTCTTCCATCTTGACCATCAGAATTTTGGTCTCAATCCTGTGTACATCTTATTGTTACTTAGTTGCATCGAATCTACATCATTATGTGCCTCCCTCCTTATCTCTTTTCTTCACTTCGCATTATTGGGAATACTATTTCTATGTTCCAAGACCAAGATACCATCATTTCAAATTTTGAACTTATATTTCTTTCTAGTAAGCACTCAACGCTTAATCTTTTCTATCCCTTCATCTCTACATTGCATCTCTAAAGCATTTATTATGGATGATTGTACAACTATATTCTTTATCCATGATTCTCTGCCACTGTTATTCAACTTCATTCTTATTTCTTTTAAATCTATCATCAATTTCACATCAGAATTCCCATAGCAGTTAACCTTCTTGTAGAATTTTATATTCAAAACATCAGTTATCACCTTTACATTTTTAGATGATAATGAATTATACAATCATAGTTACTAATCAACTCCTTCCACCATCGTTGCCCCAAATTCAACTCTCTCTGGGTAGATAAGTATATCCAACTCTTATAACCCATGAATATCTTACAAGTGGCTCTATACAAATGATGTCTCCAATCTTTTTAAAGTAAACACTATAGCTGCCAATGAGTAGGGTAATTCCTATCATGACTCTTCAATTGCCTAGAAGTATGGTTCACAACTTTCCCAAGTTATACATATCCAAATCGTTGATGTGATGTGTCACTATACACCACAAGTCCTTCATCACCAGAAGGAAACACCAATACTAGAGCTGTAGTTAATTTCTCTTTTAGTAATTGAATTTTTTTTTTCTCATACTTCCCTTACTATACAAATCTCACATTTTTCCTAGTCAGTCTATTCAACTGCATTACAATAATAAAAATTTTCTAAAATAATCTTCTATAATCACCAACTAACCCCAAGAAGATTCTAATCTCAGTTATATTAGTTGGTTTCTCCCAACTTAACATTGTCTCTACTTTTCATAGATCATCTGTTATGCCATTCCCGACATTACATGTTCCAAGAAAGTTATTTCTTTCTGTTAACCCTCATGCTTAGAGAACTTATATCATACCATCTCTTTCTCCTCAAAGTCTCCCACACAATTTCTAAATGTTTTACTTGCTCTTCCGTAGTCTTAAAATATAGCAAGATGTTATCAATGAACAAAACTACAAGATGATCAAGAAATGATTCAAATATTTTATTCATCCAGTCCATGAATGTTTCTGGAATATTATTCAATCCAAATGTCATCACAAGAAACTTATGATTATAACATGTCATAAAAACAATCTTAGGCACGCCTCCCTTCTCTATCTTCAATTGGTGATAATCTAATATCAGATTTATCTTAGAAAACACTCTCACTCCTTGCAACTGCTCAAATAATTCACTTATCTTGGATAAAATATATTTGTTCTTATTCCAACTATTTGTAGTCTATACATACTCCTATCATTCCATCTTTTTCTTTCATGAACAACACATGGGCTTCCCCGAATACATTAAGTCTGATAAATTGTTTATCCAAAAATTCTTAAAATGGTACATTTAACTCTCTTTATTCAACTGACGTCATTCTTCTAGGGTGCTATTAAATATGTATGTTGAACTCAAAATCACATTTATATGAAACTAAATCTCCTTACTAGGAGACGATCTGGACAACTCTTCATGAAACACATCATGAAAATCTTTCACTGCCAAGATTTCTTCTAACTTCCTAATTTCCTTTTTAGAATCCATTTTGTATACCAAATACTCCTCACATCCTTTCTTCAACCATCTATTAATAGTCAGAGTAAAATAAGATAGTTTGATAGTATTTTATGCTCTCTCTGAAAGTTACACTCCCCATATCTATATCTCGAACACTACATTCTTTCTGGAACAATCAACCCAAACATAATACATCGATAACCAATTCTTTCCCAAAATTGTTTTATATTCCAAGATAATAACTCAACTTCAGATTCTCTATCACTGATACAAATCACACAACCCTCGTAAATATTTATGATTATCACTCTACCTCTAGTGGGAATTTTAACAAAAATATTTTGTATCCAAGGACTATTACATACTTCAATAGACTTCATATGAATACTGGATGCAAAAGAATTAGGTTGCACCAAGATCACCAAATATCTTATCTGAATATATCTGTAATAATTTCTATCTCTCAATCTTACATCAGAGTACCACTTTCCTTTGGCGGCATACTTACTTTCTCTGCCATGACTCCCAGTTCTCATACCCTGTCTCTCAAATCTAAGGGTCCCACCAATATTAATCCGAGCTACACACATAACAGATCATGTTTGCCTCTGACTCTGCATTTTAGTTCCCTGTGACAAGGAACATCTCCTCTAGGTAGTCTCCCACCCTACACACTCATACTATCACCACCTCTATCACCTTCATGTCTAAGCCTCTTGAACCACTCTTTCTCCTTCCCTTATTCTCCATCACATCTTTCTCAATCTAGAATGATATATCCACTAATATGACATAATTCATTTGCCTCAAATATTAAAACATAATTCATTTATGAACCTCGTACACTTCTTCTCCTCTAGGTCTACTATTTCTGGTACAAACCTCGAACAAGCCACAATTCTCTTATCCTATTGAGTCATATTCAATACATTCACCCCAAATAAATAAAATTTTTATCTTGTTGGGCTCTAAAGGTCTAAGGAAAGTATTTATCAAGAAAATCTTCCGTAAACCTATTTCAGGTAAAGGGTCTATCAATATTCGTACTTACCTTAGGAAGAATATCCTCCCATCATTCTAAAGCTTTTCCTTCTAACTCAAATGAAGTAAAGGCAACCCTCTACCTGTCAGTTACTGGTAAAATACCAAATAATATTTCTAAATGTTTCTCCCAAAACTCAGGCTTAAAAAGATTCATCGATCCTTTAAACAACAAGACATTCAGCTTAATGATATCTCTATGCATCTCATGCATAAATTCACTTTTCCCCACTTTTTAAATGTCTACCATTATTGGATTAATAATCCTCAGGCACTGCTCTAGCCTGTTCATCAAGTCGATGCTATAAGCTATAAACTCTATCATCTGTTACCTTCACTTCTCAAGAGCATCTGCAAGAGCTTATCTTAGCTCATCTCATTTAACTTCAGATTCTCTCATACCTCAATTATATTACTAATATCAATCATATTATCAACACGTTCCCTTCTAGGTACTATAGATTTAGACTAAATCTCGACTTTATCAAAAGTATTGTGGGCCTACCACGCCCTCTCAAATCAACAATTCTAACTCTAGCTCTAGTGCATCCACGTGTCATCATCAGACTGTTCATTATAATTTTACTTTAATCTTCCACTTTCTTACTGTTTATACAGTCTACAGAATCATAAAACCTAATGCTCTGATACCAAAATTGTAATGACCCATCCCGGGTTGGCCACCCCCGAAACGGTGTCATCACATTTTGAAATCTCAGCACGACACATATATGCAACAAAATAAATAACACCAAAAGAAATTTACATCAACCCAATATTAAAACATTCTATACAACGTAAAATGCATGAAAATTTACAAATAAATTTTTCATTTTTATTTTCTCATTAGTCTGAGGACGATGACACGTACGCGGCTTACAGAAAATGGTTTCTTCTGAACCTCAAATCACCAAACTATTTGCCAAGCCTGCTACCTGAAAATCATTGTACAATGAGGGTGAGCTTTACAAGCTCAGTGAATTAAATTTATTAAAAGTATTCCAAATTCCATAAATAGTCCTTTAATATTTAATCTTTTATTTTTCACATAACCTGCTGACAAATTTCTATTATCGTTACACATGTCATAAGATTCATTCTCTATCAATATCTTATTCTCAACCATTGATCCACCTTAAGACCATCAGTTATCTCATAATTACCTCGTAATTAGGTTCACATCATAAAGTCTACCATTTAAATAAGTCTTATCACCATAATTGTCTCTTTCTATGAGACTCAACCATCTATAATTAATACCACATCTCAACATTTCAATAATCTCATCATCATAGCTGTCTTTTTTTTTTTTTTTTATGAGACTCAGGCATCATTCACAACAATATACCACATCTCAGCTTTTCAATAATATTTTCATCATAACTGTCTCTTTCTGTGAGACTCAATCATCTATAGTTATATTTACGATGATACATCACACCTCAGCATTACAATAATGCAGCAATAATTAAAACAGATGCAAATGCATGAACGATTATGATGGGAACGTCTTCCCACCTGTCGACAGGTTGTTATTATCTCAGACCAGCTCTCTCCCGGTTCTTTACTTTGCAACTTAGTCCCGGTTGCCACGAAATTTTCTCAGCATATACCGGCTGGCACGGTGTCTCTTTTGTTTTCAGCATATACCGGCGGTCACGGTGTCACTTTTATTTCTAGCATATACCGGCTATCACGGTTATTTCATTAGACCGGCTGCCTTCTCGGTTCTTTTTTTTCTCATTTAATGCATATGTATATGAGCAATCATATGAAATATGCATATAAACAGTAATATAAAAACAACATATAAATTCACAACACTTAAATTTTCTCTCCTTATATTTCTCAAATTTATATAATAAAAATTCTACTAATTTCCTCTCATCTCAAATCATATCAAATCATCTATCCAGGTTTATCAAGATCCACTAAAATTCGTCTCATCAAAACTTATCAAGATCCACTAAAATTCATCTCATCATAATTCGTATTAAAACATCAATATATTTCATCAATAATTTATTTATTGTTTTTATTCTCAAATAAACTTATGATTTCCAAAAATATCACTTCTCATCTAAAAATATTTCTACATGTCCAAATTTCTTATCATACCCATAAATCAATTTTTTATCTATCACTCAAGCATACATTAATAATTAAATTTAATATTATCACCAAATAATTGATTTTTATTTAGACTACTTAAAGTAAATCCAACTCACCACGTAGCTCTTAAAGCTACCCGTGGATCACCTTTTTGCCTTTCCCGTTTCTCTCAGAAATTTTCCCAGTTGTAGATCGTCAACACCTGACATCATATTTGTATAAATTTTTTAATTTATTCTTCAATTCGATATAAACCACACACTTTGAAAATTCTCACTTTGACTTTCTAGGAATTTTGTAAATGTCATTA
Source organism: Bretschneidera sinensis (assembly GCA_023935145.1). Lineage (NCBI taxonomy): Eukaryota > Viridiplantae > Streptophyta > Magnoliopsida > Brassicales > Akaniaceae > Bretschneidera > Bretschneidera sinensis. Next base: position 25,845,040 of record CM043698.1, on the reverse strand, counting down.
ATTCAAAAATAAACACTATATTATTACCTTCTATTTCTTTGATAGCTTTTCCTGATTCTCTATGCAATTCCACATAAAATTTCTTCAAAATTTTGCTCTTTTAGCATTTTGTTGAGTCCCCAAGTGTTTTGAGAAAACAAATGAGAAGTTGAAAGAAACTGAACGAAATTGTTCAGTTTTCATATGTTTGCCCATTATATGCATATATATATTTTTCCTTGCTTCAACCGTCCCCTTCCTTTGCATTTCTCACATTGCCACACACAGACCATATGGCATGCATGCAGCATGCCTTTCTTTGGTAGCCCCCCGCCCTTCTCACAAAGTCTCCACGTTTTGGAGACTTTGGAGGTATTCATAATGCCTCACTTAAATTGACAGCAGGTGTAATACCTGCTGCCCATATTTTTTACTTTTAGTTTTTTTTTAATAGAAAAAAAATACATATATATATATATATTTCTTTCAAACTTTTTTTTTCTTTCTTCTGACCTCATCTGGATGTTGAGATCTTTTTTTTTACTATTCATTTATTTTACTATTCATGTTTTACTATTCATGTTTTTAAAAAATTATTTAAATTTCATAAAATATTTATTAAATTACTTATTTACCCTTACTTCACGAATACGGGTATTACACAAAGTCACCACCATACGCCCAACGCTTACTTCCATCTGTATTGTCCTTCAAAAGTCTCTTAGTTTTTGTACTTCGGGGAAGACATTTCGATGGTTAAGTCAGCAAACACTCTTTGAGACATTTTTGTTTGGTTTAGCTTCTCGCCCTTACTTGCTTATTGGCTTGCTTGGTTACTTACTTGGTTAGTTCTTTCTCTCCCTTTCCATTGGTTCAAGGGTGGGAATCCCCTTATATAGGCACTGATGTGCTACTTATCTAACTCTTCAAAATGCAAACTGTACAAACGAGACGCCTACGCCTCGAGCCTCACAAAAGATGGTTCTTTGTATATGAAGGGTGGCTTCCTCTTGAGTAGTCACATCATTGTGTCAAGAGGCATGGTTGTGCGTACGTCGTCGTAGCCAGTTTGGGTCACTTCGTTGTTTGGGACTTATTAGCTAGCCGTGTGTCTGGTTTCAACGGGATAATATTATTTTGGTCACATCAGATGCCCTCCACTCCTCAAAGAATCTATTTGAGATTCTTTAGAGGAGTAGTTAGCCTTTATCGCTCATCGTGAATTGAGGCTGAGACTTCGATTGGGAGCTTTACGATGAACTATACGTTCAGTGTCTTCATGTAGTCGAGGTCACAACTCTGAATTGACCCGAAGCAGGATTGTACAACTCTTGACTCTCGACTTCAGTTGGTAATGGTTTGGATCCTAGTTATCAGACCAGGTATTCTGGGGGTCGTACCAAGTTGCTTTGACTTCGATCCTTACCTCTCCTGAAGATCTTTATTGTTCTGGGCCTCAGACTATACCTTAGTGGAAGCATGGTTAGGTCATAATTCCTCTTTTACTTGAGTGAACTGTGAGGCTCGGGGTCACAGTTCTACATCGATGAGAACTATAGGGCCGAAGTCACTACTCCATAAGGCATGAGTCATGAGGTACGAACTGTAGTATCTTCACGAGTTGGAAAATGATGGTTTTCTTAGGCTCTTCTTTCTTTTGGGGGTTTATTTGACTTGGGCTCAGATTTTGCGCTGGTAGAGGTATAACTAGAGCTATAGTTCTTCTTTTGCTTGAGTGAATTCTGAGGCTTATGAGTCATTGCTATGTCATAATACTTGAAAGCACGCCTATCATGGGGGCCTCTTTACTATTAAGGGGACTGTATTAGACTTAGTAGGTGTCTTCTTTTCCATATGTTAACTCACTTCGATCTGCACCCTCATTTTTTCATCATTTCTCGAAGGGAATAACTTTGGGTATTAAGCTCAGAGTCGTGGGGTATGACATAAATGAGCGATACCTATAGTAGGCAAGCCATGTGAAAATGACGAAGTCCTTATAATCACACGTGCTTCCACCTAATGTATTTAATTTGGTTGATAAGGTTTAGGTAGAGAAGGAATTGGCCATGATGTGAATTGAGCCTATATTTCTCAAGAATATAAAGTTTATTGAAGTAAAAATGAACAAAGTCTAATCAAATGCATGTTACAATACATATGGAAAAGTCATTGGTAAGTTTAATCAAAATCAAACTAACCCTCTAAATGATGTTGGTTAAGGAGGAAATAGTTGAGCCAACGTAGGTTAAAGGTTGATCAAGCATTGGCTAACAACTGACCCAAAATCTTTATGTGGTCTAGATAGTGGGCTAAATGAGCCCTCATTATCAGACTTAGAATCATGCAATCAAATAGAATAGTGTACACATGTGCTATTCAATGATCACTCATACAAATGTATGTGATCACAACGATGTTGTTGACCCTCATCTAAATTTTAATAATGAAAAATACAACTCTAAGTGTACTAACAGTATTATCTAAGTGTTTTAAACGATAAAAGCTACAACCAAGAATCAAGATGCAAGAACTCAACCTGAATCAGACACCAAGTCAAG